>CM017321.1:42249285-42381841 GCA_006937295.1 Carpinus fangiana | reverse complement strand
ATATATATATATTAACCTTTAACATTTCTCTTAAAAAAAAATGTAAACTATTTTACAAAAAAACAAGGGAGCGTTGACACAAAAATGACCAAATTTTCCAAGCATACCCAAAAACAAAAATATATTGAAGATATATATATTTGAAAGGATATTGAAGATATTTTTGGTTGAAATTAATAGCACCTTGAGATGATATTCGATGTCATATCCCAAAACTCAAAAGAAGGAAGGAGAGTTGTAAATATAAACGTAATATTTAAGAGAATAACTTTACTTCGGGTGTAAATTGGATATTTTACATTTTTTAATAAAAAAATATTAAAAAATAGGAAAAATGAACTCTCTAAAATTAAAAACTCTCTAATTTTTTTTTTTTTCAAAAATATACTCCATGAGTCAATCAAAATCACAATAAACTCTCTGCTGTCAAAATTTTTTAATAACCGTTAGTCTGGGTTAAAACACACTGTTTTACCTCGTTAAAATATTAATTTTTTTTAATTTAATTTTAAAAATTAAATCTTAAAAAAAACGCTAGGGGTGGCCGAACCACCCCCAGGCAATATGGGGTGGCCAGCCACCCCCTATGGGGTGGTTTGGCCACCCCTAGTGTTTTTTATTTATTTATTAATAATTTATTTATTTTTTATATTTACATTTTAAAATTAAATTAAAAAAATTAATATTTTAATGAGATAAAACAGTGCGTTTTGACCCAGACTAATGGCTATTAAAAATTTTTGACAACAGTTATTGTGATTTTGATTGACTCAAAGAGTAAATTTTCGAAAAAAAAAAAAAAAAAACTTAGGGAGTTTTTAATTTTGGAAAATTCACTCAATGACTTATTATATATTTTCCCTCAAAAAATAATATAACCATTTAGTATCCCACAAATATAATGATCGATCTTATAGGCTAAATATTGGAAACTTATTGACCGGCAGTATTTCTCTTTTCTTAAATCTCTTCTCTCACTCTTTTGCCGCCAACACCAACCTTGCTAGAGCCACCTTTCATGAGCGAAGAAAATATTTTCGGTGTAAAATAGGTAGTACTGAGTAACAGACAAGCACCAAAACTTCAATAATTTTTTTCTAAAAAATAGTTTACGTTGAAACAAATATAACCTAAACCAGAGTTTTTTTTTAGGCAAAGTTGAAAGAGAGAGGCATTTCATCTTAAATAGTAGTTATATAAAAGAATTAAAAAAAAGGGGGGTAGTTCTTTAAAAGAAAAAGAGTAATGCACGTACCACAATTTTATTCTACGATGTGGATGTGGAGGTTGTAATCAACCGGTTAGTGGATCATTGTTTAAAAATAAAAAATAAAACAAAAAGTCTGAAGGTTGGTAAGTAGTGTTACCCAACAGAGAAATATTAAGTACTCTTCCAGAATTCTTCTAGTGTACTCACAATTATGATATGATTTATAAAATTATCATTGAATTTGAGATCGTTTATTGACTTTTAATCTATTAATAATTTTAAAAGTTACAACACAGTTGAAAGAACACTAAAAAAACATTAGAAGAATATCTATTATTTCACTACTCAAAAAAAAGTAATGTTATATATTATTACGTTGTTATTTCATAATAGTGACGTAATAATCTCAAATCCCAATTGATTTTTAAATCAATTATTTCCATTCCAACACAGTTTATACGGTTATACCTATTACCTAGGGGCTAGGAGGCTCGGCCCAAAAAGGACCTAAAATTTACAGAGAGCGCACATGCATCTCACGTGCTCTAGGGTTTTAGCAGACCTCACTCTTCTCCTTCCCATAAACCCTCTCACAGTCTCACACAATCCGCCAGCCTGCACTGCAATCCCTCCTGGCCTCCTCAAATCTCTGAAAACCACTATGAAATGACAAAACCCATTTCCCTTCCCACCCGTAAAGCCCCATTTCCTAACTGTAACGTTAATTCCCATCTCGCCCAACACCATGAGACCCCCACTCTCGCCAAGAACCCTCCTTCTCTTCGGCTCCTCCTCCTCCTCTTCTTCTTCTTCTTCATTGTCTTCTCCTCCATTTCTCCAAATATTTCATTTCTCAACCTCTTCGCATCACTCATCTCATCCCGTGCACTCGTCTAGACGCTACGACGAGGAATCCCGGAGTGTGAGGGTTTCGGTGTGGTGGGACTTCGAGAATTGCGGTTTGCCGGCCGGCACCAACGTCTTTAAGGTCGCGCACTCGGTAACCGCGGCTGTCAGAGCCAATGGGATTAAGGGTCCCGTTACGATCACGGCTTTTGGGGACGTTTTGCAGCTCTCGAGGGTGAACCAGGAGGCGCTGTCGTCAACCGGGATCAATCTCTCTCACATTCCTCACGGTTCGTGCTTCGTTTCATCGAATTCTGCGGTGGATTGAATTCTTTTAAATATTTTGGATTGTGAGTGATTGAGAATATTGATGTTTGAAATGTTGTTTTTAAAAGTAATTGATTTGAATTGTCTGGAATCATCATGAAATTTTGTCAATTAAACGGCTCACACCATGAAGTTATTATTATACTGAAGAAGAGAAACGCTGAAATGAAGTATGCTTTTCTGTGAATCAGTGAGTGATTGGCTTAAAGTAATTGTAGAATAATTAAATTAGGATTTTTGGCTGATATTATTGAAATGAAATAGCCACGCACAAAATCGTATGTATGGTGGTGGAGAAAGTGGGAAATCATAATCACCAAAAAAGAGAAAAGTTGGTATATTGAAACCAAGTATTGCGTGCAAGATTCAATTTTAAAGAATTAGGTGGCTGAGGTGATTTTTTTATTTTTTATTTTTTTAAATGATATATTTTGGTTGGTGCTTTAGGCTTTTTGTGGTGCTGTTCTTGTTGAGCCCTTCTACCATGAGATTGAGTTTCGATTGTTAATATTTTAAGTTTGTTTGTAAGGCAGAGTGGCTGTGATTTCTCAAATGCATATGCACTTATTTGGGTCAATAATCTTCATAAAACTGTAATGGTATTTTTCATATATAGATAGGAAAACAAATTAAAACATTAATACAGTAAATGTTACATTTCTAGTCTTATCAAATTTTCCTGAATTAATAGTTTTTACTAAAAAAGGAGCCCACATTTTCTTTTTGAAGTTTAGCAAGTTTATGCTTTTCAAACACCAATTTAGCCTTTGTTTCATATTAAAGGTTTTAAGAGGACTAAAGTTTTTTTTGTAGTCTCTTTCCATTTTGAACCTCTATTTAATATTTTTGGTCTTGTCAAGTGGAATCTTAAGATGGTTTATTTTTCTTAATTTAATGGATGATCTTTACCTAGTTGACACTTTTTTTTTAAACACTCATAAAGTTTATGCTTTGAGGTGAATTTTCATATGAAGAGTCAAATTGAAGCCTTTATGTATTAAAACTTGAATGTTTCTTCTTTCCTTATGTTGTGGCTTGGTTCGCAGGCTTGCACTTTTCTCTTAGATTGTATTAAGTATTTTTGCTAAATTTTTTTGAGTTGATAAAAGTGGAAAAAAAATTTCTTTTTAGAGTTACTTTCTGACCTTTTTGATAGATGTGGAAAATCATTTTGTACTATCTTTACAGTTTTATAATGGTAAAAAATAGTATATAAAAACACTAACTAACGACTATTGTATTCTTAATGTTCCTAGTTTCCGGGGACTTAGACATGCCCTTTGGAAATTTCAATAGCCAATAGTATTTTTTTTTTTTTATAAGTAATAACCAGTCTTATTAAAAGCCTGAGGCGCTTCAAATTACACAGGGGAGTATACAATAGGATTTAGGGTTATTCTGGGATGATGGGGAGCTAATATCTCTCTTCTCAAAAGAACACCAAAATGAACTCTATGGAAACATCGAGACTGATCCANTTCTTTTTAGAGTTACTTCCTGACCTTTTTGATAGATGTGGAAAATCATTTTGTACTATCTTTACAGTTTTATAATGGTAAAGAATAGTATATAAAAAAACTAACTAACGACTATTGTATTCTTAATGTTCCTAGTTTCCGGGGACTTAGACATGCCCTTTGGAAATTTCAATAGCCAATAGTATTTTTTTTTTTATAAGTAATAACCAGTCTTATTAAAAGCCTGAGGCGCTTCAAATTACACAGGGGAGTATACAATAGGATTTAGGGTTATTCTGGGATGATGGGGAGCTAATATCTCTCTTCTCAAAAGAACACCAAAATGAACTCTATGGAAACATCGAGACTGATCCATCTTTAGCTAGGGCTCGCCAAGAGGCGGTGGAGTTGATGCTGAAGGTTAATGCTCATTACTTCTCTGCTCTTACAGAGGTTCTTGCTGTCAACT
This sequence comes from Carpinus fangiana, assembly GCA_006937295.1. NCBI lineage: Eukaryota > Viridiplantae > Streptophyta > Magnoliopsida > Fagales > Betulaceae > Carpinus > Carpinus fangiana. Next base: position 42,377,532 of record CM017321.1, on the reverse strand, counting down.
ACCTCAATAGGTTCCTATTCCGCTTCCAATGTCAGCGAAGGAAACCATGGATGACCCAACTAGCTGTTGTGGCTTGTCTCTCTCTATCGCTTCCAAGGTCAAAGAGGCCCAAGCGCCCCTTCTGCTTGACTACTATTGAATAAAACTTGCTAGCTGTCTGTGAGCAGAGAAACCAACACAAAATTCATATCCTATTTGGCTGAAAATCCAAAACACCCACAACATTTAAATTAAAATTTCCTAAGAAACCAACACCACTCGTTAAAACGAAGGCAACAAAAAGGAAAACAACCCAAAACTCTCTCTCTCTCTCTCTCTGCGATGCAACAAGGGAAGGGGGGGGGGGGGNGGGGGGGGGTCTTGTATTGAAGAAGCAGGGGAAGGGGGGCTTGTGTTGAAGAAGAAAGCACCAAAAGTAACGTTGGGAATGAATAAAATATTCATGCATTTTGCTACAGTAATTCTCTTCTGGTTCATATTCACTGTAGCAAAAGATGTCTTTTACGTAATGTAAGGATAATCTGTTGAAGGTGAAAAATCCCTCATTTTAGCTAATATGAGGATTTTAGACAATCTATTGGAGATGCTCTAACTTGATCAAGTAATCAGATTAAGTTGAGAAAATCAGTTGTAACTCTTGGTGATTTAGAATGTTGGTTTTGGATGCCTACTGCATTTGGATGACACTTCTCTTTTTTTTCTTTTTTCTTTTTTTTTTTCTTTTTTTTTTTAAAAAAAATTTTAAGGACATGTAAGACCAAAAACCTGTAATAGATACGTAGATCTTAAATTGCAGGTTGACAGTATGTCATTATTAGTCAATCTACCTGTCTAGATTTTAGACATTGTAGATATTATCCAATAAAAGCAGCAAGGAGATGCCGTTTGAGGTGAAAAGGAGGAAGAATTATAATCATGTTTCATCCGTCTGGTTGCTAATAGCCTTAACAGCAGTTAGGAAGAAAAGGATGAAAACAGGTAGCCACTTTTATATGATGTGAGTAGCTTAATTTTTAAAGATTAAGGCTGACAATTTGATGGAAGGTATTCAGATTATCTGTGCAAAAATTCAGTCCAATCATATAATCTCTGCCGTTGCTTATAATTTATTCTGAATACACATTCAATTAGTATGCCCTTTGTCCTTAAATAAATCTCTTGAATCTAAATGGCATGATTAATGATGAAAAGTGGAAATTCTAAGTAACTTCCCAAAATGTCCTTGATTTTGTATTAGAGGTGAGCATGCCTTTTAATGAGAATCTTGGTTTCGTGCTTTTTTTAAATGATGAGGTGATTTAGGAAAATCTCAATGTATATCTTTTCACTTTTGGAAGGTATGCATTTATATCAAAATTTCTTAAAATGGGAAGCAAGCAATTTAAATTAGGACAGTGGGAGTATATGATATGTTTTTCTTGGAAAAATACTTGCTGAAAAAAGTCCAATGTTTTTGGAAAAAAAATAACATTTAGAGTTTGTGTCTCTCTTTTTACCTGTATCTTAAAATGTATAATACTTGCACCGCTAAATTGTTTTTGGTAGTTTTTGAGAAAAGTCACTTTCTAACTTTGTTTTCTTCTCAAGAGATTATTAGCATATTTGGGATTGTATTTGAAAAATAGAGCTTTAAGTTAAATAACACTTTTTGACAAAAGCTTTATTTTTAAACTTTTGCTAAAAGTGCGATTTGATCAGTTTTAGGCTTTTTGAGACCCTTAAAAGCGCTTTCAATTTTTTTTACCAAATTGGTACTTTTTTCTTCAAACGGACTTATTAAATGTTTAGCGCACTTTTACACATCTTAAACGCACACCCAAACAAGCCCTATAATACTAACTTTTGAAAGTAAAACTAGATCCAAAGAAAGCATAACGTTGCTCAGATTGTTTTTCATTTCTTTGACAAACTTGTTGCTAATGTCGTTGGTTATCTAAATCTCTCCCAAAAATCAAATTAAATTAACTTAAAATTTTCTTTAATTTTCTCTATATCCGTTAGGGACATCGAGAATTTCCATGAACAAGAATATTTGCAAACATCATATTGTAAGTTGGAACTTGAAATCTAAATGGTATTTGATACATCACTTATTATGAAATATGGTTGTATGATATAATTTGAAACTGTGAAATTATATATTATTTTCTTTAGGTAAATTATTAGAAAAGCCTATATCCATTCAGATTATTAAGTTTTCCTTACACCTTATAAAAAATTTTGAATTTATAGTTGTCTCACTTGTCTGTACCATAAAATTCAGCATCAAATATGAAGTATTACTATTTTACTCTCAGCTATGAAAATGGGAATTAACTAATATGTGTTTGTTTCCAAATCTTTTCTCTCAGTTCATTTTTAATGTTTTATGTGCATCTTTCAGTGGACGAGCAGGTGATATAACGTTATCTATGCATTGTCTTCAGTTCAATTTAACATCTTATGTATATCTTTGTATACATGGGTGCAGGTGGAAAGAACAGTGCTGATAGGTCTCTTCTTGTAGATCTTATGTATTGGGTTTCTCGAAATCCTCCACCAGCCCATCTCTTTTTAATATCTGGTGACAGGGACTTTGCTAGCATTTTACACAGGTTAAGAATGAACAACTACAACATATTGCTTGCAAGTCCTGAAAGTGCTCCTGGTGTTCTCTGTAGTGCTGCAAGTATCATGTGGCATTGGCATGCTTTGATTAGAGGGGAAAATCTTACTGGGAAGCATTTTAACCAACCCCCAGATGGTCCCTATGGTTCTATGTATGGCTACTCTAAGGTGCCTCTAGAAGATCCCTTCTTGGTTACTGAGCAACCAGCATTTTCCCGGGCTGAGGACTTGCCTGAACCTAGTCCAGATTCTAAGCCTCGTTCTGTTCCAAAAATACTGATGAAGCTGATTCGTCATATATTGAATAGTCACCCCAAAGGAATATCCATTACCGATCTTCGTTCCGAGTTGGGAAAAAGTAATGTAAGTATAGACAAAGACTTGTATGGATATAAAAAGTTTTCACGCTTTCTTCAATCAATGCCACACATTTTAAAACTTCAATTTGAAGCTGATGGTCAGTTTCTTGTACATGGTGTCACCCCTAAAACTCCTGAAACATTTGAGTGCAATCCAGTTGTGTCTACAGGACATGCTAGTAATAATGGAGTTCGAGACCCCTCTGCAACTTCAAAGACAAATGGTGAGGTGAGATCTATTGCCAGAGCTGTAAACGTGAAGTCGTCATTGCCTCCATCCTCTGTATCAAATGTGAAGGAACCTCTTAAAAAGATTCAAGAACATTCTCCACTTTGCAGATCTATTACAGGACCTGTGGATGAGAAATCATTATTGCGTCCATCTCCTGAAATAGATGTTGAGGAGCTGCAACAGAACTCTCCACCTGACGAGAAGGTTGTTGAACAGGTGAGTGAGGATCATTTGCCTCCGGTGGTGGAGCAAGATTCTGCATCTGAAGTGGGCTTTTTCAAGAGAGTTTGGAGAAAATGTTTTGGCAATAGAGATGGTGGTTTCAAGAATAAAAGTCAAAGCATTCCAGAAATATGTTCTAGTACTTCTGGTGTTAATTCTGAGGAAAAAAGTAAAGACACTGCTGAATACTATTCTACATCCGTTAATGGCTCAAAAATGGCAAAAGTCGAGGATAAATCTGCAACATCAACAATTCAGGATGCTAATCCAATATGCCAGGTGCCGTATTCTTCTGCCAGTAATGAGTCAGCTATGGACAGCAAAACTGCTACAGGTTCTGAAGCATCTATTGATAAATTGAGAACAAATCCTGGTTTCTTCAACAGGATTGTAAATTGGTGTAAATTTTGGAGAAGTGACCCAAAGTCTGAGGTATTGAGTGATCAATCCAGAGAAAAACTGGACCAGATAATTAGTCGATCTGGAAAGCATGAGTTATTCTCCAAGGATTCTTTTTGGAGTGAGATGGAATCTTTTATGGATACACCCAATGGTTCAGTTATTGTCTCCCAGTCAAGGACCAGGTTTTATGCATTTACTTGATTTTCTTTGATTTATGCATTTTTCTTCCTCATGATGCTGATGATACCCTTTTACCCAGCTTCTGCTCGTGTATTTTAAAAATAATTGGTTCGATTGTTCATTTCTTATCATTGACTTAATATCAGCTGTGAAATAGAAAAATAAATGAAATATCTCAAACTATACTACATATATTGACCAAACATATCTGATACTTGGTCCCTCTGCTGGGAATTATTAGCAATATCTTTTTATGTCTAGCTTTTCTATTTTTTTATGGAAAAAGTAAGTGCTTGGAAACTTGCAGGATCTTTTCTTGAAATAGTTTTTTTTTCTTTGTTGTGATCATCATAATTTATGGTGAGGAGACACTTTAAAATCTCGTAAGTATCATTCAGTATAGTTTTGAGTTAAAGTGCATTAGATGGAATGAAATTTCACCGAAGGTTTACAGCTCCTACCCGAGAAAACAACATTATAAAAGATATGAAGATACAAATAATCATATGGTAGAAGGGTTTATCATTTTCTAGCCTTTTTGCTTTTCTACAATAAAAGTTGTGCAACTTTTGGTGTAGTACATATTTCTTAATGATTTAAATACAGATCTTAAGTGATTGATAAGTCTGAAATCGATGTTTAGACTTTTTTGGTCAATAGTATCGTTGAACCTAGAAGCTCTCCAACCTTGTTGATGCCTTTATTTCTGTCCTATAACAACCTTTTAAAACTTGGTGATTTTCTTGCAATTTAACAGTTGCAATCAGAAACATACATTAATACAATTCTGCTACATGTGATTTTTGTCAGGGAACAGATGGCAGACAATCTGCAAAGGGATGGACCTCTGGCTCTTAGATCTTTAATTGAAAGTGACCTCCTCCACTTGGTGGATTTGTTAATATCAGAGATGAAATGGGTGGAAGAATGCCCCTCTCAGACATCACCTTTCAAACTCACTTGGAACGTTGAAAAGAGCTCTGTGGGCCAATCTAATGGATCAAATGGGTTAAGCTCTATCTTCTTGGACAAAAAATCAGTGTCACGAGAACACGGTGGAGAAAAAAAGTATAAAAATATACCCCATACTGGAGTTTCTCCACCTGTCATTAACAAGAACCCTTCTGTCAGATCTAGAAGTGATATATTAGCCGATTGTCAAAAGCTTGTGAATGAGATAATAAAGCATTATCCGAAGGGATATAATATGGGCTCCTTCAGAAAACTGTTCCATGAGAGGTATGGCTATACTCTTGATATTCAAAAGCTTGGCTACCAAAAGTTGGTATGCTTGTTACAGACAATGCCTGGGGTGAAAGTAGATTCCACCTATATGTTTCCGTCCGGTAAAGCCTCAAATGGTTCCCGCCTTGGAGTTACAGTTCCTGATGGTCAAGAAAATAGTGCTGGTCATTCAGTTGCTAATTCAGACAGTGAATTGTCTGACACAGCAAAGAAGGATGATGATTCCGACTCTCAATGGGAGGAATTGGGGCCTGTCTCTAGCAGAGGTTCTTCAAGAAATGAAATGGAATCTTTATCAAGGAGGAAAGCTATAGAACAAACAGAGAGGCCAAAATATCCTGATTATGAACCATCAGTCGCAGATGATGAGTTTACTGATTCGGAAGGAGACAACTCTACATTAACTGGACCAGAAGAGCCTGCGAAGAGAGTAAACGAGGAAGATAGCTCACTACTGCAAATCCTTGATTCATGGTACAGCACTAAGGAAGGTGACAATAGAAAGAACCAGTCAGAGAATGTTGATTCAACAAATGGTTCGAATCCATCTGGTTCATCAGCAGTTGGAACCAACAGTGATGACACTAATATGGGAAACAATGTACAGAAGCAAAGACCTCAAAAGAGCTATTCTTTTGTTTCTGACCCAGTTGAGACCAACAAGAACAAGCTGATTGATGGAATATTGGGTAGCCTGAAGAAATCAGGTGAGCCAAAGATGCAGGGCTGAAGGGTTCTGTGATGCATTCTTCCTCGGTCTTCAAATTGAATGTTAGAAAAGTGGGATTTTGGGCTATTGATAAATTTTTGTATTAGAAATAGATGGTGATAATCCTCATCATACATACATTATTGCAGATTTATTATTGTCATGGGAATTTTGATTTTAGCTTAGAGGTACGTACAATCTGAGATCATTGGCGCTGCAAAGAGGTATGTTTTGCCTTCAACCCAAATTTATGGTTAGGAATGACAACTATATTATTATATAGAAGTATTTTATACCTTTATCATTGTATCCATATCAATGACGATCCTAAAGCTGTTTCAAATGCCCGTAAGGCATTCTCTTCCATGCTACCGTCATATATATCTATATATATATATATATAGAAAAGCCGAGGTTTGGCTTAGAGAGTGCGTAAAATTGCAATATGTGTTTTGAACCCATGTTTTTTTGTGAGTGAACCAGTCCTATTAGAGAGTACCTAGAACTACAAGTCACTCTTATGTCCCTTTTGTGTCACTCTAAAAAGATAAATGCTAAATATTTTAAATTTTTGTTCTAAAAATTGGTTCTCAAATGATGTGTCACCATCCCATTAGTTGGTGACACATTTTCAAAAATAATAAATCTCATGAGACGATGACACATCATCTGGAAACTAAATTTTGGAAAGAAAATTTAAGATGCGTAGCACTTTTCTAAAAATAAGATGACTTCTAAAATCAAAATTCACCTTGTAATTGATTATAATTGAATTTTTTTCAAATTATGATTTTATAAGTCACTCCATTTTTAGAGTGACATAAGAGAGATCCGAGTGAGTTCTAAAATTACTTGTCGGGGCTTATCTTCAGAAGGTGCACCGAAAGAGATTGTGTCAGCTCTGCTTTTATCTCAAAACCAAACTGCAAAAAAATAAAAACAAAACAAGAAAAGGTATCAATGACCTTCCAAAGAGTCTCTTCCCCCTTCCAATGGGTGTTTTCTCCCTATGGCTATGAGTGCCGAGGGAGGATTATCCTCTTTCTATTTATTTATTTATTTTTTATCTACATCATGGAAGTTTTTTTTTTTAAAAAAAAAAAGTATCTACATCATGGAAGTTAAACCTACTGTGCATTCGCTCCGTACACCACCAGCGTGCCATCTCCCCCATCTTCACCGACCTTGCTTCATCGGACAATAACACCTTCCACTATCTATGCACTCCACGCGATGCCGTGGCAAGTGGTTTGCACGCACCACTCCCTCTCTTCTAAATCTCCATAGTTGTCAGTTGAAGACCCTCTTTTGTATATGGATATGATCTCTATATCTAGTTGCTGATCCAAATGAAGTGTCCATTATTATGCCTTCATTACTTCAATGGCTCCGGTCTAGTCATAATTAGTGCGTCTCTTCTTCTTCTTATTATTAAGTTTGCTTGTCATTGCAGTAGGCGTTGCTTACGGCCTATGAATTGTCCTAAAAATTTGTCGTTTTAACGGCCCCTTTCTTGGTCGGTGGGCCAATATCCAACGGGTCAGGGAGGCCATTCATTTGGCCCGTTCCAAGTAGATTTTAGGTTTTCTCTTTGATGTTTCTTTGTATTTTGTTTAAAAAATAAAAAGCTTGAAATACTACCAAATAATATTGGTAGGATGTTGTCTCACTGCCAATCTAGCAAAATACAAATCAAACCCACGGATCCATTCGAATCATTCTACTCCACTCTTGACCAAATAAATAGGTAATTGGGTTGTCCCCAAGAGATAGTTCAATCGACTAGGACTATACCTAATAAAGCGGAAGTTACTAGTTCGAATCCCCCTCCCATTTTTGTGTGGACATATAAAAAAAAAAAAAAAGAAAAAAAAAGGTAATTGGGTTAAAGTAATGCTATTTAGTACTCCTATACAATTATCATACAACTGAGATGACCTAGCATTAAAAATCAACAATTAATTTTTCTTTTTACAAAGTCATTGCTGATCCAAAAGTTGATTTTCATTGTCACATTATCACAGTTGTATTACAGTAGTAGAAGATAAGAATACTAAATAGCATTTCTCATTTATTTATTCTCTCATATGGGGGCTCTAGTCTTTTGCAATTAATATTTACATCTCTTGTTTCCTCTCAAATTTGTTACCTCCCCTCCTTTCCTCCTTTTTGCATTGTTTATTTAATAATTTATTTTAAGTTGTCTGAAAATATTGTCTACATTTTTAAATGAAATCTACTACTGGTTTTATTTGAAAATTTAACACTTCATTGTCTTTTGTTTTATTTGAGTTTAAAGTAACGACAGTAACTTTAAATACTTGTGACATCTTATTTCAAAGATAACGTTTTAAATGATGTGCTCTTACAAAGTTAATAAGTATACTTTACAATTCATCTTTTTAGCCAAAACTTTTAACTATGCCCCTAATCCTTAAAAGGCAATTGTCATCTAAGAGATATTTCTGTTTTCTTTTTTTTGACATGATTTAAGAGATATTTCAATTGGCTGAAGACCACGCCTCATGACTGAAGGTTTTCCGTCTTTTTCTCCCCTTGTGCAAACATGTCAAAAAAAAAAAAAAAAAACAGTCCAAAAACTTTTAGTTTGTGTTAAGCCTTTGAAGCCTCAAAACGTGTCGAATTGAGTGAACATGTCAATAAATTTAGTAGCATAAGTAACACTAATTGAAAATCAATTAGCTTAGCCCGTCATCAAAAATGACAAAGAAAACTCAACCTAAGTCTAATTCTATGCTATAAATTGTACTGCAAGTCTATTTTTATGTATTTTGTTTGTTTATAGATGACATACTATAGCCCACAAAATCATGTGCGGGCACATAAATTAAATATGTAGTACAATCTGTAGATGTGTTAACTTACTGTTATTGGTCCAAACATTCTCGTTTCTATGCAACTATAAAATGAGAATTTTTAGAACCCTTTAGGGGTTTCAATGGTTTGGCCTTGAGTAGGCTAAAAAAAGATATACAACTTTGGTAAGAACGGTGTTCCGCATAATATATGACTCACTGCTCCTTTCCAATATGAGTTAGTAGTCCAAAGACTCCAAACCTATCACTGTCTCAGCGGTGTTACCGAAGACTTTGGAAAAATCGGAATAAGATAGCACTCATTCTTTGATGTTGCACATAAAAGAGAAATTATTATGAAATATAGTATGCATTCAATCATAAATAATTTTTGGGATCTAAGAGAACATTGGGTTTCATTTTGATAAGTGATTGAGTTGAAAATTAAAACATATTAAGAAGCAATTATTCTATAGCTTTCTTTTTGTTTAACTTTTCTTAACACTAATTGGATACTAATTTTATTTTATTTATATATTAATTTAATCTTCAATCTTAATATATTTTTATTCATACTTTGAACCCCTATCTTAATATATTTCTCATTTATACTTTGCTCCACCAATAACAATTTCTATTCCTTATTCCGTCCCTATTTACAATAAAATAATTTCTTGTTCTACTCAAAAAGTTATTTCTTTTGAAAGTCTTTTAGATTATTGACATGGTCAAGGTTACGCACAATGAATATTTAATAAGGGGTTTGTTAGGGGTTCTCCCTGTAGTGTTCTCCTGGCGTTCTCCCAGTCTTACATAGAACATGATTTAAGAAAAAATAAAATTGTAATACTGTTTTTTTGCTAACAGATTAATTTTTATTTGTTAATAGTTAGGTTCTAATGCTTTAAAACTTGTTTTTGGATTCAAAATTAAAACCTAAAGGTAAAAGGTTAACCCTTTAGGGATGGTATCACCTAAAATGAATTTGATCATCCTAAATTTGATGCTAATGCCTCAATTTTAGTGCTAATGCCTCACAAATTTGGTGCTAATGCCTCAAGTTTGGTGCTAATGCCTAAAAAAACGGTGGTGGAGGCCACTACAATTTTATTTTTTCTTAAATTATGTTTTACGTATGGCTAGGAGAACACCAGGAGAACCTACGGGGAGAACCCCTAGCATTTTCTATTTAATAACAAGTATAATACTCCCCCTTTTTTTTGTGTAGATATTTCAAAAAAGAAAAAAGAAAAAAAAAAGAGTATTATAGTAATAATAATAAAAGTCTCTGTAGTAGCTAGCTACCTCGATCTCCTTCCATAACATGTATGCTGGTGTTATTCCAGCGGTTCAGATTCATTTTGGTGGGTGTGATTGTTAAATATATCACCGGTAATTGTCTTAATTCACACAGGTTGTTAATTATCGTAAAATATTTAATTTAAGAGATAAATTGTTGAAATACGGTTTCAATTTAAGGCTTTTTATTTTGATATATATAATATTGTTAAAACTCAGATTATTCCTAAAAATTTAACAGTAATATTATTAGCCATATCTATCATTTGTATTTTACATTATCAATGTAATTTTTTTTTTTTTTCCCGGTCCAGGTCCAAACTATTTATTCTGTGAAATATAGTACTTTGACAATAAAATAGTACCTAAATCTTTGATATTATCAATTTATTCCTCTTCATTTTTTTTAGTCAATCAATTGGTAGAATATGTGTATATATGTATATGCGGAGGTTGACGTTTCCACTCACCAATGCTCTTATTTTAACCTAGAAAAATTTATGTCTAATTATATTTTTTAAAAAAACAAAAGCTTATTATCTTATTCAAAATTGATAAATATCAACATTTTTTTTTTTTAAAGAGGGAATTGAGAGAAGAAGGTTCAAACTAGTGATATCTTTTTTTTTTTTTTTGACCTGTCAAACTAGTGATATCTGATTTTTGAAGTATAATTCCTAACCAATTAAACCACCTTTTAAAAAAAGAATAATATCGAATTGAGTGCCAAGCAAAACTTGCATTTATCTTAAATGAATTGCCAAAACATAGAGTTAGACTCGACATCCAATCATTTAAGCTAACATGAATGCTACCCATGCATAATGAAATTGAATGAATACATTAATTCTTTTGAAAGCCATGTTTTAAATAAAATCTATGTGTCCCTCAGGAATAACTCAATCGACTGTGAACCACACCTCATAAAAAGGAGGTCACTAGTTCTAATAACCCCTCCATCCCTCCCCTTTTCCTTGTGTAGACATGTCAAAAAATAAATAAATAAATAAAATAAACGCCATGTTTTTTTTGGCAACATTAGTGTAAAAATCTTTTTTTTTTTTTTTATCTAATAATTATTATATCATGCTCATGTATCGGTGCCAACCAACCATCAAAGAGTCGCAAATGGAACATGCCACATCATATGATTATGAGTATGCCAAGAGAACGTAAAATATCTTTTTTTTTCTTTTTTTTTTTTAAAAAAATAATGACTAATCCAATGATTAGTTGAAAATACAATGTCAATACTGTGAATAAAAATATAATTTTTAATATTACTCTTTTAGCAAACGACACCTTATATTGCAAAATATATNAAAATCTTTTTTTTTTTTTTTATCTAATAATTATTATATCATGCTCACGTATCAGTGCCAACCAACCATCAAAGAGTCGCAAATGGAACATGCCACATCATATGATTATGAGTATGCCAAGAGAACGCAAAATATATATATATATATATATTTTAAAATAATGACTAATCCAATGATTAGTTGAAAATACAATGTCAATACTGTGAATAAAAATATAATTTTTAATATTACTCTTTTAGCAAACGACACCTTATATTGCAAAATATATAAGAGATTCGCCCAAGTATTCTCTCTCCACTTAACGTAGGAATTTTAGAAAATACATGCTTAAAAAATATTTGTTCATAGAACTCTATTTTTTTCATAGAAAAAATGAGTTGAAAAGAATTTGATTTGGACACGTGTTCAAAGTGCTAAATCTCTCCAACCCATCTACCACACCGGGCAGGGCCCGTAAAAAAAGCATTTGCATATTTTTATGAGTAATATTATTTAATAAATGATTAAACGACACATCATATAATAGTCGTATAACAGTCTACTAAATAACAAATTTTTTAAAAATAAATTATTTAATAACCCGATAATTGAGGCAAGAACACCTCCAACCAAACCCCCATCACCCCACCCCGCCCCAATCCTTGACTCCCCACTACTTTAAAAAGGAAATTGGCCTACAGGTTGGCACCCATCTCCAACCCAAATAAAATTGAAAAAAAAAATAAAAAATAATTAATTAATTAGGAAAACCTCATCTTTCATAGGACCCATCAATGAAAACCTCAACTTTGTATTCACAATTCCAAAAGAAGCGATTTTTGATTTTTGTTATTAATTAATTAGGGGGAAGAAAAAAGTGATATTATTTTGGTCTTCCTAAACTTGAAAAAACAATCCAAGAGGCAAAACCGAATTTTGGAATTTCAGGTCTCCCTCATGTACCCCTTTGTATGTATTGATTTGCCGTATTCATTCACCAGTGCCTCCCGTGAGAACCACCACCACCACCACCACCACCTTTGTTCTTCGCAAAGAAGGTGTTCTTGGGTTTTGGTATGTCATGGATCTCCATCACCTGAATCGTTCTTTGCCTTTTGGCTTCACATCAGTAAACACACACAAATACAAACAGCATCAGCATTTCAGCATATGGACCACAAAAATAACATTAAACCCACAAAAATTTGTAGAACAAGTAACATTATTCAGTAGATTGTTATATGATGGAGAGAATCAGCATTTCAGTTATGTGATAGTCATATAGCAGTCTACTGAACTGCATTACTGCTTGTTGTTGTAAAAGCGTAAAGCAAATAACTAAACCATTCTCAGCTTCTTTGTAATTCTCTTGAAGCCGTTTTCTTGCTGTAGCCAGCTTCTTTTCTGAGTCGAAATCCTTTTGTTCCCTTTGTCTCTGCAAAATCCCAACAAAGTCATCCAGACTGAGTAAAAACCTTTCACAATGAATATGTTTTGCCGGAAAAGAAATTAAAATCTCTCAAACTTTATATGATTGACTTACACCTCCCACTCAATTGAGCCAAGTTAAAGTATTTGATGCAATTGAGTTTGGTTTCTCATATTTTGGAAGCATATATATATAGATATATATAAGCTTCAAAAACTTATTTTCTTCATCCACCTTTTCATCAACCAAACATAGAGCTAGAGACTCTAATTTTGGTATCCATACATTTTGATGTGCAGAGGCAGCAGATGCAGGTGCTGACTGAGCTGGTCTAGGAGGAGCTTCTTTTCGAGGAATCGCTTTCGGCTTCGGCTCGGATTCTGAATTATTCCTGTCTGACCCAGAACTTCCATCTGTGCAAAGCAACAATAGATCAATCAAAAGAACATAAACAAAATCAAAAGTTTTGAACTTGGAATCTGATTCTACTACTCACTGTGTGGATTTGGAGAGTATCCAAAATCAGGAACCTGCAAAAGAAGAGAACATTAGAAATCTAAGACAAAGGACAGAATTTTTCAACTACTTTTTCCCAGACAAAGCAAATTAGCTTGAAAGAAAAGAAAAGATTTCTTTCACCTGTTGATGACCATTTTGGGGAATTTTCTGCTGGGGCGAGTCTCCATCAGCTGCAAACAACATCAATTACCATTTTTAGCTTCATTTCTAAACCCCAAATTTCACTTTAAAAAACTTCAAATGTTTCCCATAATAGAAGATGAAAATCATGTCATTTGAAGACTAATAATTTTACCCATTAGAGCAGAGGATGTCCGTTCCCCAGGTGGATTCAACTTCACCCATTCATCCACAATATCCTTCCACTTCCTGACAAAAAAACAAAACCCCAAATCAACAAATCTCCAACAGCCTTTTCCAACACTTGCAAACAAATTTTCCAATGATTTTTCTGGTTTTTCAAAACCTGACTAGTAGCTTCACCAATCTCCGGACATCCTGCGATTGATGCTTTCGGAATCGATTCACATGCCTTCCTATATCAGTCTCCTATAATTCACAAATTCAAAGTGAAAACAAAAAAAGTTAAAAAACTATAATTTGAAGAAATTAAGCTCAAAAGACAAAGAATAGTGTTAGACAATTTACCTTGAGTGCTTGGAATGTTATATCCATGTCTGCTAGAGTTTGAAGCAATTCAATCAAATAATCCTCAGACTAAAACACAAAAGCAAAGCAAAGCAAACCAACCAGAAAAATCAGACCCAGAAAAACTAATATAACAAAAATAAAATCTAAATAAAAAAAATAAAAAAAATAAAAAAAAAAAAACCTGGTGAGGATCTTCAAGTTGCTCCTTGATTTCCAGGATCTTCTTCGGCTCGTCATCGAACAAACCAGCGTATGGATCCATCTCCTCGCCGTCCTCTCTCTCAACCGACAGCGGCGTCCCCGGAGACCCTTCTTTCTCCGCCGGCGCCTTGACGTCAAGACAATTATCCGCCCTCAGATCATCGACGTCGTCGCAGTTCCGGCATCGAGGCTGCTCCCCCGACGCCGACGCCGAAATCGCCCCCGCGTAGAGCCGCTCCACGATCCCATCCCTCCGGCTCTTCAGCTCGGCGCCGTAGTCCGCAGCCGCCACCGATATCGCCGTCTCTATAAACGTCCACACGTCCACGCCGCAGCTCTCGAGCACAGCCCGGAAATCGTCCACATCCATCGTCGTCGTAAAAAACAAAACTCCCAAACCTTCAAAAACGCGTTCGTCTTCACCGTGTTTTCCGGATGGTTTCCAAAGTGGACTTTCACTTACATCATCATCATCCGATCCGAAACACGACGACGAGGTCGTACCGCGTAGGTACGATGAGAAAAATCAACACAAACATCAACAACAATCATCGTAAACCCACTTTCAGAAGAAGACGAAAAAAAAAAAAAAACTCCACAGATCTGAGAGCAAGAAGAAAAAAAAAAAAAAAGAAGCTGAAAATTGCTTCAAGAATTTTTGTTCGGCGCAAATCAGGTATATAAAATATTCAAAATTAATTTATGTTCGGGTGAATGCAGATTGCTCAGGTTGTTGACCTATGAAGTAGTAGCCATGGGTTTGTTTTGGTTTCTCTTTGTCTCAGGAGCTGGGTCTGGGTTGTTGTGGTTTGGGTGACGGAGAGAGAGAGAAGGGGGGATGTTACTTTAGCGTATGGCGTGCATGATTGCTGGGAATATTGTGTTTCTGCGGGCCATTTGGATTTGGACCGTCCAATGTCCATGTAGGATTTTTTCTTAATGTGACAGTCTGTAATACACGCATTACGAATTGATTACACTAATTAATAAATTATTCCTTTACTTTCCTTTCCTCTCCTTTCCCTCGATTTCTACCCATATCGTTATAATTTAAGCAAGAATCATGAATGTTAGACTCTAATTCATTCCACGTGTCTTATCGGATTGACGTGGCATTGCCGTCGGTCTTTAGATTCGTTCTTGTTAAAAAACTATAAATTTAAGAGTTAATAGGTACTGTTATATCAATCCAATAAAATGAATATTATTTATTAAAGACGGTAATATGATAATTTTACAATTAAAATGATGTGGTAATAAAAAATTAGTGATCATATCTTTCTTTTTTAACAAGCGTTGATTTACCCATTGATTTTTATTAAGTTGTATGTTAGTTGTATAACAATTTATTAAATAATATTTGAGAAATTGATAGACTAAAATAATTATAGAATAAAAATATAAGTAATGTTAGATATAATGTAAATAGCAATTGAAAAGTTAATAGGAAGCACAGAAGAAGGTGCATCGCATTTCTTATCCACTATCTAAAATGCGTTCTAGCTGCCACGTCACTGTACCTTTTGCAGTTTCACTTTCCTTTTATATCTTTACTCTTAAGGGATGTTTTTGTGGGATGGGAAAAGCTGTTGGTATACTTTTATTAGGTTAACTTCAATTACCCTTCCATGAAGTTACATGTTTTTTTTTTTGTGAATATTTTCTTAATATTTAAAGTATTTTATTTTAGTGTATCCAACTTTTGTTACATTTTAAATATTTATTACTATTAAATATTGCAGTTAAATTAAACAGTCAAATGAGTAAAAGGCTTTTATACTCCTAAAATTTTTTAAAATTTCAAATTTATCCTTATTTATAAATAGTTTTTTTATTAAAATTATATTTAATAAAAATAAGGGTATTTTAGTAATTCTATACCCTTCCATTAGGATTTAACAAAAAATCCTAACAAAAGAGAGTAATTGAAACGAAACAAAAATTTGATACATCAAAGTAAGAGACTTTAAATATTGATGGGTGTTTATAAAAAACGCGTAACTTCATGGGGTAAGTGAAGTTACCCATTTTATTAGGAAAATGCTAGGGGTTCTCCCCCTAGTGTGCTCCTAGCGTTCTCCCAGTCTTACGTAGAACATAATTTAAAAAAAAAATTGTAGTGGCCCCCACCACCCTTTTTTTAAGCATTAGCATCAAATTTGAGACATTTGCACCAAAATTGAGGCATTAACACTAAATTTAGGATGATCAAATCCATTTTGGGTGATACCATCCCTAAAGGGTTAACATTCCACCCTTAGGTTTTAGTTTTGAATCCAAAAACAAATTTTAAAGCATTAAAACCTAAATATTAACTCATAAAAATTAATCTGTTAGCAAAAAAATGGTATTACAATTTTATTTTTTCTTAAATCATGTTTTACGTAAGACTGTGAGAACGTTAGGAGAACACTAGGGGGAGAACCACTAGCAAACCCCATTTTATTATGTGCCATATTTTGTGTAGTTGCCACTAATATTCAAGAACAATTAGAGCGTGCAAATAAATTGTGTGTAAAGGAGATTTATGTGTTAAATTAATGATTTATGAATAATGTTAAAGTCACAACATAGACCTAACAAATACCCAACTTCTCTCCTACGTGTCATTTTAAAAAAATGGAACAAGGCTTGGTGTTTTGAATTCAATTTTGTTCTTTATTTTTTATTTTTTAAATGACACGTATGAGATAAGTTGGGTCTTTGTTGAGTCTATGTTGTAGCTGTATCACATCTCTTAAATTTATATCTTTTTATTAGGAAAAATGCTAGAGATCAATATTTTTCCTATATTTGACTCATATTCTCTTACAATCAACCATTAGATTTGTAGACTTATGTGAGGTCAATGGTGTACCCTACAAATCTAGTAGTTGATTTATTGAATTTATAGGAGAATATGGGTCAAATATGATAAATTTATTGAGCCCTTGCATATCTCTTTTATTAGTTTATAAAGTAATTTAATATAGTATCAGAAATAGAGGTTCTAAATTCTTAAGTTTTTGAAATATTATATAATACGAATATGAAATTTCTAGGTCGTAAGAATTTTTCAAACCCAGCATATAAAAGTGTCATGTGTCTCTAGACATGTGCTTCTACAATTCAATTTGTAAAATAATTGTGTTCATATAATAATATAATTAGGGTTAAAACTGAATTTTCCCCATATAAGGGGAAAATTCAGTTTTAACCCCTGAAGTTTTATTGGTTTTTCAATTTTAACCCCAAAGTTAAAAAAATGAAAATGTACCCCCTTGAAGTTTAAAAAATTGGCAATTTTAACCCCCCGTTAGTTTTTTTTATCAAATTGGACGAAAAAGTATGAAATGACGAAACTTCCTTCAGGATTTTTTTATTTTATTTTAAATTTTCATCAATTTTAACGGAAAAAACTAACTGGGGGTTAACATTGCAAGTTTTTGAAACTTCAGGGGGGTGGATTACAAATTTTTAAACTTTGGAGTTAAAATTAAAAAACTACTGAAACTTCAGGGGTTAAAATTGAATTTTCCCCATATAATTATCTGGGAAAAGTACGGATCACCCCCCTGAAGTTTGGGGTGATTTTCAATTCGGCCACCGATGTTTAAAAATTCACAATGTACTCCCTCAAAGTTTCAAAATTTCTCAATGTCGGTACTCCGCCAGTCAAACCGCCGTTGACCAGCGGAAAAATGGTCACGTCCGTCTCACGTGACCACTATAGCCTTCATGTTTCCCAAAATGCCCCCATCTCATTACTGTTCACTCCGAAACCCTAATCAACAGTGATTCCGGTGATACCCTGCTGAATTCTGGCGAGTTCTGGCCGAAATCCGACCAAAATCCGGCGAGCTTCTTTTTCTCTTTTTTTTTTTTTTTTTTTTATTAACAGATTTGGGGGCCGATTCGCGATTCACCGGCGCGGTTTGGGCGATTTGGGGGTGATTCACCGGCGCAACTTTGGGCGATTCACTTTCTCTCTCTCTCGCTCGCTCTCCCTCTTACACTCACCGGCTCACCGACGGTTTGGGTCACGCCGCTCGGTCGTTCACTCACTGTCTCTCTGTCTCTCGCTCGCTCAGTCTCCCTCTCACACTCACTCTCGCTCGCTCACAGTCTCCCGGACGCCCAAATTAGATCAGAGAGAGAAAAAGAAAAAAAAAATCGCCGGATTCCGGCTAGATCTCGCCGGAATCCGGCAGGGTATCACCGAAATCACTGTTGATTAGGGTTTCGGAGTGAACAGTAATGAGATGGGGGCATTTTGGGAAACATGAAGGCTACAGTGGTCACGTGAGACGCACGTGACCACTTTTCCGCTGGTCAACGGCGGTTTGACTGGCGGAGTACCGACATTGAGAAATTTTGAAACTTTGAGGGGGTACATTGTGAATTTTTAAACATCGGTGACCGAATTGAAAATCACCTCAAACTTCAGGGGGGGTGATCCATACTTTCCCCTAATTATCTCTTAACCCCTTGTGTTATTGTGTGATTTCAAAAGTGACACTCTATCCAACTGAGATTATCCGTTAAAATATCCACTAAATGTAACGATGCAATCGATAACAAGAAAAAAATTAAAAATGTGTAAATTATGACTCTTATAAAATCTCAGGCGAATAAAGTGTTGTTGTGTTTGTTGAAGCATGTGAATACATTATTTTTGTAATGATTTGGACTCAATATGATTGACTGCTTGGATTCGAGAATTTGGAAATGTGGACGTAGGTTCCATATGGTTTTGAAAATTGTCTTGCAAAAACAAAGGAAAGTTCTACAGATTCGAAGTCCTTCACTACACTTTCCTTCTTAACCTTCAACAACAGCCAAATAAGTTGACTTTGTCTTTGAATTATTGGTCTGCTTTCAAAGTTTTTAGTCAGATGGACTGCTTGCTTCCAACCTACCACTCGGAAGCATTTTCAACCAGTTTTTTTTTTTTTTTTTTAAAAAAAAAAAAACTCCCTCCCCTTTGAATTAGGATTCTGTACATTTTATTTGAAGTAGATAATATTTAGTTATTTATATTATAATGATATTTTTGTCTTTTTACTTTTTAATGTGACAAAAATACTCGTTCAATATAACTAACTGGATATTATCCAGTTTAAATGAAATTGAGAGGATCCTGTTCCCTCCTGTTTATACCCTTTCCTTATTTGATTAAAAAAAAAAGTTGACCTTGCATATTCTTTTGATGTATAAGTTTCTTACAAACTAGGTTATAAGAATTTCTCAAACTCAATTCCTACAAGTGTCATGTGTTCCTTAATCATATGTTTTGTATTTTTACAATAAAAAAAAACAATGTATTTCTCACATGCTAAGAGACACGTACATAACACTTTTAAACATGGGTAAATTTTCTGTGTTGTTAAAAATGGATCTGCAAATCATTTTTAGCAAACATCCTTAAAGACGATGTTGTTAAAGCCCGGCCCATAACATTTGGATGTCTATGAGCTTGAGTTTGTCGTAGGGTTAATTAATTGTTGATTTCAGCCTAATTGGTCCATCCAAATTTGGAGTTAAAAGGGATTATGAAGCATGAGAGAACGGCATCGTTTTATGCTCATGAAGATGCTAACATTTTGGAATATTGACTCACAATTTGCTTCTACTTTTTTGTAGCTGATTGTGATGTGAAAATTGTAGAATTTGTTCTCTTGCAATTTGCTTTATGCTCATCAAGAACCTCTAAGCTAGGTTACTGATTGGGTTCAGCCTAATTGGAAAATTGGCTGCCAATTTGCATGTTTTTCTAATGCTCCTAGATGCTAAGACTTGGGGATATTGACTATCATTCATAATGCTAAGGATTTGTTTGTTGTTTATTATATAATCCTTTCTCTTGGCCCATGACCGGACGGGACAATGGCACATCTCTCCATTATAAATAAAATAGATTATCATGATTTAAAGTTGGTGCATCTAAGGGTATACATGATGCCACATAATTTAAAATTTTTAAAATATATGTTGACATTAACATCATGAACACTATTAAATGTATAAACTTTAAATTCTCATATAAAATTGAGAAAATCATTGTCCAAGCAAACGCCTGATCTTTTAATCCTCTTTATTCATGTTCTTAATGTCTAACAAGTTAACATCTTTATGACGCCCGACTCGGGGAATTGGTCATTCAAAATAAGCGACTTCTCTCAAAAGAGGTGGCCAAAATGTGAAAAATCCAAATTACATAAATTAATTATACCAAATCCATGGTTTTTAAAATTATGGAATGTCAACTCCCATATGCTAGTGTTGCTTTGTGCCTCAGGATGCTCCCTTCGCGCCCTACGCTTCGCAAATTGATTGATAGCTTTACCTCCAACGCTATACTCGTTTCCCTCCTTCACATAATGCGGATTTGGCGGACAACAATGATCGTTTGTACCACCCATGATCAGCTAGTGCTCTAATTTGTGTGCACCAATTTGCTCTTCAAATTGTTCAACCCAATCATCGAACCGAACAAATTGCTCATCTAAGCATGGCAAACGCATCATTAGTTGATTATCATGTGTTGCCTCGATCTTTACCCTCGTAAACATAACCAATAGTCGCATGTCGATTTCCTCTTACACATGTTCCTCTTCACGCCAAAATAGGAAAGAAATCTTGGGCTCTGATACCAACTAATGCAAGAAGTGTAGTGAGTCACAGAATTAACAAATACAAAACTCACAACTCTTTTCAAAACCAAAAATACAATCAATGATTTGTATGAAAAATAGATAGAAAATCACTCCTAGAGCTCTTCTTATTGAAAACTAAGGAAAAGTAAAATGAAACTATTGAGTTGCGGTCCAACATATGAAAGTCTCATTCGAACAGAACTTTGCGAGGAAGTTTTACGGTTCAATGAGTTTTGACCAAACATCTCGAGTTGTCATAAATTGTAGCACTTTGTCAAACGAACATCGACCGTCAATCAACTAAGCCTCTTAGAGTCTTAGGAAGAGTGTGGATGCGTTCGAATAGGTCTAGAGTCGCCGTTCAAACGCATCACCCCGCCAATAGGTGTGTTCTCCAATTATTCAATAAATGTGGAATAAAAGTATTCGAAACATTGACTACTACAGCTTCAAACAGCGCTTTTCTTTACAGTTTTATTTTGTCTTTTACTTTTACTTCTATTTCTTTAATTCGCATATTCATATTCCAGCCCCTTCTTACAAGGAAAGAGCTATCATTTGAAAGATCTATCACTTAAGATTTGTCACTTGCTACAAACAATTGCTTTTTATTTTTATTTTTTTTAATGACAATATATAGGATCATTTAGAACTCTTGGATTAATTAATTATACCATCACCATTCACCAACCTCCTCCCCTGGCCATAAAGTAGTTGGAGATCCACCTCCGAGGGGTGGGATCCCCTGTAATCCACCACCTTTGCAGTGTTGGTTTAAGAATCACCGCCTTTGCAGTGTCAGTTTCTTAAACCCAGTGGCGGAGCCAGGTGTTTCAAATTGGGGGTGCCGTTAAATTTTTTTTTCATCTTACAAATTTTTTCCACCCAAAAAACTTGGTAATTCATATAATATGTATACATCACAAAATATAAATATATATATATAAGTTCCTAAATATGTTAAAAAATTCAAATACAGAAAATCAACTCGGGCAATATAACACAGCCTATCACGAATATTCAAATCTCGCTTAGTACGTTGTTAGTTCCTATGGGTTTTTTTCATTTTTGGAGAACCAGTAGTTAGAGTTCCTATGGGTTTTTTTTTTTCATTTCTAGAGAACCAGACTCCGTAGATACATACATGTAGATTTATTAACTTTTATTCAATTTTTTAGGCAACTAAACAGAAGATAATTAAACTAAAACAAAAAAAAAAAATTAAAAATAGAAAAGATAAATTTGTGGAAATTAATAATCAGAAAGATCAGATAAAGACCTAATCGTTCCACGCCAAGTGCACCATATAACCTTAAGAAACTGATAAAATAAATCGAAAAATCCAAAATTAAAACTAGGTAAAAGAAAGACATTAATTAGAACAAAAATCTAACACAAAAGCGACCAAGAGTCAAAAAAAAAAAAAAGAAATAAAAAAAATAGGGGGAGTTACTTTGCTTGGTGATGATGATGGTGGCGTCTAAACACAATATGGGACAAAAGATCCTCAACCCACTTTACTTGACAACCTTATTGAAGACCGCAAGGTAAAAACTGTGTTAAGAAGTAATTGTAGTACTAGTAATATTGGGGTGCTGTGAAATGGGTAGGTAAAATGATTTTTTTTTTTTTTTTGGTGTAAAAAAAATTTTTTGAAAAAATCTTTGGGGGTGCCGTGACAGCCCCAAAGCCTGCTGTGGCTCCGCCACTGCTTAAACCGACACTATTCAAGACGTCACTAAAACCAGTTTTTTTTTTTTTTGGTAGTGTGGGAATGAGTCATTGAAAAACCCCACCATGCAGTATTACTTGCGGAAGGGATTTTCTCTCACCTTCACTCATTTTTTTCTTTTCTTTTTATTTTAAGGGATATGTTGACTTGACAAGAATGTACCTACACTGCCTACACAGGCAATTTATAGGTCTTACATTGTACACGTGGCAAACATTGTGTTGGTGTTTTAATTTATATATTATCATTTTTGAAAAGGTATCGGGTATGTTTGCCATTAGCCTTAAAAAAAGAAGTAGTATGTCCTGTAGCAAATTTGATTGACATGAGAAAAAAAGGTAAGAATGTTTTGTATGAAAAAATTAAAAAAAAATAAAAATGTTTTGTAATAAATTTTTTACTTTAATAGTAATAAAAAGTAATTAATATGACGTAAAAAGTAAAAATATTGAGGGTTGATTTTGAGAGCAATAGTGTAAGGCCTTTTTTGGCCATTGACAAACAGAGCCAGTGTACTTTTTCATATGGATCAAGTTTATATTTAATCATGCTTTCATGTATAGTGGGTTTGAAATTCATAACATGAGGAATGCCCCAATGGAGTATATTTTTCTTTGTTTATAGAATTCTTCTTGCCCCCAGCCAACTCAATTAGCTATTTTATGGATGCAACTAGCTTTCAAATTCTAGATCACTTGGCATAATTAATTCAAGATCTTCTATAAGACAATTACAAAACTTGCCACCATAAACACTTTCAAGTGTCTTTCATCTGGGTTGTGAGCATCATTATCAACTCCATAATTTCGCAAAGAGAAAGGAAACCAAAGCATGAAAGAAACAGAAAGAAGAATATGTTCCACCATATATCAAAAGGCAAAATGCTTAACAGCTAGTTGGTCTCTTTAATGTTTCAAAAGGTAAGAGTAAGAGTTCTGGTCAATTTATCAAGGAGAAATGCTATATACGTACACTTCTGTCAAGTTCACACGTTCAAGTGCATACTCCTTACATGATATGAGATATGATTTGATTCCTTTATGATCTCTCCAATTTGTCATTAGTAGCTTTCATATTTGAGTTGTATTTTCCTTTTCTTAGTCCATAGTTTATGGGATTTTGTTCCTTTTGCTGTACGATAAAACAATGACCACTGATACATAATATATACGAGAATTCATTTTCTCATTATGTCCTCGTTTAATGTTGTTCCAATTTTCAAAAATTAGCTACAAATTGGGATTTGTAACTAATTTATATAACGCAATCTAAAAAAGTAACATATGTCTCTAAAGCATGTGAGAACATGTGCTTTTCACATGTTTTTTTAATAGCATTAATAAGAGAGTATGTATTTATCATTGTTTTAAAGACACATATCACTTTATTAGACTGATTTGTATGAATTAACTATAAATCAATTTATATTTAATTTCGTCATCTCTTAACAATAAAAATCATCCATCCAAAATTCAATGGTAATTTTCACTGGCACATTAGAAAGTGTGTACTTGAGAGTGCATGCATGTAACATTTCTCTTGAGTACAAATATTTGTTCGTAATTTGGAAGAATCTACATCTGTATATTAGTCAACGCTATCACGTATAGGTAAGTATTCGTCATATCATATCATATATTTTAAGAGAAATGCTAAATGTACTAACTCTTTTACTAATTGAGGCTTACTAACTTGATGTATAGCTCATTATTTATTTATTTTGAAACATTCCATACTCATTCATTGATAAAAAGTCACTAGCAAAAGCTCTTACAAACAGGCGTCAACATCATACCAATCAACCATAACCAAAAACATATGCTAACCCATGACTATACATCAGGTTTAATATCAGATTTGCACCAAACAAACACCATCCAATGCATAGGTAGCACTTATTCCTTGGCCTTGAGAGCAAAACCCCTATGTCGAAACTCATCCTCCTCGACTCGAAAAGTCAGGATAGCATTCACATCCACAACTTAAAGGTTTGGACCAAAGCAAATAACCCGAAGGTGGCAGGTCGAGATAGAGGTAAATTATTACAAGCAAACAAACAAGAAAGAAAAAACGTACAGGGAAATAAAATATGAAGGAAAAGACCAATTAGCGGGAAAAAATATAAATACAACCAAAGGAAGCCAACAATATAGGAAAATAAACAACAGGAAAAAGCACAAGCTTTGCGGATGACAATAGCAGAAAGAAAAGCCGATTGCGCACTCACCGGAAACCGAAAAACGAAAGGGCGCGTTGGAAGCTCATTGCGGTGGGAACGTAGGAAAAGACCTAGTAATAGACGGTGGGCGGTGAAGTAGGCGCAGAGGAAACCGGCGGCGCACTTAAAGGAGCAAGGGGAGGTTTGAGTGAATCTCACGTCGAAGAGGAAGGTATAACTTATTCACTGGTACTCATTACATTTCTTTTAATTAATTAATTAATTTTATTTTTATTTTTTTTTTCCAATGAATGAGTTATAAATCAGATTAGAAAGTCTATGTTAGTAAAATAGTTAGTACCCCTAACGTTTCTCATATTTTAATAGTCTAAACTTTCAAATAGGATCAATTCCTATTTTGCTGTAAAATTAATACTCTCCCCCCCACTCTCTCTCTATATATATACATGACTCATTGAGACTCTCAATGTCCATGTGTGTTCCTGAGGTTGAGGAAGTGAGTGATGAAAATGCAGGAAGATCAGGATGTGGTGATAGTAGGACCAGGAATAGCAGGCTTAGCAACTGCTGTAGCCTTGAAGAAAGTGGGGATCCGAGCTTTGGTGTTAGAAAAATCACAAGGGTTGCGTGCCACTGGGGCTACCTTAAGTCTTTACCCTAATGCTTGGGCTTCTCTTGATGCCTTTGGCGTCTCTCACAAGCTCAAAAGCTTTTATTCTCCTTGCACAAGGTAATGATCTTGATCACAAACACAAACACACGCACGCACACACACACACACACATATATATATAATTACTTTCTTTTGGTTATTATAATTATTAGGGCATACATAACAGATGTTGATACAGGAGCAACTCAAGAAGTTTCTTTCACAAAAGCTAATGAGTGATGAACTAGAATTCAAGACTATTTCATTTGTGTTTACTTTGAGTTTACAATTCATATATGAGAATGAGAGCAATGATGGATCATTGAGTTTTCTTTCTTTCAATGTAGGAGTGGGGCTGTGCTTAGAGTTGTACACCGTAAAGCCTTACTGGAAGCTCTGGCAGAGGAATTGCCAATGGAGACCATCCGTTTCTCTTCCAATCTCACCTCCATTACAAACCAAGCCCAAGAAGGCTCATCGCCACATGTTGCTCTCATTAAAATGGAAGATGGAACAACCATCAACGCAAAGGTAAGGACTATATATTCATTTCCTACTCCACAAAATGCACAAAAATGGGGTACCTCGAAACCACCTCATGTCTATTTTGAGGCGGCCGAACCACCCCTCATGGTTTGCCCCCCTCTAAATGACAAAAATAAAAAATAAAATAACTTTAGGGGTGATCAAACCACTTCCAATAGCCATATGATCATTTTGACACCTCCAAATGACTAAAAAAAAAAAAGTAATTGTATAATAAGTTTCTGAGTCAACCCGCAACACCTAAAAACTCCCTAAGTTTTTTTTTTTTTTTTTTTCTAAAATTTACTCCCTGGATTAATCAAATTTGCTGTAAAATCCCTACCGTCAAAATTGTGTAATAGCCGTTAGATGTCACATCAGCATAATAATTTTTTTATTAATTTAAGGGTTAAATACTTCATTAGTCCGTAGGATTTGAAAACTTTATTTTTTTCCTTCCTAGGATTTGGAATTGACTTAATGGTGACACATGGACCAATTAGAAGTTGAAACGTGGCCACCTAATTAAATTTTTTATTTAAAAAAAAAAAGAGAAAAAAGAAAAAGAAAAAAAGAGAAAAAAAAACTTGGGGTGGCTACGGCCACCCCCTTGGGCACCAAGCCACTCCCATGGAGCCAAGGGCGTGGCTGAAACATTTCTTTCATATCTACCTAGTGTCTATTGATGTTCTTAACATCTTCATCAATGGCTGATTAAATTTAAGGGAAACTTCACTGAAGACCCCCGAACTTCTACCCGTTTTGAAATACCCCCCTAAACTTAAAAAACTCGCAATTTAGTCCTCGAAAGTTTCAATTGCTCTCAATTTAGACTCGTCCATCAGATTTTAAACATTACATGACGTTTATGCCCTTGACTTTTGTATAAAATTTCAACTTTTAAAACGTTTTTTTTATTTTTTAAAAAATGAAAATCAAGGATATTTTGATCTTTTTTGTATTTTTAACATCTAAAATTGACGGAGGGGTCCAAATTGAGAGCAATGGAAAGTTCATGGGACTAAATTAAGAGTTTTTTTAAGTTTAGGGAGGTATTTCAAAACGGGTGTAAATTCGAGAATCTTCAGTGAAATTTCCCCTTAAATTTATTTATTTATTTTGTTTCTAACAATCAAATGTCTCTATTATACAATTATTGAGTTGAAAGATAAGGAGATTTCTGTTTCTCTTTGTTTCCCAACATCCCATATATATATATATATATATATATGAATTTAACTTTGGTCAAGACGCTGTGTAAACCCCCCATTTTACAGCCTCCAATCCCAAACCAACACCTCAGGAAAAACTCAAAAATTGCACCAAAATAACATAAGCCCAAATACACTAGATTTCTTTCTTCTTTTTTTTCTTCATTCTTTCCATGCCACAAGCAGCACCTTCTTCTTCCTTCTCTTTTTTCTTTTCTTCTTCAAGCTACAACAGGATGGCCATGGAGGTTCGTGGTTGGTTTTCTTTTCATTCATTCTCTTTTTTCTTTTCTTCTTCTTCCTTCTCTTGTGAGTCTCCTTCTCAGGCGATTTTCCGGTGCCGGAGCCATTTTTTCCGGCCTTTAGGGTGATAAAATCCCTAAAGGGTTAATCTTTCCCCTCTAGGTTTTAGATCTGAATCCAAAAACGAGTTTTTAGGCATTATAAACGATTTTTTAGCATTAAAAATGGGTTTTTGAGGCGGGTCACGGCATGGGTCTCACAAGACCCACCCCGTGGGTCTCGCCGAACCCAAGCCAGCCTGGCGAGACCCGTGCCTGGGTCTCGCCGGACCTGATACCCACGCGATGGGTCTCTGGCCAACCGGCGGTGGGTCTCAGGTGTCGTGGTCATGGGTCTCCGACCAAGCGATGGTTGGTTGCGTGGGTCTTTCTTTGGTTTGGGTATTTCTCATTTTGATTTGGTGTGGGTGAGCTCATTTTCATTTTTTGCACTTTTGTTGAATTGATGAGGTGTCATATGGGGATTGGGTGCTGTAAAATGGGGGGTTTGCACCTCAACCGAACCATAGGGGCTCTCTCTCTCTATATATATATCCAATAAATGAACATTAATTAATATTTTGTAAAACTATCTATAAACAATATTATTACAATCTCGTTTACTCATTACCTTTAATTCATGTTTCCCACATCGGAAATGAAAGGCTTTGATTGGGTGTGATGGGGTAAACTCAATGGTGGCAACATAATGTTTAGGACTCACTGCGCCTGTAAATTCCAGCCGATGGGCGGTGCGTGGGTTGGCCATGTTTCCCCAAGGCCATGGGTTGAACCAAGACTTCAAACAATTTGTAAGTGTTGGCAAAAGGGCTGGCTTTGTCTCTCTCAATCAAATAGACCTTTACTGGTTTCACACTGCCAGATTAGCTTCGTGGACAGGTATATATATTTCCTCACATATTTTCAAGCTTAATTAGCATCATATAGGGCTGCACAAGCGGTTTCGATTAGTGGTTATTGGCTATAATCGCTAACTGCAACTACCTTGGACGGTTATGGATTTTTAATAATCACAACCGCAACTGCCTAGGTGGTTAGCGATTATTTTATAACTGGAAGTTAGCCGTTATTTAAACCAATAATCGTCTGTTTTATAGTTGCTATTTTTTTTTTAATATGGAATTTTGAGCTTTTTAAGTGTTTTGGCCTGTCATTGAGCCTATTTTTTGGGCTTATTTTAAACGTTTTGAGCTAAAGTGTTCCAAAAAAGATGAAAAGAACATGCTATTTTTTGGGCAAGGCAATATTTTTTAATAAAGTTTGGCCCAAAACATCATATACCACATTATATCTCCATGATGAAGATAAAAAGGACCAGAAAACTCTACAGCCAAAGGCGCAGAGTTTGATGGTGTGGTATCCATAGAATTGACACCATCACTAGAAGTGCTATCAGGAACAGGATTGACAGGAATTGAAGGCATTGTTCAAAGAACAGATTAAAAGCATAAGTTTGAAAAGAAGAAAACAAGAATTGAAAAACAGAGATCAAAGGAAGTATTAAGCAGAAGCAAAAGAAAGCAAGCAAGAACTATGAAGAACTAAAACTGGCTCTGATACCATTTCAGATTTCTTGCCTTATAGGTTTATGTTGATGACATAGTTTTATGTTGATATAGTCCCTGGTTGTTCTTTAATTTCTAATAAAGATTGTTCTGTTTGTCCATTAGCTAAGCAACACAGAATTTCTTTTCCTATAAGTACTACACATTCTGCTCACATGTTTGATTTAATTCACTGTGACATTTGGGGCCCTTTTTCATCACCTTCTTCCAATGGTTCAAAATATTTTCTTACCATTGTAGATGATCACAGTAGATTCACATGGATGTATCTAATGCATAATAAGTCTCAAACCAGATTTCTCATCAAATCTTTCTTTCTTCTAGTAGAAACACAATTCAATTACAAAATCAAATGTCTAAGGTCTGATAATGGCAGTGAGTTTCACATAACTGATTTCTTTTCATCTAAGGGTATTATTCATCAATTGACTTGTGTTGAATCACCCCAGCAAAATGCTATAGCAGAAAGAAAGCACCAACACCTTTTAAATGTTGCTCATGCTCTTAGATTTCAAGCACATATTCCTTTGCATTTTTTGGGTGAATGCATACTTACTACTGCATACCTCATTAATCAAACCCCCACACCTATTCTCAAAAATAGAAGCTCTTATGAGTGTCTTTTCTCTCCTCCTCCTAAATACTCTCATCTTAGGGTTTTTGGCTGTTTATGTTATGCATCTACCTTAACTAGAGATAGATCCAAATTTGATCCTAGAGCTCGTGCTTGCATTTTCCTTGGTTATCCTTTTGATGTCAAAGGTTATAGGTTGTATGACATCTCTCTTAAGTAGTTTTTTGTCTCCAGAGATGTCATTTTTCATGAACATCTTTTTCCTTATGCATCTCTTCCACATCCTATATCACCTTCAGTTTGTTTAGATGTTCTTCCTGCAGTCATTCCCTCTTCAGCTGATTCTGACTTGGTCTCCCCTTCCTCTTCTTCTTCTACTTCTCAACCTGATTTATCACATTCTGGAATCCCTTCTGATTTAACTCCACCTATCAATCCACCTAAACAACTTCGTAGTTCCATTAGATCCAGAATTCAACCAAGTTATCTGCATGAATATCATTGTCAGTTGGCTGCTTCTCCTTCTCCAGTTTCATCATCTTCTACTTCCATGACAGATTCTACCACTTCAGGTATACCTTTTGGCTTATCTTTTGTTTTCTCCTATGATAAACTTCTCCTAATCAGAAATTCTTTAGTTTATCTGTTTCTTCTTTTGTTGAGCCAAAATTTTACCATCAAGCCGTCAAAATTCCTCATTGGTGTGAAGCTATGAAAGCTAAAATTGATGCTCTTGAGGCCAATGATACTTGGCAGCTTACATCCTTGCCAGCCAATAAGCATGCCATTGGCTGCAAATGGGTTTATAAGGTGAAGCTTAAGGCTGATGGTTCCCTTGAGAGGTATAAGGCCCGGTTGGTGGCCAAGGGATACACACAAAGTGAGGAGATTGATTATCTCATGCAGTAGCTGCTAACAGGCCATGCAGCGTTCAATTTGTAATTGTAACTTGTAATATAACCGATTACTAAAGCGATTAGCGAGGCGGTTATAACTGCTTATAATTGCCCGTTTGAACACCCCTATGTAACACTCATGTTAGCAATATGAAAATATTTTGCATTTCAGATAAAAGCATAACAAGGGATCCAAACATGATACAAAGAGAAGTGATTGAGAACTTTGCCAGAGACTTTCCTCCATTGTTCATAGAGATTGTCCAGCATTCTGATCTTTCCACCCTAACATGGGCTCCTATGATGTATAGGCTCCCATGGCATCTCATATTTGGAAATTCATGCAAAGGAATTATCACTGTTGCAGGTGATGCCATGCACCCTATGACGCCTGATTTAGGACAAAACGAATGCGTAGCACTAGAAGATGCTCTTGTTTTAGGCCAACAACTAGGGGGATTGATTACTCCAAAAAAGTCTTGTGCCTGCAGCGGTGGCCAGAGCCTTAGAAAGATATGCTAAGAAAAGGAGGTGGCGTGCCGCTGGCTTGATCACCACCTTTTATTTGTCAGGGTGGATGCAACTTGGTGGATTTGGATGGCACATGAAATTCTTAAGGGATGTGATGTTCTATAACTTCTTTATAGTAGGGTGTTGGATGTTATACATTATGATTGTGGGGAGCTCCCTTGTGTTACCTCATGTAATGGATCGGAAAAGTCAGATTGAGAATGACTTTGGATTCGTTTGGCAAACCCTTTTGTCTTAGATGTTGTAGTTCACTTGGATTGATGTAATATAAAGTTTTGAATTTTTGTATTGAAAAAAAAAAATTGTTTTGTAGTGATTTTTTTATTTGAATAGTAATTAAAAGTGAATTATGTAATATAAAAAGAGAAAAAAATGTGAAAATGTTTTTATGTTGAATTTTTTTTTAGAAAAAAAAAATTAAAAAGTGGCATAGACAATAAAAAAAAAAAAGGGAAAAATGTCTGCCAAACAAACCCTAAATGATGTAGCATTTATGTAAGGGATATGTGTATTTTTCCTTGGACAGAGTTTTCCTCTAAACTAGGTTAGAGTAACTTCCTTCAACTCAGTCTATAAAAATGACATGTATCTATTTTTTTAATAGATGCATATGAGTTTTTAATATTATTTATTCCAACTTTGTCTTTGCTATTAAAAAAACATGTGTAGCTCATGTTCAAATGACACATGTCATTTTTATAGACTAAGTTTGAGGAAGTTCTTCTAGCCCAATTTGGAGGAAAACTCTGTCATTTTTCTTTTGTTCTTTTTTTCTTTTTTCTTTTTTTAGGACAAAATTTTCCTCGGAACTAGGTTGGAAGAATTTCCTTCAACCTAGTATATAAAAGAGACATATGTCCCTTAACATGTGAGATGCACATTTTTTTTAATAGTCGGGACAAAGTTGGAATAAATTTTATTAAAAACTCATATGTATCTCATATGTTATTAAAAAAATGGACACATGTCACTTTTATATACTAGGTTGAAGGAAATTCCTCCAATCCAGTTTGGAGGAAAACTTTGTCCTTTTTTTTTTTTTTTTTTAATTGTGTTTTTCTTTTAGCCCATTGTAAGATTAGTTGACAACATCATTTCTACAATTTGTGAAATGAGTTTTATACTTTGACCTTTACCAATTGAATCCTCATTTTTACCATTGCTAGATCAATTTATTGGACACTTCTCTATATACCTACTTTATGCTCTTGGAGAGATAATTTTATATTAGGACTGTCAATTTAACTCGCGACCAAGAACCTAACATATAATTTTAGGGTTAGAATTTATGTGAAACGAGTTTGGGTCACATACGGGTCAATCCATTATGATCCGTTTAATAATTTTGTCACATGGGTCAACCTCGTAGGTTTGTAGGTTGACCTGTTTATATAATTTTTTTAAAGTAAATTTTAAGTTTAACCTATAACCGACAATTTAACTCGCGACTCGTAAATTTAACACGTGATTTTAAGATTAAGGTTTATGTTAAACAGATCCGGTTCATTAACACGTCACCCGTTTAATGACGTGTTGATGTTGTCTTGCCCAAAATATATTAAGGGTGGGCATATACCTGCCCCACCCGTAACACCCTAACCCACCCCTCACCACCCTACACCGCCCATTTTCTCTAATAAAAACGCGGATCTCAAACTCATGTTCTCTTCTCCTACGCTCTCCTATGAGTCCTCTCAGACTTGCGCTCTCCTCCTCTCCTCTTAGACTCACGCTCTCAGTCTCTCACGCAGTAGTGCTTGGTGTCCACTGAAGCTCAGATCAACCATCATCCAAGTTAATCTCTCTCTGAATCTCTTTCATTCTCTCTCTTTCGCTGTCTTTTCTCTCTCTCTCTCTCTCTCTCTCTCTCTCTCTCTCTCCTATATATATATATTTATAGTCTTTGTTTCTATTCTAACAAGTTTATTTCAATTATTTCAGTTCAATTCCGAGTTCCGGCTTCCCACCGAATCAACCTCTTTCTCAGTCTCAGCCATCAACCTCAGGCAACAAAATTTGATTTAGGTTTTCTTAATTAGTTTTCATACTTTTGGTTAACACAAAGAACAAGAACAAAAACAAAACATATATAAATACTAGTCTAATGAGAGCAGAACTCTTACGGGATGCATCGCTGACATTGCTTAGATAATCCCTATTAAATCATTTACCAATTTATCAAACCAAATCTTACATTTAGCCTCTCTCAGTATTTAGTCGTGTCATTTGCCCAGCTTTTTTAGATTGTTGTCAAAACTTCTGCAACCCCATTTGTTTTGGACTATCCTATTGAGATATCTCCTCTGGCAAAACCACATCGAAGGTAATTAAAGTTGTGTGATGATATTATTTCTGATAGCAACTGTGGAAAGTTGGTTAATTCAAATTTATTTATAGTTTCTTCTATATGCATTTTCCTTCCATGCAATGAACATAAGATAGTAGGGAGCTGATTCGATGAACGACTTATTTGTTATATGGGAAGAGTTATTTATCATCTATTCTTAATCTTTCCACATTAGGCATGCAAGATTAACTGGCAATTGGCTATTGGTATTATAGACTGTTGATTATGTTTTTTTTTCTCATATATTGTAAATGCATGGATTGTAATTCAACTAGTGGTACTAAGACTATTGGTTCTAGTTCTGATTCATCTTGTCCTAGTCTTTTGGATAGCACTATGCCTCTCATCGAAAATGACAATGTTGAAAGTGTTGGTGTTGGTACTCAAAATCCTAGTTTAGCCCTCCCACCAAAATCTAAAAAATTTGAGCAAACATCAATGGTTTGAGAACATTTTACCAAGGTAGAGGGGAGTGATCACGAGGATCCTAAATCACTGTGTAAATATTGTAACAAATTGTTTAGTTGTCACACTAGAAGGCTAGATACTTTATCTATGCTAACACTTTTGAGGAATAGTTGCAAAAAATATCCTAGTAAGTTTGATCAAAGTTGAGTTTGAGGTTAAGATGGAGAAGGATCTATTGGTAATCTTGTGATTGCAAAATACAATGCTACAAAAATAGGGGTAGCAATTATTAAGATGATAATTGTGGATGAGTTGCCATTTTGGTTTGTGGAAGGTGAATGGTTTCAGGATTTCATTAAGATAGTTGAGCCTAGGTTTCTAATTCCTTCTCGTTATACTGTGATGAAAGATTGTGTTAAGCTCTTTATGTCTAATAATGAAAAGTTAAGGACAATGTTTATGAAAACGGATGCTTGGGTTTGTCTTACCACCAATACGTGGACTCCGATATAGAACCTTAATTATGTGTATCAGCTCCCATTTTATTGATAGTGATTGGAACTTACACAAAAGAATTTTAAACTTTTGTTTAATTCCTAATCATAAAGGCGAGATCATTGGGAAGAAGATTGAGTCATGTATACTTGAGTGGGGTATTCGTTGCATTTTCACTATTACAGTTGATAATGCTACTTGCAATGATGCCGCTTTGGAGTACTTGAAGAGGAGGAAGCCTCGGGGTTAGCAAGATGGATGTAAATTATGTAACCTAAGTTGGATGACCTTGTTTTTGAGTCCATAGATGTGGAGGAAGCCTCGGGGTTAGAGAACTTGTTTAAGGAGGATGAGGTTTTTAAGGTGGTGAAGGTATGAATAATGATAAGGCGCCATGCCTTAATCATTTTTCTATGGATTTTTCCAAGCTTCTTGCGATGTGATCAATGCAGACATTATGTGGGTGTTCCATGATTTTCATACGAGTAGTAAGGTTGAAAAAAAGTCTTCATTGGTCTCATTATGAAGAAATATGGGGCTATTGATCTTAAGGACTTCCATCATATTAGTCTTGTGAGTGGAGTTTATAAGATTATTGCCAAAGTTTTTGCTAATAAGTTGAGAAGGGTTGTGAAGAAGATTACTTCGAAATCCCATATTGCTTTTGTTCAAAGTAGGCAAATTCTTGATTTTGTTCTCATTTCTAACGAATGTTTGGATAGTAGAATTAGCTTTGGTGAGCTAGGGATGCTCTGCAAATTGGATATCGACAAGACATATGATCATGTCAATTGGGATTTCTTACTTCATTGTTGAGGAGGTTTGGTTTCGAAGAGAAATGGCGCACTTGGATAGTGCTTTGTATTTCTTTGATGCGTTTTTCTGTTTTGGTGAATGGCAATCCGTCTAATTTCTTTAGTAGCTCTCATGGTTTGAGATAAGGTGATTCTTTGTTACCTTCTCTCTTCGTTATTGTGATGTGAGGCATTAAGTAGAATGCTCTCTATTACTATCAATGGGGGTCTTATCTCAAGTTTTTCTGTTGGGCCTAGGCATTCTGGTGGTGTTGACATCTCACATTTGTTGTTTACGGATGACACTTTGATTTTTTTTTGGGCTAACCCTTACCATCTTTGTTGTCTGCATGCTTGACTTTTATGCTTTGAAAACCACGACAGGACATTTGTGTAGCTTAAGTTTTTCTTTTTTATTACTCTTTTAGCTTAAGTTTTTATATTTTTATTACCCTTTATTTAGATACTTTTATGCTTTGAAAACCATGAGAGGACATTAGTGTAGCTTAAGTTTTTCTTTTTTATTACTCTTTTTATTTAGACCACTGCTTATATAATAACTCATTTTGTGCATAGGTTTCATGATTTATTTGTTCTTTTTTTTTTTCTCATTTTAGCCAGGTGTCTCTCTTGTATACTTATGTGTACGCGGGTTACGCTTTTCACTTTTAATGATATTTTGATTACTTATAGAAATAAATAAATAAAAGCATTGCTGGTAAAATTTGAACATTTGGCTTGGACTTCTAAGTCCTATACCTAAACTCGGATTTATGGAACTATTGTGGTTAAAATTGTATATTGTGGATTGTTCTAAGGATAAGCATCAACCTGTTTGAGATTTGGGGCAGGACAATGGGTGAGAAATAATATAATAATAGAATAGAATTTGATACTGCTCTACTTAAGGGACTAGAAGGGCTAAACTTGAGTTTGGGGAGAGGAAAGTCTATGAGAAGAATGCAGTTTTGGATATTGTGGTTTCAATTCTTAAGGGGTGATTTAGCTTTCTTAAGATCTCGTTATGTATGTATCAACGGGTGCTAAGAGAGCAAGCCACGAGCGAGCGAGCTTGGGCTCGACTCGTGAAGCGTTTCGTGAATACGAATCATGGCTCGAATATTAAACGAAGTAAACATGGCTCGACTCGGCTAAGCTCTTGAACAGCTCGTGAGCAAGCTCATATAAGGCTCGCCTCGTTTATTAGGCTCGGCTTGTATATTTTTTAATAAGTAACAAATAACAATATATAGTAAACATTACTCAATAATAATATATATACCTTTGTTTTTTGTTATTTATGTATATGTGTTTATATATATTATATATATGTATATATTATATAAACACATATAATAAATAAATATATATATATATAGAGAGAGAGAGAGTAAATAATAAGAAATATTTGATATTATCATTAATCATTATATAATCATATGGTATATTTGCATAAGTTATTGTGTTATTTAATCAATGAATTATAATTAGATACTTTATTTATATAAAACGTAAATCACATGATCTTAAATCTAAGATAGTATTAATATGAATTATGAGATAATATGATCATATAATTTAAGTATGAGTAAATGACTATTAGATTATGAGAAATTTATGACTTAGAGTTTCAGCATTATTATTAGATTAAAATTAAATGATTAATAATTAAGTAACTACTGTATTTCTTATAATTTATACATTATAATCACAATTTGCAGTAAGTAAAAACTTAACAATTTTTACTTCCTGCAAATTGTTACGTAAACAATTCCTCATATTAGATTATGAGGAATTTAGGATTTAAAGTTTGAGCATTACCATTAGATTAAAATTAAATGATTAATAATTAAGTAACTAACATGTTTATATATATAAAAAATTTATACATTATAATCACAATTTGCAGTAAGTACAAATTTAACAATTTGAATTTAAATCATATGTCATGAATCATGATCATGAGATCATAAAATATAAGTATATAACAATTAATATTGACCCATATAATGTTACAATCATATAAGTATATAAATGTTTACATATAAGATACAATATATATTAATATCGACATTATATACTTGACCCCTGTAACCATGTTAAGCATTAACATTTTAACATATTAACTAAATAATACAATATGTAATAGATAATAGTAATTAGTGTGTGTGATATAAAGCGTTTGACGTTGTTATTTAAAAAATATTTAATCTAAAATAAGAAAAAAAAAATATGCAATTGAAAAAAATATAATTTTTAAAATCGTAATTATTGAAATTGAAATAACAAACTAACCCTAAATAATACTACATAACACAATTTTTATTCTTAATTCTTAAATTTTGAATTTTGAATTTTTGATTGAATTTAATCGTAGCCGTCCAATTTAATTGAATTTAATCTTGGCCGTTGGATTTGATCTATGATATATAAGTGTAAACCATTTTGAAAGTGATAATTATATGGTGCTCCGCTTGACATAATAAGCTCATTAATCTAACATTCTAAATTGAATAAGAAAGTCAAGATTTTAATAAACGGTCTAAAGCATCTACTATGCTTGCATGGAACCAGTCTTACCATTAGACGCATATAGATGATTAATTCCAAGTGAATATATTCTAGGATTAATTCTATAATACATATGCTTTGTCGGTTGATTTTTTGCCGTCTAAACTGTTTTGATGATCTAATAGCCGTTAGATGATATTAATGGATGATATCTATCAAAAGTATGTATATGGTGTAACAGAAACACCATAAGCTTACCTTATTTGATCTAATCCGACGAATAATATTAAATGTTGAAAATGTATATATAACCAACAGATCATATTAAACAAGCACACCAGATCTAAGTAAAAACAGCCGCATGGGATAAGCTTTTGGTAAATCAAAGGTTGAAAATTAGAGAACCCAAATTTAACCTAAATCTACCATCTCTGATCTCTCCATTCTCTCGACTCTCCTCTCAAAGTCTCCACCATCCTCCTCGCCTCCTATCTCTGTTGCCGCTCCCACCACTCCTCCAGTGCCCCCAACAGCAACCACCACCACCACCGCAGCAACCACACACCTCGACGCCTGGCGGAAGCTGAGCGGCTCGTGCCCGGTTCGAAGGAACTCGCCGCTGCCGACCCCTCTGTCCACGCCGCTCTCGGAGGTCGTTCCGCTCTCGCAGAACGCCGCGGATCGGAGGCGGAGGAGGTGATAAGATTTGTGGGTTTTTCTTTTCTTTTTGGGTTTTTTTTTTCTCCGTTAGTTCTTGGGTGGCGGGTGGTTTGGGGTTTTGCCGTTTGATGTGTTTGTTTGGTTGCCCAGAAAAATGTGTAAATATTTTTGTATAGATAGGTATTGGGGTTTCTGTTTTTTTACTGAATTATGGGTGTTTGTCTTTCACATAATATTGAATTCTAGGATTGAATTATTTTTGCCAAATGCATGTACATATACATCCCAAAATTAATCGAGCTTGAGCTCGAGGGCTCGAGCTCGACCAAAATAGACGAGCTCGAGCTCGAGCTCGAACAGGGTTCCAACCCTATCGAGCCGAGCTCGAGCAATATTTCTAGGCTCGTGTCGAGCTCGAGCTCAAGCCTGGCCTCAAAGTAAACGAGCCGAGCCCGGACAAGCCAAGCTCGGCTCGTTTACACCTAATGTATGTGTCACACGGGTGGGAGGGTTTTGTTTTCTTGGTTGCCGAACTGGTTAGCTAATTTACTAACAATAAAAGAAACAGAGGCTAATGAAGGAACCCATTTTGGATTTTATGCAAATACCACTTATGTTAAGTTTACTAATAGTTTGATTTGTTATTTTGTAGCAGCTTATTGAAGTTTGTTGGTTCTTTGGTTGACAATGATATACACAGCGATTGACAATTTCTACTTAACCGATGAGCAACTACAGAACTCACCTTCTCGGAAAGATGGTATAGATGAAGCAACGGAGATTACCCTACGGATCTATGGTTGTGATCTCATCCAAGAAAGTGGCATTTTGCTTAGATTGTATCCTGCATTGATTTTTTTTTTGTACCCTGAATTTATGTTGGTTTATATAATTGTTGATTTTTCCTACATCTTGTCGGTTTGGCTGTTTCCTTAAATCTTATTATATAAAGACCTCAAGCTGTAATGGCCACTGGGCAGGTTCTGTTCCATCGTTTCTATTGCAAGAAATCATTTGCCCGCTTCAATGTGAAGGTAAGCATTGTTCTCCCATTACTCACTTTCGTGGCTGAGACATAGAGGTGAAGGGAAGGAAAACAAAGGATTCACACACGCACATGAGCGTGCTTGCAATGTTTTAGTTCATATTGATAATGCACCCTTTGCTAATCCAAATAGTTTTTTTGAGCTTCTTGAATTAGGATCCCTGTTTTCAAGGATGTCTTTTTCATCTTCAAATATTTGATTGGGAACAAATTTGTTTCATTAACTTGAAACAGCATAAAACCTCTCACCTGTGTTCTTCATCTAAAATTGTTTTGGGATATGATAATGTCTGGCAGAAAGTTGCAGCAGGCTGCGTGTGGCTTGCATCAAAGCTGGAGGAAAGCCCAAGGAAGGCAAGACAAGTCCTCATTGTTTTCCACAGAATGGAATGTCGGAGGGAGAGCTTACCTGTAGTGTATTTGGAAATTGGTTCCCAGGTTAAGCATCTACCTTCTTTATATTCTAAACTATACTAGTTATTGTTTGTCATTTTCTTTGGTAGAAGAATGATTTTTCATTACTTCTCTTCCTTTATGGTGTTTTTTTTTTTCGTCTGCATAAGAACCCTATAAGTTAATTCTCATGGTTTTCTAATTTGTTTCTTCATTTCTTACAGAAATATCATGACCTCAAGACAGATTTGAGCAGAACAGAAAGACATATATTGAAAGAGATGGGATTCATTTGTCATGTTGAACATCCTCATAAATTTATATCCAACTACCTTGCTACCCTTGAAACCCCTCCAGAACTGAGGCAAGAAGCTTGGAATCTTGCAAATGATAGGTACTGTTTACAGCTTATCTGATATATTTCCCAGTAGTTGATCCCAAGTTATGTACTTCCCATTTAACATGAAAGCTTTGCATCTACAATTGGCATTTTTCAATTAAGAATTATGTGTCAATTAGTCTATGGATATATGGGAGCCTTCTCCCCTTTCCTTCTTGATGCCTCTAACTTTTCCCTTCTCTCCCCTTTCCTTCTTGACGCCTCTAACTTTGCAAATTTTTGTGATTTTTTTCCTTGTTCTTGATCTGTCTGGGTGTTTATCTCGAGTGCTTTATGTGTACTTGAGTTGCACTTCTTTGTGCTTTTAATAAATTTGCTTTACTTATAAAAAAACTAAAAGGTTTGGCCGGTGAATCACTTATCAAAGAGCGAGCAGCTGCCAAGTTTAATGATTGGGTAGGATGCACATATTTTACTGCGAACTTCATAAGTAGATTTGACCATTTCTAATGGAGAAAAGAGAGTGCTATGTAAATTTGTGTGCTCTTGGCCAAGATTGCCTTTGAAAACTAGTTCTGAGAGTGGGATTGCCTGGCCAAATTGGTTATGGTCTTGCTTGATTCTCTTAAGATGTCACTTGATTTGTTGAGCTATTGGATTATTGTTGGTACTGATTAGATCATGCTACTGCATGTAGATTTGTTTTAATTTGAATACTGCCACTATTTCTTCTGGTTAGTTTTGTCGAAAAAGATGTATCATCACATCAATTATACTTTTTATTTATATTTTTTACCCAATTTTCAGTCAAAGGAAAAGGATATAGGAAATTTAAGATGGACCAGTATTTCTGAAAATTATAATGATGCTAGCAATATGGCTGTTGATTTGGTGATGAACTATCCAAGTTATCATCAGAGTACCCATTTTAAGGTTTTTTTTTTTTTTAATCATCTTGTA
The DNA here is from genome assembly GCA_006937295.1 of Carpinus fangiana. Taxonomy (NCBI): domain Eukaryota; kingdom Viridiplantae; phylum Streptophyta; class Magnoliopsida; order Fagales; family Betulaceae; genus Carpinus; species Carpinus fangiana. The sequence goes on along the minus strand of CM017321.1, from coordinate 42,336,605 downwards.
AGATCTAATTGAAACCAACATTGAAAGTTTTCTCTTATCTGTGGATTTTTGTAGCCTGTTTGGAACTTGGGGGAATGTTGGGCAGTGAGTCAAAGGCTTAAGGTAAAATTTGGAAGCTTAAGAACACATGCAAAAGGAATGAGTTTGGAACTATAAATAGCCCTTAATTTCTCAAGCATGTCATATATTAAATATTTCCTTTTGTTTCTGAGACTTTAAAGCTTTAGTAATTTATGACTAGAACCATAACATCGTTTAATTGATTGACACTGGCTGTGAATGTAGCAACTAATGGCTGATTCTGATTGACTTACAAAACTGCCATATGGATTGAAGGGAGCATTGTGGCGTATACATATGACTAACATACAATTCACTAATTCTTTTTGATCCTAATGGTATCTCCTCCCCCATAAATAAGGGGTGGATGATTAGATTAGGGGTTACGTTTCTGACTTGTATTTACCTATAAAGAAAAGTGTATTAATAACATTTGTATGAATTAATTGGCGTTCGTGCATGGGATGACTAAAACATGAAATTCGAAGTTTAACCATATGACTTATTTCTATGGTAGTTACTTTGGCTGTTAAAATTTCTCTTGCTTTAACTGCTACTACGTAAACTTTAGGAAGCACAAATTTCATGAGGTTTACCTTGGTGTAAGGAATCACTATGACAGGGCCCCCTAGAGAGAATTATGGATAGTTTTCGAAAGAGAATGGTATCATATGCATGCTAAACAAATCACGTGTTGGAGCTGTGGTAGCATGATAATAATTGATGACAATTCAGTGACATAAATAAGCTGGAGGAAATAAGGTGGTTAAGATAATGGGTGGCAGAGAAAAGTGAATTGCATTAGATATGGGTGCATTTGCAAATAGCACCATCTGATGGCACCATCTGCCGCTAATATGATTTTGTCAGCTGTAACAAAGTTCATTGACTATCCTGATGGCTGATATGCACTTATGCAGTGATAAGGTTCTTTTTTAAGATGCAAAAGCCTATGAGAACAAGAGGGAGCAATGCTTAAAAAGACATCCAGTGAGGGCTTTAAATATGTGTTCTATGATAAAATTACAATGATTAATAGAATATAAAATTATGATTTGTATAGACAACATTTATATTTTCTTTATTATCATATGTCAAACGGTGTTATATGATTGGCAATAGGATTAAGATTTGTGGAAAAAAATTTCATAATTCATGTAGATTATATGAGTCTGCACTACATACTCTTATGACAATCACAGTGATTTTTTTTTTCTATGTTTTTTAAGTCATTTTTCTTTACACGTATATTAATTTCCAAATGATTATTGTGTGTACCAAAGTCAACTCAGTCTTGGACTCAATTATTTGGCTGGCCTACGTAAATCATTTTCCTCCATTTAGCCCCTACCTAAGGTCATAATCTGTAATCATTTCAATGATCAGGTTGTTTCTTACCATTTTTCCCATCTTATTTCTTAGCCTCTCTTTAGCACTTTTAGCTCCTGCTTGAATCTTATAACTGCGTTTTTAAATGTTGCCCTAGCCATGCAATCATTTGCTTATGTTTATCTATTTTTTCCTCTTTGATATAGTACTAGTTTTAATGATGTTATAGCGTGTAGATGGGATGTATAATTCATGAAGAGCTATTGAAAGTTGTTTGTTTACTTGGTAACGACGGTGCCTGAAGGTAATAGGGTGCAAGACAGAATTGCATTAACTATGTTTAGAATAATGGCTAGAACTCCAAAGCGTCTCCTGCTTTTTATTCAATTGTTTGTGGTGTTCAAGTGTCTTCTGATTGTGGTAGTTGCTCCATGTTTTTTTGCTATGATTTATGCTTCACTAGTAGATAGATTTGTCATTTAAGTCTGTTTCATATTGAAATTTGAACAGTTTGCGCACAACCTTATGTGTTCGATTCAAGAGTGAGGTTGTGGCTTGTGGGGTTGTCTATGCTGCTGCTCGTCGGTTTCAGGTACCCCTTCCTGAGAATCCACCATGGTGGAAGGCATTTGATGCGGACAAGTCTGGGATTGATGAAGTTTGTAGAGTTCTGGCTCACTTGTACAGCCTTTCTAAGGCACAGTACATTCCAGTCTGTAAGGATGGAGACTCTTTTACTTTTTCCAGCCAGTCAAAGGATTCACAATCTCAGCCAGTTTCGAAGGTAATTCTTTCTTCTTCTTGCATTCTTTAAGTTCAAATGAAAACATAGACCTTTGCTGATATTCTTTCTACAGTTCCTGCAATTTCTAATCCCTCACCAAGTGTTGGATAATTTTTAGATGCACTGCATCTTTTTTTTCTTTTTCTTTTTCTTTTTCTTTTTTTCGTACTGTGGAGGTTGGTTGCTAGACCTCCTGATTTTTGGTAATGAAACCGCAGCACTTGATGCTGTGTTTAGAAAGAGGATGACAATTGTGTTGGACTAGAGAAAATTTGTTCCATCATATAATTTCACTTATTAAATATGATCTCCCCAGGAGATTGGAATTAAATTTGAGTTTGTTTTTTAAAAAAATTTCTTTCTTTTTTGCAGGAACTTCCGCAGGCTAGCCCTACGGCTAATACCGAGCTTGCTTCAGCAGCAGTTAATCCAGAATCTAGTGGGTCCAAGGATGCATTGGTAAGAGTAGCCATTGACAAGCTGAAGGAAACGAAGAAAAGTGATGACGAACCAAAGAACACGTCTCTTGATGGACAAGCAAGAGAAGAGTCCATACAAAAATCCAACCCTGAACATAGAACAGAGGCAAGCAGGGAAAGAAACAAGGAGAGAGAGAAGGAGAGGGAAAGGGAAAGGGACAGAGAGAGGGAGGACAGATCAAAGGCCCGGGATCATGATAGGGGCAGGGATTCTGACCGGGAACGAGATCGAGAGGAAGCTGAGAGGGATAGAGATAAAGTCAGGGATCGCAATCATCGTTCGAAGGATAGAGGAAAGGATATAGGTATCTTTACAAATGAACTTGATGCCAACATTAATGCTTATTTTATGAGTGCATCTTTGATTTTTTTAATATTGTATGATTGCTTTTTCCTATTATTCTTAGATTTTCTAATGATACAATCTTTTTCTTGTGAATGTAGGAGGCCATTTGGGGAAATCAAGACATCACTCATCAAGAGGTTTGCATTTTCTTTCTCTTTGTATTTTATAATCGATTTTTTTTTTTTTTTTGGGTTAACCGTGGCTTCATCATTTGAACATCATCTTCATTTTCAGATCGAGATTACCGCAGTTCCTCTTATTCTTCAAGGGAGAAGGATCGCCATAGACATCATTCATATGCTTAAACCTGTCTTTTCAAGGCATGCTAGTTGTTGTATATTTTACATGTATTGATCATCATTGTTTAGTCTGTGCGAAAGAAATAATACTAAACAGCAGGGTGTAAAAATGAAAATCTGTTTTATTGAAGCAAAAGCTCTTTTGACTTGAGATTTACAAGCTTTAATTTGACATTGATATGTGGACTATTCCCAACCGGAATATCTTGATGCTTTATCATGTCGATGTTTTAAAAGCTCCATTTGAATCATTCAGTTTGCAATGTTTCTTTTCAGAGCCAACTAGAATTATCCCAGCTATGAAAGAATCCATCGTCCTTAACCAGCCAATAGCTGTCCCTAGGACTATAAGTGCGGGTTATTAACCACAATTAACCGTTAACTACTATTAACTGCCATTCGCATATGCTAATGCGGATCGAGTTGGTAAAAATCAGGTTTATTGTTGCATTTGCATGCTCTCTCTATATGTATGTACAAATTCATCAACTGTACTTTTAAATTTATATTTTATGGATGAACCCATCATGAATTTCATCTAAAACGTCAAGGCTTAAAAAAAATCATTAAAACGGGTTCAAAATTATTTAAATTAGACTCTAGTAAAGACTAAAATAGTCCCAAAATGATCATTACCTGATATTCGGATACCGGTTAATAATTGCATTCGGTAATAGCAGGAATAATGGTTAGTAACTATTAGGCCTGTAAATGAGCCGACACACTCGACAGCTCGGCTCGATTAAGCTCGAATCGAAATCGAGCTCGATACTGTTTAACTCGGCTCGTTACTGTACAAGCTCGCTCGATTAGCAAATGGGTTGAGCTTGGCTCGCCTGACTAAACTCGACAAGGGCTCGTGAGCTCGATTTCATTCATAAATGAGTAGATTAAATGATTATTAATTAAGTATGTAATGTATTTCTTACCATTTATAAATTATAATCACATTAATGTATACAAACTTAAATGACCTTAATGTATCTCTTTAGGGTGTGACAAATAACAATTGACATTATATACAATAATACAAACTTAAATGTTATATTAATTAATTGTATAAAATTAAATTAGTTTAACTTAGTTGTATACTTATAAATTAATAAATTATAATATATATTTATATATGATATGTTTATTATCTACAATATATGATATACATCATATACTAACTTAACTTTAACAAATAACAACTAACAAGTAATAAGTATCAAGTAAAGTATAGAGATAAATTATATCATTACTTGATATGAATATTAAAATTATCTCAAATTTAGTAACTAGGCTCTAAGAATCTAAGCAATTAAAAAACATAGGTGACAATTAGAAAGTTAGTCAACAATGTGCAGTTAATCAATGTACGTTACTCTTTAGGATGTGACAAATGACAATTGACATTATATTCAATAATACAAACTTAAATGTTATATTATATAAGATAAATTATATTATATAATAATTATACTATATAAATTATAAAATTAACAAGTAAAAGTATATAAATTATCTTTTAAGTTTATAGTTAATATAAATTTATTTAAATTATAGGAAAAATTAGGCTTGCAAATTAGCCGAGCGGCTTGTAAGCTCGCTCGAGCTCGATTCGGTTACTGTACAAGCTCGACTCGAACTTGGTTAAACTAGCTCGACTCGGATCGTTTACAGGCCTAATAACTATACGATGTAGATACAGGTACGATTTGTGATAACCACGTAAATATAGATACGATTATTGTCAATGACTACATCCGTGACTCACATCTTCAGGTGGCTGAAACGGATGCCATGATCTTCTACTTTTCCTTTTTCTTTTGTGGTTGAGCATTGGGGATTTATTTTTTTTTCCTCCTCTTTATTATTAATTTATTATTATTGGTTGGTCCTTTTTCTTCTGTGGTCAAATATCGATCAGATTTTTCCCTCTATAATTATGAGCTATTCGTAGGGACTTAAAAAATCTAGAAACTACGAGCCTAGTGTTTCAACGACTGTGGAATGGCGTACTGTCAATGAAGTTGAATGTTAAGTGGGCAAACATATTGATTGGGAGCATTCATTCAGGATCAATGGCCAACCACCCACCTATAAAAGTGGGCAAAATAATGCCATTTGGATCGTAGCATTTGGTGTTGTGCACGCCTAGCTCCATTAATTTTTAAGCTTAAAGAGGATCTCAATTCAATTCCTTTGTGTGGTTTTATCAAAAGGTATACAAATGATACTTCATTCAATTTACCCTACCAAAACTTAATGAAATTTTTGTCAAGTACATTAAAAAAAAAAAATAGATTCCTTCCGTTTAAATGAACAGGAGAATATTCAATTAGTTATAGTGCATACAGAGGAGAATATTCAATTAGTTATAGTGCATACAGAGATGGAGGGAGGAGGAACGGGCTGGGGCCATGGTCCCCCCCCATTTCCTCAAAAAGTTTTTATAAGGAGTAAAAAATAAAATAAAAAATAATACTAGTCCCCCCCTAAAATAAATTAATAGGTCCCGGCCCCTCCCTAAAAAAATTTCTGTGTTTCTTCTTGTTGTTATTTTGATGAGTTTTTAGAACTAATGCCATTGAGAAATCTCCAATTTCTCTTTGAGTTTTTGTTCTACCCATTGAATTTCAAGTTTAAAATCATAATGATTTGAGTAATTTTTTATTATGTCCGAATTTGGGAGAATTTTAGTAATAAGTTAAATTCCTAAAATTAATTTGGGCCTTTTGTGTGTAGTGAATTTTTATGCATGATTTAAGATCTAGGTTGTTAGATTAATGGGTTGAAAGCTTCAATTTCACTATTGTTAATAGTATGGATATAAACCCTAATTTGTATAGTATGAATTAAATTAGGGTTTTTGGTATGTGAACACTAGGATTGCTAATTGGATGTGTTAATTACATTTAAAGTGTTAATTAACATTAGACTTTCACGAGTTCAATGGAAATTGATGCCTATGGAGTTTAGGTTCTAATATGTCATATTAGAATCATATTGATTATTGTATGTGAATATGACTATTATAAATTTGGGATAAGTTGCTAGAGTAATGGAATAGGAAGAGAATAATAATTATAGGGGTTAAAGTGTAATGTTTAACTTAGAGTCTCTATGTGATGATTATGTTATTCATGCGAGTTTGTTCATTGTTAACCTACGCATATTTTTTCTTTATTTTCTAAAGACGCAAAATGATCATGTAAATTTATTTGTAAATGATTTTGAAGTCAAATACAATACTTGACTATTTCAAAAGAAAAAAATACACAAAGTTTATTGGAGTTTGATCCTTGATTGCATGTCACATATGAGAATATGATGTTAATCAACGAGGTGCAAAATAACTCAACGCAAGTCGTACTTTTTGAGGTTTGTACTCTAAGCTCAATTCCTAATCTAAGTGGTCTTGTAATTTTGATATTATGATTATTCAATATTGAGAATATTATATGTTTATTAGAATTTAAACATTTAATTGGAGAATATGACACAATTTTAAGCTCAATTCCTCATTGTATTTAAGTACCAGTGATTAGAAAAAGAAAAAAAAAAAAAGTACCAATTCATTACACATTGCAAAAAAAAATCCTAATAACCAAAAAAAAAAAAATTGCTTTGGTTCCCTCCCATAAAACTTCCTGACTCCGTCCTTGAGTACATGAGTATTTTTGTCCTATCAAAAAGTGAGAAGATAAATATACCCAACAAATATAACTAACTTAATATTATCAAAAAGAGTTCTAAAAAGAAAAAAGCATTTAATTAAGACCAATAAAATGTTATCACCTCCAAAAAAAAAAAAAAAAAATGTCACCATATCTTGACGTCAAGAATTTAAGTTGCTCAAGGTTAACATCCATCTTGCTATTAATTCCCAACAGGATTATATTTTCATTAAGTCAAATTATGTATAATTGTGTTATAATGGGTATTAATAAAGAAGTGAGGTGAAGTGTACTACACCACATAGGATAAGGTGATAGATTGGTAATGGCAAACGTGGCAATACTTGCTTTGGAAGTTATCTAATTATTATGCTATTTTATTAGTATGGAAAGAAATATTCTCACACGCTTGAGTTTGGAAGGAAAATATAATTGTCAACTTTGGTATGTTGTTAAATTATTAATAGTAAAAAAAAAAAAATGAAGTTAATTAGGAAGAGTAGATTTAATTATTTAATTAATAGCCTAAATCTTGGCCGCACATTTTTTAACAGCAAATTTGTTGTGATTATTTTAATCGCATGGAAGCCGAGTCCCCAATCTAAATATTACATACATAAAGTGTCTCTTTCGCTCTTTCATTTAGATCAAGAGTGAAAAAGACCATTCTTTCGCAATTAGGCTCGATCAATGATTCTTCTGTTACTGAATTTTATGCCAATTCTCCAATAAAAATAATAGTCTTTCTCATCCAAGGAGGGTTTAGGTTGAAAATAAATAAATAAAGGAGGGGCTTAGAACACTAAGAGCTTGTTTAGAATTGCGTTAAAAAAATATAGCTTTTAAGTCAAAAAATGCTTTTGAGCAAGAACTTCATTTTGAAGTTTATGACAAAAGTGCATTTTGACAATTTTTATACTTTTTAGATTCTTAAAAGTGCTTTTAATTTTTTTGCTAAATGAATTTTTTTTTTTTTCAAACGGACTTTTTGAGTGTTAAAAATACTTTTAGACCACTCAAACGTCATCTCAAATAGGCCCTTAATTACAACAAAACAAATCTTTTTTTTCTTTTTTTTTTTTCAAATTTTATAGGTCACTATATGAATTTATTGATAAATTATATAAGATATGTATCCCAGCCTGATTGATGAATTGTATAACTATTATTTGGAAACATTAATATTAAATATTAAAGTATTGTAGTACACCGTGTTTTGGGTGGGCAGTAATTTAAAACCACTTTTGAGTAAACCATGGAATGTAAGCAAGAAAGAATAGAGGTCGGGTGAAGAAAAGAAACATGTAAACGATCTGAGCCGAGTCGAGCTTAGCCGAGCTCGAGTCGAGCTTGTACAGTAATCGAGCCGAGCCGAGCCGAGCTTATATAGTAACCGAGTCGAGCTGAGCCGAGCTTGTACAGTAATCGAGCCAAGCTCAAGCGAGCTCACGAGCCACTCAGCTAATTTGCAGGCCTAATTTTTCCTATAATTTAAATAAATTTATATTAACTATAAACTTAAAAGATAATTTATATACTTTACTTGTTAATTTTATAATTTATATAGTATAATTATTATATAATATAATTTATCTTTATACTTTACTTGATACTTGTTACTTGTTAGTTGTTATTTGTTAAAGTTAAGTTAGTATATGATGTATATCATATATTGTAGATAATAAATATATAATATATAAATATATATTATAATTTATTAATTTATAAGGATAAAACTAAGTTAAACTAATTTAATTTTATACAATTAATTAATATAACATTTAAGCTTGTATTATTATATATAATGTCAATTGTTATTTGTCACACCCTAAAGATATACATTAAGGTCATTCAAATTTGTATACATTAATGTGATTATAATTTATAAATGATAAGAAATATATTAGTTACTTAATTAATAATCATTTAATCTACTCATTTATGAATGAAATCATGTAGGTTGGGTCAGGTTGGGTTTTGAACGAGTCGAGCTCATGAGCCCCCGTCGAGTTTAGTCGGGCGAGCCGAGCTCGGCTCATTTGCTAATCGAGCGAGCTTGTATAATAACGAGTCGGGCTGAACAGTATCGAGCTCGATTTGACCCGAGTTTAATCAAGCCAAGCTCGAGCGAGCTCACGAGCCGCTCGGCTCATTTACAGGCCTAGAAGAAAGTAGGCTACCCCGGCCCCCATCCCCACATGATCTTGTCTTGCATGTGTTTCTATTTTATCCTCCGACGATTACATGCCAATGTGAATCATGTTGCAAACGTTACAAATTTTAAGGTCTATTTAGGAGGATTACAATTTTTCTACATGAAAGCTCAGTTGCTTTGAATAAGTACCCTTAAATTGTTCATGAAAAACCCTTTTAAAAGTTGTAAGAGATCGAAATCTTAAAATTGACAAAAGAAGACACTTTAAGGGTCCGTTTGGGTGTGCGTTTGAAAGGCCTAAAAGTGTGTTTAGTTCTCAAAAAATCCTCCTTTTTTCTTCTTCTTCTTTTTTTTTTTTTTAAGTATTTGTTTGATAAAAAAAATTGAAAGCACTTTTAAGGGTTAAAAAAAAAAGGTTAAAATTGTCCAAAACGCAGCAAAAGCTTTTGTCAAAAGATTTTTTTTTTTTTTACTTAAAAACTCTATTTCTCAAATATAATCTCAAAGATACTCTAAATAACCAACAAACTATAGCTAGCTTGTGCTTTTCACAAGTTTAAGCATCTCTCAAAAAGCTTACTATAGGTTTTATTTATTTATTTATTTTATAAAGATGAATATAAACAAACAATACATATAAAACAGAAATATATATATATATATATATACACACATATATAGCACATAATTCAAAAGATTAAAAGAAATCCAACATGAAGAGCAATCCAGCCACAATTCTAACTAAAAAAGATTCTTGAAGCCTCTCTCAAATGTTGTGCCTTTTATAAACACACATTCAATGTTTAAAGTCTCTCACTTTAGTGTATTGAACTTTCATTTTGTTTCAGTTACTCTATTCCGTTAGGGTTTTATGTTAAATATTAATGGATGTGTACAAAATTTTAGGGGTATAAAGGTCTTTTTACCTTTTCTACCATCTCATTTAAACTATCTCTCATCAGCTCAAAGGTCAGGATAACACAACAAAACAGGAACAAAAAAAAAAAAAAAAAAAAAAACTAGCATCAATGGCAAGATCCCAACATAAAAAATGGCAGAGAAAAATCGGCACATGAGGCTTACACGCAAAGTGCGTGAGATCCACACAATTCACATTCCGGCTCGCATGAACCACATCTAGCGCGTACAAAAAAGAAGAGAGAAAAAGTATGGTGTCTACAAGGTATAGTGGCACCGGGGAGAAGTATGTAGTGGTGCGTACGGACTTGGGCTAGCGGCAAAATAGTAGATTGGTAACACAAGGAACTGATCTAAATTTTCCAACAAAATATCGACGAAACTCGATCAATCACAAGGAGAAGCCAAACGACAAAGTGGAAGGGACAGCCACTGTTGTTGCTGAATCTGGATGTTATTGCTGGGTTCCAAAATCAAACCATAGCAAAGAATATGAAAAAAAAAAAAAAAAAAAAAAGANNNNAAAAAAAAAAAAAAAAAAAAAAAAAAAAAAAAAAAAAAGAAAGAGAAAGAAAGAAAGTGGGGAGGAGGGAGGGTTGGAAAATCCATCATGCCCCCTTCAAGGTCTCACAGGGAGAGGGACTATATTATAGTTGAATTAGACGAACAAAATGATAGGATGTAAGAAGAATGGATTCTAGAGTTTTGAAGAGACCCACAAATGTCATCTTATTATAAAAAGTTATAATGAAGATATTGTAAAGTCCTTACCCCATTTGTTTGACGCGGCAATATGAAATGAGTGTATGGCACAAAGAATTATGAGTACCTTCTTTTTCTTTTTTAAATTCAAAAAATACAAGTGTGATTCGAATAACTACTCTATCTGAATAACTATTGTATTACTTGTTCAATGAAAATAATGACAAGAAGTGTTGGAAACTACAAACGCTCATTCAAGTCAAATTAAACCCTAAGCTAATCGAGCCTTGTCAAGACATCAATAGAAATCAAAATCGAGCCTTGTCAAGACATCAATAGAAATCAAAATAGTTTAAACTAATTGCAAAAAAATAGTTTAAGCTAATAAAGCATAAGAATTCTGATTGCGAGAATAGACCTTATGATTACCTTTGCTTTGCTTAAATACCCATGATAATAATTAATCATAAAATTGAAGCAAATAATTTGAAAAAAAAAATAACTAGAATGTTTTACAAATAATACAGCCGTAAAAAAGTAACGATTAATATAGCTTGACAACTATAAGAATTTCCAAATTGTAAATTTCTGTCGGTAAATGATGTCGCTGTAAATTTCTGTCCATAAATGATGACTATGTGTCAGTTTGTCAGTTTATTAGATGAATTTATATGAATTAACTACAAATTAATTTGTAGCAAATTTTTATCCTTAAATGATGGCGCTTTAAATTCACCAGCCTTCCCAAATGTAATGATATAAGAATGACTAGTTTATAAGAGGTAGCTCTATCGGTTGGGGCCACTCCTAATAAAGCTGAAGTCACTAATTGAAATTTCCCTCCCCCTCTTGTACGGACATGTCAATATATATAGAAAAATGCTAGGGGTTCTTCCCATAGTGTTCTCCTGGCATTCTCTTAGTCTTACGTAAAACATGATTTAAGAAAAAATAAAATTATAGTGGCCTTCACCACTGGTTTTTTTAGGCATTAGCACAAAATTTGAGGCACTAGCATCAAATTTATGATATTAGCACCAAAATTGAGGCATTAGCACCAAATTTAGGATGATTAAATCCATTTTTGGTGATATCATCCCTAAAGGATTAACTTCATACCATTAGGTTTTAGTTTTGAATCCAAAAATAAGTTTTAAAGCATTAGAACCTGACTATTAACTAATAAAAATTAATCTATTGGCAAAAAAAGGTACTACACTTTTATTTTTTTCTTAAATTATGTTTTACGTAAGACTGAGAGAACGCCAGAAGAACATTACGGGGAGAACCCATAGCAAACCCCATATATATATATATATATAGGGAGAACCCCTAGCAAACCCCATATATACACATTCTAATACCTAGTTTCTTGACTGTATAAAAAAAAAATCACCATACGTGAGGTTTTCATAGTCAATCATCCCAGTATTAGGATTTATCAATTCGTCTTTAACCTTATGAGCAAATAATGAAGGTAATCCATCAATAAATTTTTTATTCCAATAAGGTTTTTAACGGTCAGTTTTAAGCATAACACGAGAATGAAAAACATTTTGGTACCAATTATAATCAGACATAGTAGGACATCTAAGATTATTCAAATAATCAGAAATCCTAGCAATAATATTTGAAGGAGTACCAATAAAATGTTTAATAATCGTATAAATCAAAGTATTCACACAACTAGGTTCGCCCAAGCCAACTTTTTCATTAAAAATAGGGAAACCATCGTCACCGTTTTTAACTGCTTTCCTAATTCCTTCTCTAGTTTCTTCAATGAGATGTTTATCCCACCAAGAACGAAGGGTACCAGAAAAACCAGTAGCAAGTAAATCAACAATCTTAGATTGAGACAAATTTTGGTTAGTGTCATAAGCATTAGCAACCATAGACATATGATTCATCTTGTTTAGTAATTCCTGTTCAGATAAACCATCAATATTCCATTCATAAATCTTGTTAGAAGAAACAGAAAATTGAGTTTGCAAGAATCTTTCTTCAAACTGCAAATCTGGAAGAGTAGGTCTGGAAAACCAATTTTTTGTAAAACCAACAAATTTAGATTTGTCATAAATCCTTTGAACCTTTGGTTCTAGATCTTCTTTTCCAAATGTTTTTTCAAGTAATCTGATATCAGAGTCAGTTGAGTCATGGGAAGCAGAAGAATCAGAATCAGTCATCTGCTGGGTGAGGGGAGAAATTCTTTTTGAAGATTGGGGTTGGTTAATCTTCAAATCAGAGAGCATACTCTCAATTTTTTCAAGAGTTTTTGTAGATTTTGGTTTTAATCCAAGAGATTTCCTGTCTTCAGGAAGAGAAATCAAAGGAATTTCATTAGAAGGGGAAGAATAAAACTTTTCTTCAATACGGTCAAGATGTTGTCCAATAGTATGAAGAGATTGGTTAACAAAATTATTCTGCTCAATAATCATCCGAGATTCATCCGGACAATCATCAAGAGGTTTTTTAAAAGGAGAGGCTTTAACAGAGACTCCTTTAACATCAATCAAAATATTTTCAAGAGGAGGATGAGAAGCACTGACAACAGACTTGTCTTCTTTTACAAATTTCTTTTTGACAACATTCAAGGTATTGTCATCAAGAGGAAAGTATTTTTGCAAATAAACAAAAAACAAAATATGTCTTTGAGATTCGATCATTTTTTCAATCCATTGAATTTTGATCTTATCTCTTTCTTTTTGAGAAAATTTAGCATAGTAAGCATGGCATAAAATTCGATTTTCTTTTGAAGAAAAATCTTTGTGCAAAGCTGACCAGTCAATTTGAGAAAAGAAGTCTTTTGAAGATTCTACCTGCAGTACCCTTAATTGATTGGGTAATTGATGAGGTGGAGGAGGTGGATTAGGAAGAGGCGCATTCATGTCTGAAGCAGTGGGAGACATAGAACCAAATCCTTCATCATCTTTGTTAGGGAGAGGATGGGATTTGGTGGAATAAAAGGCTTGAGAGATTTGAGAATTAGCAGAGTCATTAGCAACTGATTCCAATTTCAGCTTAGAAGCAGCTTCAAGTAAATCGTCAATTTCTTTGTCTCTTCTTCTAATTCCTTCAGTGGTAGCAGAACCAGCAAAGGAATTCCTCCTATTTTCAATACCAAGAGGTCTTTGAATACAGCCAGAGGGATTAAGATCTGCAAAATTGATCTTAACATCTCCATTCAAATACTGCTCAATAATATCCACATTGGAAGAAGTTGTGGCTATATTTGCAGGTTTTGAAACATTTTCCAAAAGGCATTCATTAGGAAGAGTCAGATTGTCCAAATGAATCATTTTTGGAACACTTATAGAAGCATTTTGAGTGGAGCTTTGGATCAATAATGTACATCCATTGGGGTCTTTGAAAATAGCTTGAGGATTCAAGTTAGTTTTCATTAACCGGTAGTAGATACGATAGATGATAGCAAAGGCCTGCTACCTTCTTCCATATCATAACCCTTGGTCTGTAAATTCAAAGTCAAAGATTTAAGAATATGAATATCATCCAAGGAAACAGACATGTTAAGGAAAACATCAAAATGTATGGGTCCAGCATAAATAGAAGATTGAATCATTCCAAGAGTACTAGCTCTAAAATTAAGGAATCTAGCATCTCTTAGACAAAGTAAGACAGAAGCATCAATGCCAAGCCTGGTTAAAGGCTTAACAGCAATTTGAACAGATCCAAGAAGCAAAAAATCTAAGTCTGCTATGCTCCTCAAACTTGTCTTTTGAGTCTGTCTCTATTTTGCTCTATTGTACTCAGTCTTCCATTCCAAAGCTTAAATGCTTATGCTATAATTGTAAGTTTGGAACTTGAATATTATCTTTTGAAATATTTCAACTTATCTATCTTGTTCTTTATAATTGCTACCGCCTTCTTAGCTGGTTTTATACTGCTTCTTTCATATTAATTTTATTATATGCATTATTTTCTGCAATTTATATATATGGGGTTTGCTAGGGGTTCTCCCCATAGGTTCTTCTGGCGTTCTCTCAGTCTTACGTAAAACATGATTTAAGAAAAAATAAAATTGTAATGGCATCCACCACCGATTTTTTTAGGCATTAGCACCAAATTTGAGGCAGTAGCACCAAATTTGTGAAGCATTAGTACCAAAATTGAGGCATTAGCATCAAATTTAGGATAAACAAATCCATTTTGGGTGATACCATTCCTAAAGGGTTAACCTTCCACCGTTGGGTTTTAGTTTTGAATCCAAAAACAAGTTTTAAAGCATTAGAACCTAACTATTAACTCATAAAAATTAATCTATTAGCAAAAAAACAGTACTACAATTTTATTTTTTCTTAAATCATATTCTATGTAAGACTGGGAAGAACGCTAGGTTAACACTATGGGGGAGAACCTCTAGCAAACCCCTATATATATATTTATATATTTATATTTATCATAGGAAGTCCATCAGGTTTGATTAAAGATGGAGATGGTCCCTCCATCAAAATTTCGTTCAAAATTTGACAGAACGCTACATCACCACTAATCACGACTTAACACATGTCCATATAATTAATTAATTAAAAAAATTAAAAACATTAAAAATTATATTTAATTAAATAAAAAAAAATTGGGGGTGGCTCCTTTGGGGCCGAATCACCCCCAAGAGTCATGGGGATGGTTTGGCCACCCCAAACCGTCTCATGGCCAAAGGGGGTGGCAATGGCCAAAGGAGTCATCCCAAAATTTTCTTTTAATTAAATATATTATTTTTAATGTTTTTTAATTAAAAAATTATTATTTATAATTAATTAATTATATAAATACATGTCAAATCGTAATTATTATTAATGTAACATTTCAACAAATTTTGGACAGAATGACTATCTTCGTCTTTCATCTTTAAACAATTCAAAGGAACCTCCTAATTCCTATGATAGAAAGTAAAAAAAATTAAACCACAAAAATAAATAAAGTATTTAACCTCTAAGAGAAATCTAGAAGGACGCTTGTCCTTGTATCATTACTCGGCTTCCTGGTGCACATTGCTCTGCCGACCGGCCACACAGCCCTGAGTTGTTCCCAACTGTTTCGTCAGTGAGACTTAAAACCACATTTATATTTCCAACCGTCACCCCCCACATTCAGATAATTTTGTTTTATATTTGGAAACAGAGCATTTAATTCCTTTTACCTTTGAAAGAAAAGCAATTTATCTATTTACTATAAAAAATAGTTTAAAAATAATTATAAAACAAATAAATTATATCATTTTTCTTTGACCTATTTGAAAGTGTAATTTTACTAAGTTCAATTTTTAAAATTATATATTTTAAAAATAATTACTTTTTAAAATTGTACACATTTGATAAAATATATTAAGAAATATTTTTTTTTATTTATTGATTGTGTGTTTGGATAATATTTATATATAATTGTGGTTTCATGGCTAAATAAGTAAATATTGCTTTAAAATTTTTTTTAAGCGAAATCATAATTTTGGTTTAAATTCGTACTTTTTTAATTAATCACCCTCTAGAAAATTTATTAAAATCACAGATTGTTCTACCATTTTAAAATTTGTATTTTTAAAATCGCAATTCTAAACACTCTAAAATTATAATTTAATTTAAAAATACAAATTATTTTTTTTAAAAAAAGGTCATATTTTCCTTTTTCTTGATCCAGATAATTTCTAGTTGCCCCCAAAAAATCATATGAAAAATAAAACAAAAATATTTAGTTAAACGGTTACTTTTTCCTACTTATATGCATGGTCAGTGCTCAGTTGTCAGTTCTGTTATCGAACACCGTCAAAAGAGAGATTTGCTGAGTGGAGAGGAGGGAGAGAATGGCAAAATCACCGGAAGAAGAGCACCCACACAAGGCTTTTGGTTGGGCTGCCAGAGATTCTTCTGGTGTTCTTTCTCCTTTTCATTTCTCCAGAAGGCAATTTTTTTTTCCCTTCTTGTTCTTGTTCTTTTTTTTTTTTTTTTGTTAAATTTTCAGATTTCATTCTCTTATGAAGCGTAAAAGAAGAAAAAGAAAAGATTTTTCATCTGGGTTTTCGTTGCCATAAAGTATTCTTGTTTTCCATGGCTCCTGAACCGTTTAGCCATCTTTCTACTTGCTATTGTGTATGTTACATTGCATGCCTTCGATCGTCATGTTAAAAAATTCCTAGACAAGGATACTATACTTGCGTCTTCATTCAAAGCAATGGGTTTCACAGTATCATATTATTGAGCTCCTAAATTGCATGACCTTTGTTTGATTTTGTGGTTGCAGAAAGGTTTGTCCCTTACTAGCTTTATTATATTTTAATCTGGTAACAGACATGGAGACTCATTGTCTTGGCTCTTGAGTGTTGGAAAAAGTAAAGAACAATCTGAATCAATAGAAAATGAAGAAAAAAAGAACAATTAATTACTTTAATACCCCTGTTTTTTATGGCAAATTATAAAAGAAGCTCCTCGTTAAACCATCTAATGGGATTTGCATAATAGTATTGGGACCATATTCATCCTAACAAAAAATAAAAAAAAAATAGATTTGTTACTTTGATTTAGCGTTAAATTGTTCTATTAATGTTGCTTCTTTAATTTAATGATGGGGCAATAAATTAGATGGATGCTACTATTATTATTATTTACTTGTGCTGTTGATTGTATTATTTGCAGGGAAAATGCTGATGAGGATGTCACAGTAAAAATACTTTACTGTGGGGTTTGCCACTCTGACTTGCATACTATCAAGAATGAGTGGGGCTTCACGAGCTTTCCTGTTGTTCCCGGGTGAGAAACTTATCTCACAATATATATATATATTCGATAAATATTATGTGTGCTTCTGATATGGCTGTGGGTAAGTCAGCTTGTTCTATAGAGATATTACCTATAAATAAAGAACTACTTGATAAATAAATAGTTAGACTTGTATGAGCAAAAGGTAAAATTCAGTAAAAAGAGCGGGAAAAGATTTTTCCACTTTGAAGTTTCTATTATAGTTTTGCAGTCGAATGCTTGTTTAACCATTTTGTGGAAATCATGTTAAAAGTATAATTTATGTGATCTGGTTTTCTCTCAAGATTGATGATCATTTTCATAAAATAAAAAGGATGTTCAAAATATAATGTGGAGTACATTTATTTTACTCCATGGCCTATATGGGCCACCCTCTTCCTCCGTCCCTTAGTCAACAGTTGCTTGGGTTCAGTGTTATGTCATAAAATTATAAAACTCAAACCCTCAGAGTCTACATGGATTGTTCTTAATAAATTTCTTGGGCAAAATTGCATCTTCTAAACCATGATTAACCAACCTATCCATCGTCCTGTTATAAGCCAGTTGATACTCACTTGGTAAGAATCCTTATCCTTCTTGAGGCCTTCAAACGGAGCATAAAAGACTAGCAATCTAACAGTAGTGTACTCTTCTTTTCTGGCTCCTGAAATGACCCATTCCAGCAAGTAGCTGTAGGACAACATTCATTTGTATGCACAACCTGGTGAGATTCTTGCCCGCATATTCCACTATAATGTATCCACCAATGCAGGAAATCAAGACATTTAAGTAATTTGCTCGCAGATCATATGTTGACCCACTAAAGCCCCTCATCAGTTGTACCAAATGTGTTTAGTTCCCAATGATTTTCTGGCATATAGATGTTTCACCCCTTTGAAGTATTTTCTTTGTGGTCTGTATGAATAACCCCCAGCGTGTTTGAACATGCGAAATATTTCAACTTTTTCTATGACCACATATCAATATGCCTTAAGTTTTATATTATGGTTCTTGGTTTGGTTTTCCCCAAGGAAATCTATTAGGTTTTGTTATTTCAGTTTATAGGAGCTTGGAGTGATTTTTCCCAGAAAACTAATTCACTACATATTAACTGTTTTGTTTTTTTTATAAGACTAGCGTATAGAAGTAAAAAGGTATTGATTCTGCTGAGTTGGGTGGGTTTGATGTGGGGTGGTGTGGGAAGGAGTGATGCTCTTGTAACCTGGCCTTGTCTGGATGTAAATATGCTCTTTGAGTAAGAACCTGCTTGGTTGAGATCTTGTCTGGTAGTTTCTAAACAGAAAAGTGCAAGGAAAATGTCTGCAGCCTGGGTTTTGCAGACAGTGAAGGAAATCCGTCGTTCTGTGGGGTTTTCGTGCAAGGGATTTGTAGAGGTTTATGGCCATTGAAGCGAGTCACTCTAATTAGGTGTCGTCCTCTTGCTCGAATTTGGGAAAAAGGGGAGTAGAGAATTAAGAAGGTTATCTTGTTCCATTCACTATGATGTGAACAGCGGCAACGCTAGCTGTGGTAGAGTCAAGGGGAGGGTTGCAGGTGGTTATTTATGAAGCCCAAGCTGTTATCTTGGAATGTGAGATGGTTGAATGAGGGTGGAGGGTAAGAAATTTGCTTAGACAGTAGAAGGCGAATATTATTTGTTTATAGGAATCTAAGTTGGAGCTCAATTTCCAGCAGTGTTGTGCGTAGTTTGTGGGAGTGTCAACATGTGGATTGGTGCTTCTCAGCTTTTAAAGGGGCCTCCAGTGGAATCTTGCTTATTTGCGATAGGAGGGTTGTGTAGAAGATCAAAGAGTGTTTGGGGGAGTTTGTTGTTGCCTGCTCCTTTTCGACATTGAAATGTCGAAGATGGTTTCCCTTCAGCTTTTGCGGGCATTTATGGGCCTACTTCCGATTATGAGAGAAGGTATTTATGGGAGGAATTGGCTGGCGTGCTTAGTTGGTGGAATTTACCGTGGTGCATTGGGTGAGTTTTCATTGTCACTTGTTTTTCTACTTAAAGATTAGGTGAAACTCGTTTTTGTCTCGCTATGATGGAGTTCTGTGACTATCTTTGAGCAGGGTTTTATGGACTTTCCCCTTGTAGGGGGACTTTTACACAGTCAAATAATCAGGATTCCCCTTCTTGGTCAAGAATTGATAGGTTTCTTGTCTCTTCGGAATGCAAAGCTAAGTTTCCCTATTTATTTTAGGAAAAGGTTGCATGGATTGTGTCTTGACCACTTCCCCATTCTCCTTGATTGTGGTGGTATTCATAGGGGCAAAAGATCTTTTAAGTTTGAGAATATGTGATTAAAAAGTCTGAAGGTTTTGTGGACAGGGTGAAGCAGTGGTAGTCTTCTTATCGCTTTCAAGGCTCCTCAAGCCTCATTTTGGCTTGTAAACATAAGGCCTTAAAAGCTAATTTAAGATTCTGAAATGAGTAGATGTTTGATAAAGTGGAGTCCTATAAAAAAACTATTTTGAAGGAGTTGCTTATTCTTGATGGGTTGGAGGAAGAGAGAATTTTAGTCGTTGAGGGAAAATCATGGTTGTTAGTGAGTTGGAAAAAGCTACTTTATTGGAGGAGATAAGTTGGAGGGAAAATTCAAGGGCTCTATGGTTAAAAGAGGGTTGTGCATGAAGTTTTTCCATTAGGTAGCGAACTTGAATAGGAGGAACAATTCCATTGAGTCGCTTTCAGTAAATGGCACAATTTCTTCTTATCAACTTGCAATTACGGATCACATTGTGCAATTCCATGATAGATTGTTTTCAGAACAGTTTAGCTGGCCGCCCAAATTGGATGGCCTTGCTTTCGATTCCATTGATGTGGAAGAGGCCTCTTGGTTAGAGAGACTGTTTGAGGAGAGTGACTTCCTTGAGGTGGTGAAAAGTATGAACAATGAAAAGGCCCCAGGTCTTGATGGTTTTACTATGGCTTTCTTCCTAGCCTGCTGGGATTTGATCAAGGTAGATATTATGTGGGTGTTCCATGATTTTCTTGCTAGCAGTAAGTTTGAAAAAGTCTTAATGCCACTTTCATTGCTCTCATTCCAAAGAAATCCGGGGCTATTGATCTTAAGGACTTTTTTGTCCTTTTAGTCTTGTCTGGGGAGTTTACAAGATTATTCTTGAAGTCCTAGCAAATAGGTTAAGAAGGGTTGTGGAGTTTCCTGAGTTTTGCTGCCTTTGAAAGGTTTTTCCTTGAGTTGTCAACAGGGACGGAATGAAAAAAGGGGGGGGGGGGGGTGTGGTGTGGTGGTATAGGAAAAAAAATTAAAGGTCAAATTTTAGTTTTTAAGTCTTTGACACTTACCCAAGCTAAAGAAAATAAAAATTGGCCCCTACCCACAATTGTTTTGGACCTACCTCCAAAAAGGCTTTTGAGCCATACTCATTAAAACCTAAAAGCTGCTTACTCATTCTCAAATCTTTTGGCCCTTACCCATTAAAAACTGTAGTAACCTTATTTTTGGCCCTAGCCCATTAAGCTTGTTACCCATGTGAGATTTGGCCATACCCACTTAATTTTATCTTTCTTGAGTATTTTGTTGTACATCTCGTTACCATTCTAACCCTATACAAGCATAAGTCCACAATCAAGAACCTTAAAATTTAAAATTTAGAGCTTATTTTCCTATATTGATTTAATTTTTTAAACGAAAAATAAATGAAAAAACGCAATTTGCAACACAGAAGTAGTGCAAAGTAATTTGTTTTTATCTTAAAGACAGATTAAACTCACTCTGTTCTCTCTCATGGTTGTTTCTTCTTCGCATGATTTTCAATTTTGGGTCTTTAAATGTTTTCTTTTTTCTTTCTTTCTTTCTTTTAGTTTATACCCTAATGTGTACTTAACCACTTTGGAGATTTCTTTGGGCTATTGATCAACCACTTTCGATGATAAAAAACAAAATAAATAAATAAATTTATGCCTTGGCCCTTTTTTTCTCTCTCTCTCTCTTTTTTATTTTTTTATTTTTTTTAATGTCTTTTTGTTTTTTAAGCTTGTGCCTTGGCCCCTACCCATAATACTTTCTGGCTCCGTCTCTAGTTGTCAAGATTTTCCTCTTTGTCAACAAAAATCTTGTGTTAATGTGTTTGATTATTTGTGGTGGTTTGATATATTTGTTTCACTGCATTGTTTTTTAATTCATATCATTAACTGCTTTGAATTTTCTTATTCTGTTATTGGGGTCTAAATTGAGTTTTTCTCAATCTGGAAAATTTTTTCGTTCAGAAAGTTCTTGGAACATGTTCCCTGCAACGTGTAAAATTCTGTGCACATTTTAGAGGTTTATGTTGCCAAGGTTTGAGTTAATATATTTGTCAACCTATGTAACTCAAAGCTTGACAGCTGAGAGTGCATTTTAGCGGTAGAACTTCCTTTCTCAAGGATTTCCTGCGGAGTGTACACTCTGGTCATCAATATGTGTGTGTGTGGCTACCTACTTTATCAATTAACAATCCAATGTTAACTTAAAACCCTCTGCATCCAACAATATTTATTTTCCATTGATGTTATCTCTAAATAGTTGGAATCCAACAGATATTACATACCAGAAGATGTTTTCTCTGGCTTCTCTACTGAGCCAACTATAACAGAGGAAATGCTTACTGATGCACACGTTTGTGCATCTATCTATCTTATATATACATGGTCTAGCCTTCATTTTGGTTTTCCATATAAATAGCTATATTTATATGTATCACTAAAAGTTTAATAAACATATATTATTTCTTTGGCAGAAAGTGGTTGAAATTTTCTTAAATTTCAAAACATCTTACAATGGATCAAAACCATATAATTTAAACTTTTTTTGCATTGGTGCAACTAGTGTAATTTGTTTTGGACTCAGACCTAATAGTAGTTTAATAGAAGAAATCTTTCAGAAGAACCTATATTGATAATTAATGTAATTGTTATTTTGCAGGCATGAAATTGTTGGTGTTGTGACCAAAACTGGGAAGGCTGTGAAGAAATTCAAAGTGGGTGACCGAGTTGGAGTTGGGGTCCTAGTGAGCACCTGCAAGAACTGTGAGAATTGCCAACAGGACTCGGAGAATTACTGCCCTCAACTGACATTTACCTATAACTCCATTTACCATGATGGGACAAAAACTTATGGTGGTTATTCTGATACTGTGGTTGTTGATGAGCACTATGTGCTCCGCTTTCCGGACAACTTACCCCCTGATGCGGGTGCTCCACTTCTCTGTGCTGGGGTCACAGTATACAGCCCTATGAAATATTATGGAATGACTGAGCCTGGCAAGCATTTGGGTGTCGCAGGACTTGGTGGGCTTGGTCATGTTGCTGTTAAATTTGGTAAGGCCTTTGGGTTGAAAGTTACAGTCATTAGTTCCTCGCCGAAAAAAGAGGACGAGGCGCTCAACAGACTAGGGGCTGATTCTTTTCTGGTTTCGAGTGACCCTGCAAAAATGAAGGTATTTGATCATTAGCTTGAAAATATTGGAGGAAATAAAAATATCTCGGTTTTTAAATTTTGGATCATGGATCATCGTGTGTAACCAAACCGAGGTTTCAAGTATTTAGATCAAGTTGTTGATATAACTTGAGGCGTGTTTCAAGTTTGCCTGCAATTGATGTCATCATTGTGATCTTATTGTTCCACCATAGTCAGCATATCAGAAACAAATTGCATGGAAATTGATTATTTTTAATACCCTGTCATTTTGTGCTTCTACTTTGCAGGCAGCTATGGGTACTATGGATTACATCATTGATACTGTGTCTGCAGTTCACGCTCTGGCTCCACTGCTTGGTCTACTGAAGGTGAATGGGAAGCTGGTCACTGTCGGTTTGCCTGAGAAGCCCCTAGAGCTGCCTATCTTTCCTTTAGTTATGGGTAAGCCACAAGAAGCCCTCAATGCAGAGCATTACTGAGAATCTTTTTTAGTGGAAGGGAAACCTTTTCTAGGATTTTGGTACTCGAAATTGACCATTCCTTTTTTCTTTCTTTTATTCTTTTTTGTTTGACCTTGCTTAGATCCATAATGTTTCTAGCCATGTTATGCGAACAGGGCGTAATGATGAATGAGATTTCTATTAACAACCAAACTTTTTTTTTTTCTGTTATCAGGGCGTAAACTTGTTGGAGGAAGTGATTTTGGAAGCGTTAAAGAGACACAAGAGATGCTAGATTTCTGTGCAAAGCATGGTATTACTGCAGACATTGAGCTGATCAGAATGGAGAACATCAACTCCGCCATGGAAAGGCTTGCCAAATCTGACGTGAGGTACCGATTTGTAATTGACGTCGCAAACTCCTTGTCGCAGTAGATTTGTTGTCATTCATGCTTGTTGGCTGGTAACCTTCCTTGAATTGATGCTATTGAGGCTGGATATTATAATAAGTCAAAGGTTCTATGAGTTTTAGTATGTTATGGAAACTTTTTAAGGAGTGGAAACATAAAAGTTGTATTCTTGGACACATATTGATGTCCTCTTTGGTTAAATTTGAGAATATTTCCCTTTTCTTTTTTGTTGTCTTTATCCTATATCTATATGGCATCTATTTCACCTACCCCTTTTGCATCAAAGTTTGCTGTGAAACTATTATGTTTGTTAACATATAAGTGTCATTATTATTACCCTACACTTGCATCTTATCTCCATTCATAATCAATTTTTGTAATAGGTTGACTTTGGCAAAGACATTATATATATATATGGAGTCCTTTTTGTATGTAGATGATTTACTAGATCATGCCGCCTTCGTATTTAATTATAGAATAATCATCATCATCGACAATGATTAAGTACTTTATTTCGGACAAATTAGCTCCTAATACGGATGGAAAGCTCTTCTTTATAAAGATCAGATTAAAAATGCTTACAATTATGTAAGCTTTTCATTTCTGACTTTTAAGAATTCAATTTACAAAGATAATGTTAAAAATGTCCATAAGCTTTTACATCTCTTATCAATTCCCAGCCAATTTATCAGGTAAGCCAGCATGCTTCTCTTCATGTTGATGGTAAGATTGTAGCACTCATGCATATCCTATTTTTGGTGAGAGAAAATTTCCACCAAATGATTAGATTTTGAATGCACGTTAACGATTAAATGGAAGCTTCAGTTATAGAGGACACATTTGAGTGACAAGAAATCAATCAAAAAAGACAAGAGGGGACAACCAGAGTGGCTATTTTACTTGGGCGTGATTATAATAATTGTCCCCATAGTGACTACTTTACTTGGGCGTGACTATAATAACACTTGTTTGTTGGAAACAAATGATAAGAAGGGAATAGACTGTAAAACTGTAAACACTTTCTCAAGCCCGGTTGAGTGATAACGTGACACAGTCCCATTAAGACATTAGTGGAACCCAAAATGTCTTACACTAATCATGTATGAGGATTTCTATTATAAGAGTCGAACCCATAGCTTAATATATATCTAACCCTATGAGAATTCCCTTCAAGTCACTGAACCATTACCCTTGATAGTACCCTACAAGCATACCTATTTCCTCCAGCGATCTTTTCGTTTTTCTACTTTTCTTCTTCCAACCCTTTTTTTCATTAGTTTTTGTGTTTTTTTCTTCTTGCATGGGCACTTGTTTTTTTAACAAATGTAACAGGACTAGTTGGCCATGCCGCATTGAAATGTCAGTTCTGACATAGTTTTGTGCACATATGACATATTTCCGTTAAAAATTTCGTGCCTTGGAAGTTTGTGGGAGTAAACATATGAAATTTAGTTGTCCCTGTTTAGTTATCTCTCTTTTTGTTGTCTCTATGCTGTATAGCATCAATTTCACCTACTCCTATAGATATCAAATTTCATGTCTCATTTGTTTTGGATTCTCTCTTCTGACTGTGTTTTTAATTCATGATAAAATAAAAATAACTACAATGTCCTGTTCTTGATTGTTCAGAATATTTCCTTTGGAGGAATCTCCTTTAGGGCATTTCCATGGAGGATATTCCTTTAGATACTGTTCAAGAGAACTTGAATATCCCATCACAACATTTCTGTGTGTTCTTGCGTGATCAAAAGAATGGCTTCTTTCTTTCAATCTCTAGCTTTTTTCTGCTTGAGCTTTCTTCAACTCCACCTGATTCACAAGGCTTTGTCTTTGGGCCTGTTGATCCTACACAAGGGTTCCTTTCCCTCCCCCTAAATCGCTCCTACTATCACATTCAGCAGCCCTACGACGTGCCTGAAGACCAGCGTTATAGTTTCATCAATGGAGTTCACAAATGTTGGGTTTACTCCACAGACAAACCTCACACTCCTACCAGCCAAACCGAACCTCGTACTGAGATTGCCATACAAGTAAGACCTATGCCAAAATCCTAGGCTCCGTTTGTGTCGGCGTGAAATATCTTTTGAAAAATGTTTCTTATATTTTTCAGTGTTTCGTGCCCTCATAAATCATAGTCAAACCAAAAATATTTTCGATTTGACCAAAAAAGCTTCTTTAGCTTCGAAAAATAATGAGTTTATCATTTTCAAATTGCCAGAATTCGTTGGAGGTTGCCAAAAGTGGTCGGTCATTTTTCACAGTTGCTCATTTTCTGTACAAGCCGCCAAACGCCAAAAAATATTTTTTGAAAAATGATTTCATTGAAAATATTTTTCGATAAAAAACATTTTACGCCGAAACAGACGGAGCCTTAGACCTAAAATCTCTTACATGCTTAAATATGGACTAGATAGTATATATAACATTATTTATGCTAAATGTTTTCTCAGGGTTACAATTATTCGCCGGGGGTTTGGCAATTCGAGGGATACGGATACGTGCCGGACGGAACGTCGGGTGTGTGCATTATGCAAGTATTTGGAGCAAGTCATCCTCATGCTACAACACTTATGCTTAGAGTGTACAATGGTTCACTCATGTACTATAGGGGTCCTGTCCTGGTGCCACACATCTATAATAGATGGTTTCGGCTAAATGTTATCCATGATGTTGATGCCACAAAGGTGAAGGTTTACATCGATGGGCATCTCAAATTTGAGGCACCAGGCCGTGGGGGCACATCTCATGCCTTCAAATGTGGCGTCTATGCCCAAGATGATGACTCTCATTGCATGGAGTCTCGTTGGAAAGACATCAAAATTTCAAGAAAAAGTTGCTGATTTTGTGTGCGAGATTGTGGCACAATAGTAATGTAAGGCAAGGTAGGGTGTTGCTGCCAGTGTACTTGCCTCTCTTCTCTTCTGTTTGGAAATAGATATTTTGGGAGACACATATTGACTTCCTTACCCAAAAAGAAAAAAGAGAAAGCTAGACATGTTGGAACGAAAAGATAAGGTGCGAGTCGTTTTCTTTAAGAAATTATTTGTCTCCATTAATTCCGACGAATTGGTATTTACTGGGTTACAACAAATTTATGCTTCTTTAAGATACAATGGAACCCAAAAGAATCTCTATAGTTTGGTGTAAAACGACTATCAAATAGCTTAAATACAAAAGAAACTAAAAGTTTAAATAATTCTAAAGAATTCATCATTATTCAAAGTTGTTCTTTCATTAGGGTCGGCCCTCTTCTAATCTAATATAATATATAATAGGAGAATGTTAGGCAGGAGAAGCTAAAAACTTGACACGTGGCGTTTAAAATTGGGCAATTAAACTTGACACGTGGCTTGAGCAATTAAAATTAAAACGTGACAGTTTTAGACAGGAAGGCATAAAATTACAACATGTGGCATTTTAAAATGCTGCCAAGTGTCCTTTTAAGTTAAAAATAATCAAAAGTTGTCATGTTTCACACTTTAACTGAAATACTACTTCCCCTTTCATTAAACATGACAAAATAACTGTCTTTACAATTTAAAACATCATAGACTACAACAAACGTACTACAAATATTCAAACAACATAAAACTCACTATCCACCCCTTCAGCGCAGAGTAAGGTAATCTTCTGTTTGAATTCAAAATCTGGGGATAATTTTGGATGTGTGTCAATATCTGTTGTAATATTTTGTTTGAATTCAAAATCTGGGAATAATGTTTTAGTTATGCTAAGAATTCAAAATCTGGGGATAAACATGAGATTATTTTATCTGTTTCTTTGTGTTTAAGTTCTCAATATTCCTACAACAATTTTTTTCCCATTTCTTTAAAAAGCTACAACTATCGGCATTTGTTGTTGTTGTAGGGTTTTNTTAATTAAGTACTAAATGCTCCTTCACTTAGGCTTTTCTTTAATTGAAATGAGATGAGAATAATGGAGACAATATTCGAACTTAAGATATTTTTACTCTAATTCTATGTTTAGTTACTATTTGTCCTAAAAATTTAAGCGGATAAAAAATCTTCTTTTTTTTTTTCTTTTTTTTTTTTTTCTATTCAATAATGGGAAAGGGTTACAAGGACAAACACAAATGAAATAGAATGGATCGGATTCCCCAACAACATAACCCAAATAGAAAAGACAATACAAAGGTAATAATGAAAACAAACAGTAGGCAGTGGAACAAAAAATGATCTGTTTAGTTATTATATTCTAAACCCAACTACCTTTAAAAAAAATAAATAAATAAATAAAAAATACCAATACCTACTACATGTTCTAATCATCTTCCCTAGCCTACCACAAAATTATAAATAAGGCCAACCACACCTCCATTTTTATCATGTACATTTTCTCTCCTTTGACAACTCTTGATCGATGATATCCTGCAAAATGTCCATGATGGCTCTGCTAGGGCTTATGCATTTGAGCCTTTTCCAGTTCATCATATACAAAACTGCTGCCTGGGAACCAAATGATCTTACACAAGGCTTCACCTCCCTCCCACTAAATCAATCGAATTTTGTCATCCGGAGCTAGGCCCTACGACGTCCCCGAAGAGCAGCCGGCAGCGACACAGTTTCATCAATGGAGTTCACAAACTGTGGGTATATAATACAGACAAGCCCCACAGTCCTACTAGCAAAACTCGCCCTCGCACTGAGATCCGTATACATGTAAGTATATATTTTGTAAGGCTTAATTTTTGGCAATTAGGCCCTATCAATATTCTTGTTGCTTGATATGTTTATTAATTCTGCTAGTCTCTCTCTCTCAGGGATATGATTATTCTTCTGGTGTTTGGCAATTCGAAGCATATGGGTACGTGCCACGTGGTACATCGGGCGTGTGCGTCATGCAATTGTTCGGAGCAAGCCCTCATGCGACAACCTTAATGCTTAGAGTGTACAATGGTTCACTGACATACTATAGAGATCCGGTTCTGGACCCGAACATCTACGATAGATGGTTCCGGCTGAATGTAATCCACGACGTTGATGCCTCCAATGTGACGGTTTATATCGATGGGGTTCTTAAGCATGCGGCGCATGGCCGTGGGGGGGAATTTCATTACTTCAAATGTGGGGTGTATGCACAGAATAACGATTCTTATTGCATGGAGTCCCGTTGGAAGGAAATCAAACTTCTTAAAATAATGTGATTCATCTCATGGATTCTTTTCTGCGATGATAAGGGTGTGATGGAGCTAGCCTAGCTAGCTTGGAAGAATCATATTGTTATATATATATATATATATATATATATATTGGCGTGTTTTAAATAGTTTGCACTTTTGCTTTTTAAGTGGTTAACATTGTAAATCGCTTCAAACACACGATGTCGGCCGGTGAGATAAGAATGTGATAAATAAACCATGTAGTTTTCTTGACCTACATATAATGATCAATGATATATATATATTACCAAGTAATTCTACTCTCATTCTCTCATCACCCAATCTTTCTAAAGCTTATTTGGCGAGTGTGGTTCTTTTTAGTTGGAGGCGGTGGGAATCTAGGAATTAGTATTAGGAGGAGCAGAAGAAGAGTAAGGGCTAGAATCAAGAAAACTAAAAAAATACCCTTAGGAAAAAAATAAATAAAAAATGGAGGGGCGGCCACCCGTGCCCGTCCCCTTTGTATCCACCACTGGTTAGAAGGATCATACCACTTAGGCTTTGGGACAATGAGGAGTAATGGGGGGAAGGTGATGTCTAGCATTCATTTCTCATATTATTATTGGCTTGATGAGTTAGATTTGTTGGAGGTAAAGACAAATTTCCTTGACCTAAATGATGCAAGAAACTACATTAAGAAATTAGCATATGTACATAGTTAACCAAACGAATGACAACAAAAGAGTTGTTTGGTGATTGATAGTTACAAATGCTTTGAAAGTTTTGGCTTCCCCTTTAATCTAATAATTCTTTTTGCTGTGGGAAATTGAGTTCAAGTAACTTATTAGCTAGGTCCGATGATGAAAAGGGTCCCCCGCATATATATTATTATTGTTTTAATAAAAAAAATATTTATTTTCCTTCTATCTCATTATTAATTTATTATCACAATATGTGTTAAATTACTTTATTAACCTTGCGAATGAGAAAGGAGTACCGGATAGAGACGTAGAGATTAGAGTCAACCCAGAGGTTCCAAACGCAGAACTGCAGAAGCAAAACAAATTTGGCCCATGCAGGTCTCGAACCTGCGACCTTCGCGTTATTAGCACGACGCTCTAACCAACTGAGCTAATAGGTCAGATGACGTTAGCCTGACGACCGTCTCTATTTGTTTGCTGATGCCTAACGAGCCTACTTGGAAACAAAACCGACATGTGCAACGTAATGGACGTTATAAATGAAGTTGATGGTTGATTTGGATGTTCAGTTTTTTTTTTTTTTAATCAAATACGAAAAAGGTTACAAGGGAGGATCATTCCCACTTTTAATCCAAATGAAAAAGAGAATGAGAGATCCTTTAAGAATGTTATCAAACACAAGATTAGAAGCGGCCCACTTAGCAAATCGGATGTTCAGGTTAAGAGTCAATAGACGGGGTAGTGGTAAGTTGCAGGATTTTAGCTTATTTCACGTATTTATTATTATTATTATTATTATTATTATTATTGTACATACAAGAAATACACATCTTTTTTTGGACAAAAATTTTTTACAAATTGAAATGTAAGGAAATTACTCCAACTTAGTATCTAAATTGAAGTACTAGAGTTCTTTGAGCACATATTTTTTATGGACAGAAATTTCTTACAACTTGGGTTGTATGAAAATTCCTCTAACCTATAGTATCTAACAATGCATTGTATCATTTTAACATGTGAAATATATATATTTTAATAGAAAGCATGTGTTTCTCATATAATTTTTTAATAATATTAATTAAAAAAAAACTCGTGGATATATATATAACCCGGAATGTAAAAAATTTAGATCCCTTTAAAATATATATATATATAGTAATTTAGTCATGACTCATAACCAAGTTGAAAGTCCATTAAGAAATATTACGGACTGATCACTATATATATGTGATATGATCTGATAGATAAACGCTGCAAGCATCATTCACAAACAACTTAATTAATTAAAAAACTCAAATACAACTTAATTACAAAAAAAAAAAAAAAACTCGCATTCAATATTATAACTCCCAACGGCCCCAAACCATAAACATGGCTGTTTAATTTTTAATTATAGGTATCAAAGTTATGGTAATGGAACTCTGAAGCCAACTTCATAGAGAAGTTGTCAATGGCGCCACCCTGACCATTTGGTGGTGGCGCCGGTGATGGGTGGGTGGTGTCATCATTATCAGTAGCATCACAGTAGACGCCAAGAATACCGCCTTCTTGTTCGGTGAAACCAAGGGAGACAAGCATGTTAGGCCAGCACTCGTGCTCTATAATCCGAATGGCACGGCAACAGTTGGGGTAGAGATAGGTCTCGCCGTTGAGGAAGAACATGATGATCTCACCGGTGCACCACTGAAGCTCCATCAACGACTCCCAGCAGTTCGACTCGCTGCCGTCCAACTTTAACCGAGCTTTGAGGGTGGAGCCGGAGCTTAGCAGCTCTGTTGCTGCCATGTCGGCCACGGTGCTCCATGCTAGGAGGAGTGTGAGGAATAGCTTCAAAGAAAAGGCCATGAGACGTAAGAAGAATGTTACTCAGAAGGTGTATCGATGGCTTTAATATATATAGGAAAAGCTAGCTTGTGCATGAGGAAGTCTAAGAGAATTATGAGGTGGGGGAAAGCCAAGAGGTGCATGAGAATTGGAATTTGAACAAGTTTAGCGTTACGGTGGATGTAAAGGCCATCTACCGATCATCTACGTAAATTTATGCTCTATGCTTACGTATGAATTGAATTAATTATTAATAACCAAAACAATGAAATTAATCTGGTAATTATAATTAACTAGAGAAGGTTTTTCATTATAAAACTTCTTAGAAAAGAGTAGTGCTCGGCGCCTTCTTCCCCCCTTCCCTATCCCTCTTTTCTTGGCCTCCCCGTGGTAGCAGTGCTCGATGTTTTCTCTTTAGTCTCTTCCGGTCGAGTAATGTTATAAGGCTTCCTAGAATTTTCCTAGAGTCATCTCAAATGTGATGTGACTTTTAAAATTACCGTTGAATTTGAGATGTGATTTATTGACTTTTGATCTATTGGTGATTTTAAAAACACATCACATATGGGATGACTCTATGAAGCCTTATAGCATTACTCATTCTGGTCTCCATTTTGGTGATTTTATTTTAGATATAGTTCTTCATACTCAAATCTACTTGTCTTGGTTGGCTTCTCTTTTTTCCATTGCTTTTGCGCCGATCAACCAACAGAGTCTTACGCGCCGGAGCTTGGATCTCACGCACCAACTTATGTCTTCTCGGGAATGTCTACGATGTCATGCTCTTCCGCTCAAGACCGGCTCAATAAATTTAGGGGCCTAAGGTGGAAATTTTAAATAGGGAAAATATGGTATTTTTTTTCTTTATTTAAATATTAATTAAATAATTTTTTTTTTTTTTTTNCATGTTAGGCCAGCACTCGTGCTCTATAATCCGAATGGCACGGCAACAGTTGGGGTAGAGATAGGTCTCGCCGTTGAGGAAGAACATGATGATCTCACCGGTGCACCACTGAAGCTCCATCAACGACTCCCAGCAGTTCGACTCGCTGCCGTCCAACTTTAACCGAGCTTTGAGGGTGGAGCCGGAGCTTAGCAGCTCTGTTGCTGCCATGTCGGCCACGGTGCTCCATGCTAGGAGGAGTGTGAGGAATAGCTTCAAAGAAAAGGCCATGAGACGTAAGAAGAATGTTACTCAGAAGGTGTATCGATGGCTTTAATATATATAGGAAAAGCTAGCTTGTGCATGAGGAAGTCTAAGAGAATTATGAGGTGGGGGAAAGCCAAGAGGTGCATGAGAATTGGAATTTGAACAAGTTTAGCGTTACGGTGGATGTAAAGGCCATCTACCGATCATCTACGTAAATTTATGCTCTATGCTTATGTATGAATTGAATTAATTATTAATAACCAAAACAATGAAATTAATCTGGTAATTATAATTAACTAGAGAAGGTTTTTCATTATAAAACTTCTTAGAAAAGAGTATTGCTCGGTGCCTTCTTCCCCCCTTCCCTATCCCTCTTTTCTTGGCCTCCCCGTGGTAGCAGTGCTCGATGTTTTCTCTTTAGTCTCTTCCGGTCGAGTAATGTTATTAGGCTTCCTAGAATTTTTCTAGAGTCATTTCAAATGTGATGTGACTTTTAAAATTACCGTTGAATTTGAGATGTGATTTATTGACTTTTGATCTATTGGTGATTTTAAAAACACATCACATCTGGGATGACTCTATGAAGCCTTATAGCATTACTCATTCTGGTCTCCATTTTGGTGATTTTATTTTAGATATAGTTCTTCATACTCAAATCTACTTGTCCTGGTTGGCTTCTCTTTTTTCCATTGCTTTTGCGCCGATCAACCAACAGAGTCTTACGCGCCAGAGCGTGGATCTCATGCACCAACTTATGTCTTCTCGGGAATGTCTACGATGTCATGCTCTTCCGCTCAAGAC
This sequence comes from Carpinus fangiana, assembly GCA_006937295.1. NCBI lineage: Eukaryota > Viridiplantae > Streptophyta > Magnoliopsida > Fagales > Betulaceae > Carpinus > Carpinus fangiana. The sequence continues at coordinate 42,303,254 of CM017321.1, read as the reverse complement.
CGGCTCAATAAATTTAGGGGCCTAAGGTGGAAATTTAAAATAGGGAAAATATGGTATTTTTTTTCTTTATTTAAATATTAATTAAATAAAATTTTTTTTTTTTGAATAAGCATTCCAAATCTATAAGAATCAAACATTCGCTTTTTCAAGCAATACAATCTCGCGAATACATTATGGAATATCCATGAGCCAAAGCTAGTCCTCCTCCTGCGACAGTGCAAGCCTTGCAAGACGGGTGCAACACTTCGTTTGCTCCACGTCTCACATGATATGCCTTCCAACAGGAAGACTAATTGAGAAGAAAGCTTTGCATAGTCAACCAGGTGCCCATACCTTCCTCTGTTACTTCCTTCCCGCCGTAGAGCTTGAACAACTTCTAGAGCGTCCCCCTCCACGATAATCTGCCGGAAGCCTAGGTTGTAGCTGAGTTCTGCCATCCTCCAAGCATCCATGGCCTCCACCATTGTTGGGTCAGAGATATCCGGTCTGCTTGAGCACAGTGCTGCTACCACATTACCCTCATGGTTCCTTGCTCCAATTCCAATCCCCATCCTCCGGGCATTCCTGTCTAACACCGCATCCCAATTGAGATTAATACTACCCACCTTTGGTTGCCGCCACACCACTCCCACAGAGTCTTTGGGTTGTACATAGTTGAGTGTACGACTATGTTCTGCTTTTCTGAACAACTCAAGTTGACTCTGTGCGTTCCTCATGATATCTTCTGGTGATCAAAAATCATCTCCAAAAACCATGCTATTCCTCTTTAACCAATCATCCTTGCCACAGCTCCCACCAATTGCATATCCTCTTCCCCCAACTTGCCCAGAAGTTTTTACATTATACTCTGGAAATCATCCTCATCATTTGTGCACTTTTGAATAGTTCCAGGACAACTAGCCCATACATCCCTGGTGAAGTCACAATTCCATAGGATATGGGCGGTTGTTTTTGTTTCCTTTTTGCAAATGGTGCAAAGTGCATCTTCAGCTATCCTCTGCTGGTTTGCTTTAGTGGGTAAAATATTGCTACAAGCTTTCCATAGAAATTCAAGACCACCCTAGGGCTACGAATCCTCCACACTTCCTTCCAGAAGGAAATTACGGGATCATTGTTAGAACAGCTCCCATTTGTGCTCTCCACCCTATCTTTGGCCAGATGATACACACTCTATACTGAGAACTCCCCATTCCTCGTTCCAATCCACATCGATCCCTCTGTCTGCCTAGACATATAGCCATATTGCAAATGCCGGACGCCTCCTCACTATTGAATACCTCCTAAACGAGAGGGATATTCCACCATCTCGTTTTAGGATCAATGAGGGCAGACACATGGGCCTTAGGGTTTAGAACTTGTATATGAGACTAAACTCGATAGGATGTTTGGATTGAGAGCCAACAATCTTTCCAAATTTTGATGGAATTTCCATCTCCCACTCTCCACACTAAACCCACCGAAAGTAGATTCTTCACATTCCATATACTCCTCCATGCATACAACGGATTACGACCAATACTAGAGTTTAGGGAAGAAACATCTAAGAAATACTTTTCCTTGAGAATTCTAGTCACCAAAGCTTCTAGATTCTGGATAAGACGCCAACCTTGTTTTGCAAGAAGTGCCATATTAAAACTCTCAAGATCACGGTAACCCAAGGCCACACTCCTTAGGCCTTCCCATTTTACACCAGCCCATCCATGCTGTCTTTTGATCATTCTCCTAACCCCCCCCCCAAGCAAAACCAAGACATCATGTAATTCAAATCCTAACACAAGGTTTTGGGCAATTGAAACACACTCATAGTGTATATCGGAATTGCCTGAATAATAGCCTTTAAGAGCACTTCATTCCCTGCTTGTAATAGAAATTTCTCCTTCCATCCATTTATCCTCTCTCAAATCATCCCTTTAATACCAGAGAAAGCACATACACGCAANTTTCCAAATTTTGATGAAATTTCCATCTCCCACTCTCCACACTAAACCCACCGAAAGTAGATTCTTCACATTCCATATACTCCTCCATGCATATGACAGATTACGACCAATACTAGAGTTTAGGGAAGAAACATCTGAGAAATACTTTTCCTTGAGAATTCTAGTCACCAAAGCTTCTAGATTCTGGATAAGACGCCAACCTTGTTTTGCAAGAAGTGCCATATTAAAACTCTCAAGATCACGGTAACCCAAGGCCACGCTCCTTAGGCCTTCCCATTTTACACCAGCCCATCCATGCTGTCTTTTGATCATTCTCCTAACCCCCCCCCCAAGCAAAACCAAGACATCATGTAATTCAAATCCTAACACAAGGTTTTGGGCAATTGAAACACACTCATAGTGTATATCGGAATTGCCTGAATAATAGCCTTTAAGAGCACTTCATTCCCTGCTTGTAATAGAAATTTCTCCTTCCATCCATTTATTCTCTCTCAAATCATCCCTTTAATACCAGAGAAAGCACATACACGCAATCTACCAATTATTACAAGCAGTCCCAAATATTGTTCATGTTGTTGTGTCGAACTCACCCCTAGTCTAATACCGAAATTAATTGGGCTTTTGTCGCCTCCTTGGTATTCTTACTGAAGAAAATGGATGTATTATCCCTGTTGAGTTTTTGACTCGAAGCTTTTTCATAAATATCCAACACCTTTTGAATGCAGTGCCATTCAAATAGATTGGCCTTGCAAAAGAGCAAATTGTCATCCACAAAGAAAAGATGATTCAAACATGTTCCTTCCTTTGAAACCGCAAGGCCTATAATCCCATGCTCACGTTCCACCCTTCTGCACATAAAATGAAGTAGAGTGAGAGAAGATCTCCCTATCTTATTCCCCGGGATGGTGTAATGTCACCATGAGATTGTCCATTGATCAAAACCGAGAACAACACTGTTCTAACAGACATCATGGTTTAACTTCACCCATCGTTTAGCAAACCCCATTTTCCACATAATAGCCTCCAAAAAGTCTCATTCGACCTTGTCGTATGCCTTACTCATATCATGAACCCCTCTTTGCTTCTCATGCGACTGTTCATACTTCATAGTGTGTATAAGCCAATAATTCAATGGTAATTAGTTATATTAATCTAAGGTTTATACTAGGGCCCTAGGCAAATAATTAGCTATACCCTCTTCATATATGAAAATCCAATAATTCATGAAATAATCAAATCAAAAAATGGCCAAGTGAGTTTTTGGAAATTAGAATTTATTAATTTTTTTATCAAATGGACCACGAGTTGGGAAATCAAGAAATTAGATAAGAGAATTTTCGAATGAGACTTTCCATCTTCTGACCATTTAATATTATTATTATTTTCCATTTTGAACTATGAGACTTTCAAAAAATAGAAGGTTGGAGAAGATATGGGGATAGCATATTATTAATATCTATTTTTAATGGTTTAATGCTAAGAATTAATATCAAATGGACAATATTACCTTCTTAAATGCAATAAATGGACAAAATAGAAGGGATTGAGATCCCCTCTAATTGGAGAGAAATTGGAGATTCTCCAATTGTTAATCTTGGCCCTTCATTTTAAATTCAATAATCTATAAAATGCTAGCTGCTTTTGTATAGTTGATGCATTAAATGCTAGCTTTTGTTTTACCGATGTTTAAATGATTTTATAGACTATTAAATTTAAAATGAAGAGCCACGATTAACAATTGAAGAATCTCAAATTTCTTCCCAATTGGAGAGGATCCGGATCCAGTGAGATGGAGATCGATGATCCTTTTCCTGATTTTTTTAATACTATCTTTTTAATAAATTTTTTCGTGTCTTTTGTATAATATTAATACTATATAATTGGAGGACTTAATTAAGAGTATTAATCAGAATTAAAGATTTATTTATTTTTGTTAGGAAATAAAATCTTTATTGTTCATTATTATTTGGGCCTTAGGCAATTCCCTAATTGGCCTAATGGTCTAGCTAGCCGGCCATGATATGATAACGTATGCCCCTCACCTACTATATATATATATTGAACTTTTTCATAATATCCCTCCTCCTCTATCATACAACAGATCGGTTCCATGGCTTCCCAAAATGTGCTTTTGCTAATGCCCCTAATTGCATGCCTATTGGCAATGGCAAATATAACTGCAGCAAGGGATTTGCCCATAAGGCCTGCAGGAGACAAGCTTGCAGCAGCGAGGCCTGAAAACAGCACAGGCGTTTTGCCTTGCATCAAAGCGCTCACGCAGATCAAATCCTGCTCAACTGACATTATCATTTTCCTCCGGCAAGCCAATACCCACCACATTAGCCCCTACTGTTGCCGTGCAATTTCTCTCATAACCCATCATTGCTGGCCTGCGTTGCTCATTTCCATCGGTTTGACTCCTAAGGAAGCCAATTTTCTAGGAAGCTATTGTGATGCACCCTACTTTTCTCCTGCACCTCCCCTTTCGCAAGGTGATCAGGCTCCGGCTTCACTTGGGCAAGGCAGAGGCTCACCGGTGCGTCCGGCCTAGTCACTGGCCGGGGTGAAGTATAAGGTTACGTTTAGTACATAGAATGATTATTCTATTAGAAAAAAATAGTAGCGGTTGTTTGTCCTTTTTCGTTGCTGTCATATGTGGGATGTCTTAAGTGTCTTGCTTTGTTTAAGTTTGTTTCCAAATTAAGAAAGTTTTATTTTTTCTCGGAAAAATTGGGTTCGTCTGTCTAGTGTCGTTCAATGGGTGTTAGGGTTTTCTAATACCATGAAGTTGAAGTTGATACTAAAATGTCTGCCCAGTAGGTAATTAAATCTGTGATTTCAATAGTAAATATGTATGTTTTGTTTCCTTGTTCCGCTACAAAAAGAATTGCCGTACCGGACATCAAGTTGTTGCACTGCATAAAAAAGTGCTTATTTTGGTACGTACGTTTTGCATTAGACCATATATTAACGTCTTAATTATTAAAGAGGGTTTTTTTTTTTTTTTTTGACATGTCCATACAAAAAGGGGAAGATGATTCGAACTAGTGACATCCATTTCATTAAGCGTGGTCTCAACCGATTTTTTTTTTTTTGACATATCTGCACAAGAGGGGAGAGGGGGGATTCGAACTAATGACCTCCGCTTTATTAGACGTGATCCCAACCGATTGAGCTGCCTCTTGGGGACTCAACCGATTTAGCTAACAATAGATTTACAGTTCTTGCATGATCATAATTATTGGGAGGGAGATAGATCCATATTTATTAAGCATGCGTACATAAATAAATAAATCAAGTTTTTCAAGTGGCCGATAACACTGATAAAAGATTTTGGGAATTTTTTTAAAATTTTTTAATTTTTATTTTAAATTTTTAATTAATATATGGACATGTGTCAATTTTTAATGGTGTTGAAGACACCGTCATTTATCAATTTGTATATATCATCATGCAATATTTCATTCAAAATATAAATTTTCATCAATAACAAAACCACAGCTCCCTCGAGCAGCAACCCTTTCCAATGTTGCATGTGGGTCCGATCCCAAAATTAAATAGATCATAAATCTTCTAACACTACTGGATCCATACCAGAAACAACCCAAATGTACTTGACAGAAGTCCACAAAAAGTTCATTTGGCTGGCATCAAGATTGTCTGCATTAATTCTTATAATTTTGGAGAAAATGACGTTCTTCTGACTATGAAAGGATCGGATTCTGACCTCATTGCACAACAAATTAACAATATGCGACAAAATAACTGAACAATAACGGTAGCAAGTTTTGCATAAAAATTCTACAGCAATAACAAAACGTCAAACCATAAAGAAAACTCATCACTAAACCTACTCTAGGATAAGATTTTTTGGTGACGAAATTAAAACTCTTTAAACTATTTAAAGTTAAACCTACTCTAGGATAACTAAATCCAGGAAACCAATACTAAAAAAGACTTAAGAGTACATACATAGTAAACTTAAAAACCCCTTTGTAACGTACAAACACTATTTGTATGCAAACATACTCCTTGCTCACCTCCTTGTCCAAGACAGTTCAAGCTCCTCATTGGCCAATCTTCTTCATTTTATTCCTTACTGACCCATTGATACACTTCCCGTGATTTGAACTATTGGAGATTATGTCCTAAATCCCAATAATTTTATATTTATGATTGACAAAGTTTGCAATGAATATAAATTGTTATTCATTGATTTAATCATTTGAGCATATGGCATATGATCTTTCACATGCTTATTATGCTCTTGGATTACATTGAATATGGTCTATGGTGTAAGTAACGAGGTTATCATGTGGTTATCAGAAGAGTTGAGGGGGTGTTTGACAACCGGTTTGTGTTGTTACTGTTTGGGTTTGTACTGTTCATTTTTTTGTCTTTTTCTTAATAAATCTTCAAACATCACCGAAATACCCTTCTCTTGTTCCTTCGTCGATGATTTCCGTTTCTCTGCAAATCTCACGCCAAAAACATCACAACCCGCCCTCCCATAAGACGACCTCAAGAAGCTCTGGAAGGGCCTTTTCTACTGCATCTGGCATGCCGACAAATTCCCAGTCCAGTCCCACCTCATCGACCGCCTCTCCTCTCTTTTCCTTCGCCTCCATCTCCCTCTCTCCCTCCGCTACTTCTCTGTTTTCCTCCTCACCATGCGCCACGAGTGGCCCGGCATCGACGCGCTTAGGTTAGACAAATTCTACCTCTTGATTCGAAGGTTTTTGCATCATTGTTTTGCTTTCTTAAAGAGTAATTCCTGGGATTTGGAGATTTCAAGTGCCGATTTTGGTTCCTATTGGTACGGAGATGGAAGTGGGTGGTCTGGAACCTGCTGAGGTTTGATCAACAGAACGTAAATTCAAAAATGAAAAAAAAAAAAAAAAAAAAAAAAAAAAAAAAAAAAAAAAAAAAAAAAAAAAAAAAAAAGAAGAAGAAGAAGAGGAAGAAGATGAAGTCTATAAGCCTGATCCTACCGTGGAAACCAAAAAAAAAAAAAAACTAATCTAATAAATATTCCGTAATTTCTCAGTCAATTGTGATTTTTCTCCATTTCCCCTTCTTCTTCTTCTTAATCTTGGAAGTCGGTTTTTTCCCAAATTGCGTTTCGGACTCTACTGAGATCTCTTCCTTTCAAAGTCCTCCATGCGCCTTCGTGAACCAAGAAGGAGGCGATCCTCGTCCTCGCCATCTGCCTCGCCAAAAATTCGTGCGGGGGAACCCTCACCCCGTTCTCGCACTCGTCGTCACCGTCCACGTCGTCGTAGTCGACGCTGTCTCCGCAATAATTATCTCTGTACTCGTCCCTTAGGATCTTCGACCAGTCCGAAATGTTCACCGGCAGCGACGACGTGTTGGCGCCGACGAAGACAGCGGCGCGGTAGGCCAAAGGCTTGGAGCGGCGTCGAGTTTCGAATCTTGTCGAGCCACCGGTGGAGCAGGAAGTACGCGGCCGAGAAGAAGAGAGTGAAGAATGATGGGTACGGCAGATTGACAAGGAGAAAACGTCTGTTTGTGGGCTGAAGGTAAAATTGTATTTTTACTGCACAGTGCAAACGTGCACAGTGCAAACACAAACCAAACCTGTTTATCAAACAGGGCCGATGCAGAGGTCCTACTTTCATTCATGTGGTTGAAGGTCTGCTAGAAAGATGTGATGATCAAGTCCTTCCAGTGTTTGTAGGAGCTGCTCGCAACATATGGAAAAGAAGAAATGGATGGATACATGATGGCAATTTTATTCATCCAAATGTTATTGTTAAACTCACGAAAAGTGGAGTGGAGGAGTATATGAAGGCCAACCAGCAACGTTCTAGACAATGGGGTGAAGATGGGGGGCGTGATTCTGTACGGTGGAGTGCTCCTGAAAATGGTTGGTTAAAAGTAAACTGGGATATTGCTTTGGATAAATCTAACGGTCGTATTGGAGTTGGTGTGATTGTAAGGAATCATGTGGGGGAAGTTATAGCTGCACAGTGCATGCTGAGGATGGGCTTCTTGGATGCCAATGCAGCCGAGGCGTTGGGTGCTTACTTGTCTGTTTGCTTATGTAGAGAATTACGCTTTTCCCATATCTGTCTGGAAGGAGATGCCAAGAGTGTGGTTGATGCCATAACTACTGGGAAACCAAGTTCTCAAGCATTTGGTCATCTGATAGACGACATTCAGGTAGGCTTGGCTTATATTCCATAGTGGCACATCAAACATGTTCGGCGGAGTGGTAATAATGTAGCTCATGTATTAGCCAAAGAGGCTATGAAGCGAGTCATAGATAAAGTTTGGATTGGTGAAATCATTTGGATTGGTGAAATCCCAAATTGTATCTCTGATATTATTTTGGAAGAGCAAGTTGCTCTTTCTCATTGAGTTTTAATGAAATGCAAGTGAGGCTTTTATTCAAAAAAAAAGCAACGAGGTTATCACATAAGGTCTTAGTCCATAAAGCTTATAGTCTTTTTTTTTTTTTTTTTTTTTGACATGTCCGCACAAGAGGGGGGAGGAAGATTCGAACTAGTAACTTACACTTCATTAGGTAAGGTCCCAGCCGATTGAGCTACCTCTTAGGGACATAAAGCTTGTAGTCTTAAACTTTGAGTAGTTCGCAATCGGTAATGTAATTGAGCATTCCAACATACTTAGCTAGCTTGTTTTAAGTAAAACTATTGATTTCCTAAAAAGAGTTATTGGTTTAAAAAGGCTACATGAGGATGTGTGTTATTAGTAGGCATTGTGCAAGTTGTGTTAATCTATCCTTTAAACACATACCAATTAAATCTATTTGTGAATAAGGTTTTAAACATATGGGTTAGTTTTGCAATAAGTTGAAAATACCACATTTAAATTTCTTGCTAAAATATGTGAGCATTGAACCATGTGGAAGTATGGAATACCTGGGTTACCTTAGGTTTAAACTTTTGTGATTTGATTGAGATGAGTTTAACACATGTATATAGGCAATTATGTTTAAATTGGTAGTTTCTGCCAGGGGACAAACGATCGAACTAGTTAGATGAACGTTTACTATTGGGTGAACGAACGTTCGAATATCAAGGGACTAACACTTATTTCTGCCATAATAGATTAATACAGTTATCAATAAAGAATTAGGGTTTGTCTTTCATAGTTCATGACTTGAATTTTTAGTTTAATTTTTTATATTAATATTTTTTTATTTTGTGAATGAAATTTGATTTTTATAGATTAATAAAATTAAAATATATAAAATATTTGTTATTTTTCGTACGTACTAAATGCCAGAAAGTGTTTTGAGGATAAAACATTTTCTGCCATATATAATATGTTAATACGGTTATCATTGAAGATTTATGGTTAATACATTTTCTTCCATAATTTTTCTAGTACAACAATGAAAAATTATTTTCTAGATTCACACATAGTTTATCTTATGGCATAACCTTTCTATAATATTCTACTCACAATTATTTATGAATAGAACATTTCTTTAACTAACAGTAACATTCTTAAAATTTCATTGCAATCATCATTCAATCACAAAGAAACCTGGGCCAATTATAGGCGCCTTTATTTAGTAGATCAATATTATACAGTAAATTAGGAAACATAAGATTGTAACACGCAAAAACGAATTACAACCTTTCACATACAAAACACACAATTGCATACTTTATTTGGACGAAACAATATTGAAGACGGCAAGAAGCCCCTCAAGTAAACCATTTCCAATTCTTCATCATCTAATTACCAAGAAGCATATATGAGCCAGCAAGAGGAGCTGGAGCTGGAATAGAAGCTTCGTCACAATGGCCTTGTAGTGTGTTTACTACCTCTGTGGTGAAACCAAATGATTTGAGTGTGGTAAGCGAGCAATTATTACTGAGAGTGGAAATGGAACGACAACAATCAGGATGAAGATTGTTTTGTGTTTTAAGGAGGAAACCAACAATTCCATTTGAACAAGATCTCATATCAGCGAGTAACTTTAAACAATCAACTTAATCTCCACTTACATGGAATGTTGATACAACTTTATATCCTGGCTTGATGGGGAGGTCCATTGTTGCAGTTACATTCGCCAAAAGGCAAGCAAGGAGCAGTAAAATAAAAACATTTTTCACGTCCATAGTGTTTGTGTTTGATTGTTTGTGTGTGTTTTTGATAAGTAAAATAAGAAAGGAAGATGAAGAAAAAGTAAGAGATGGGAGACTCTTTATGGAGGTGTGGGATTGGGAAATGAGACAATTTTAAATTAAGAAATATCTTAATTAATCATTTAGAAAATAGAAATAACAATAGTTGAAGTTTCCAACTATTGCAATGACTAGTTCAAGAATGACCATTTGTGAGCACCAAAAAGACTTTTTAGATTGAGAACTATTTTATTGTTTCCATATATCTAGAATAGAGTTTTGATTTGATTTAAAAATATTTTTAGATTGCTATCATTGGGTTAAAATATTTAAGTGTATAGTTAATGACTTTTGAGTAGGATTAAAAGTAAAGAATGTAATTTGTTTTATCAATATTTTAGCATATAGTTAATGACTTTTGAGTAGGATTAAAAGTAAAGAATATTGTAATTTGTTTTATCAATAATCAACAAGAATGTGCAAACTAATAGTACCAGTGGATTCAATCGAATGATCCATTCATATTTGCTTATGAGAAGGACAAATTAATTAGAGAAAAGTGAAATGACATGTTACATTGCTATTTACAAAACACAATTCATGCAACAAATAGATGTTCCAATTTGCATAGATCTTGACTAAAGGCCCTGGTTAGGTTGAGAACCTCATTCATTACGCAGATGAGCACCGTAATATATTTTTCTATTAAATTATATTTTACTGATATGTCATTAAATTGATTTTTTATTGAACTACAAATTGATAAATTAGAATCGATCTAAATCATATTGAGATAAATCAATATGAACATGGGGTGCAATGGTAATTAATCCATTGATAGCGTTATTTACAACTACAAACAATGTCTTGGGAGTGGGATAGGGACATATTACCAACATACATTTTTATGATCAAATGCTAGATTATTAGTGATTGAAAAGGTAATACAAGTAAACACTCAAGGTAAAAAGATATAGAGCTAAATAATAAGAAAATCCTTCTTTCTTAACGAGCTAAAGGCTCTATTTTCATTCAAGTATAATTTTAAGTATATTTGAAATCTAAAGAACTCTAAAAAAAGCAAAATTATAAAGAAAAAAAAAATTAAAATTTCTTAAATTGGCATACATTCAAAGTGGTCTTCAAATAGTTCTTGGAATGAATATCATCCACCAAAGATTTATGTTCTAAAGCATATTTAAACGAGGCTTCCAACAATGAATATCTAGAAATTTTTTCTAGATTACAATTCTTGTACATTGTTTAGGTTTTGGATACTTAAATAAAATGCTCGATTGGTTGGGACAGAAAAAGAGTCAACATCAAGTAATTATCAATTTTAATTTCAATCTTTCATGATCTATTGAAATCCCAAACTACACTTTATAAAGGAACAAATTTCTCCTCCGCTTCAATTTACTCATGCAAATTTCTCATATGATCACAAATTGTTTAAATTTAGGGGAAAATTTATTTACCCCCTATAAACTTACGCGCTTTTCGCAGACACCCTCCCATTGTTCAAAATCTCTCACTTTGGTGTATTGAACTTTCGTTTCGTTTCAAATACCCCCTACCATTAAATATTGCAGTTAAATTAAACAGAAAAATGACTAAGAGTATTTTAATAATTTTACACATTTCCGTTATGATTTTTTTTAACAGAAAATCCTAACGGAAGGAGGAAAGTGGAAGGAAATCAAAGTGAGAGATTTTGAACAATTGGGGGTGTCTACGAAAAGCGCGTAAGTGAGGTAAGTGAAGTTTCTCCTTAAATTTATTCATTATGTCTTTGATGAAACACATCACATAATGGCATACAAATTAAAAAGTAAAAATTAAATTTAAAAAAAAAACATTTTCTCTTCAAAATTATCATAATTAATTTATGAAAAATTGATTTCAACCAAATCAACTTTTTGTGGACTTCTATTAAATACATGTGTGGTGTTTCTGGTATAAATGTATTGCTCCAATAAAATCAATTAATTAGTAATTGACTCCATGATTCGCATTACAGCCTTATTCTTCTTGGAACAAGAATCAGGTATCTCATCCAACCCGAAGAGAGATTGCAGCAGAAAACTTTAACTAAAGGATAGAGATAATAATAATTTAAAACCACAATCATAATAACCAAAGTGAAACGGAAAGTATCATAATGTAGACAGATCTCTAAGTGTAGCAGTCAGAGACCAATCAAAATATAATACAGATCACTCCAAACTGTTCTGAATGACATTAAAGCCTATATATAACCAATAAAGTATAGAGATAATCTTAAACATCTCCTGATAAATAGTACCACTAGTGTCCCATATTGACTTGAGCTAGATGGGGTCAAGTCCTCAAAAATGACTTTGATCAAGTCTTTCACTACCACTAGATGGTCCCCCAGATCCATCTCCTGTTAAACTAGCTATAACGGAGTAGATATACACAATGGATGGAAAAGAATACTTGAGAAAATCTAATGATTTAGTGAGTAAAAATATACATGACGTACATGTCATTAAATGATGAACTCAATTGTTTATAAACCATATATAGCATTATGAGATGATAATTTATCATAGATACAATATATATATAGTATATATTATATTATGATAATCATATCATAGTTCAAACTATATGGTCTATCCGATATATTACATCTTCCCACAAAGGTTGTCATTATCCCGAGGGACCTGTAATATAATACCGGTGCCTCGGCTATTATACTGTAACGCCCCGTGAAAATCAATTAATTGGTAATTGACTCCATGGTTCACTTCCTAACTTTATTCATCTCTAAAGAAGACTTAGGAATCTCATCATCACTAAACCTTATCTAAGAAAAGATTTTTTTGTTACAAAATTGAAACTCTTTAAACTATTCAAGGCTAAACCTACTCTAGGATAACCAAACCCACAAAACCAATCACTAAAAAAGACTTAGAGTGCATACATAGTAAACTTAGAAACCCCTTTGTAACGTACTAACACTATTTGTATGCAAACATACTCCTCGCTTACCTCCTTGTCCAAGGCAGTTCAAGCTCCCCATTGGCCAATCTTCATCATTTTATTCCATACTGGCCCACCAATACACTTCAGGTTAATAGAACAATAATCCCGTGATTTCAACTATTGGGGATTATGTTCTAAATCCCAGTAATTTTATATTTATGATTGACAAGGTTTGTAATGAAAATAAGTTGTTATTCACTAATTAAATCATTTGAGCATATTATGCTCTTGGATTACATTGAATATGGTCCATGGTGTGAGTAACAAGGTTATCATACAAGGTCTTAGTCCATAAACCTTGTAGTCTTAAACTTTGAGTAGTTCGCAATCGATAATGAAATTGGGGCATTCCAACATGCTTAGCTAGCTTGTTTTTAAGTAAAACTATTGATTTCCTAAAAAGAGTTATTGGTTTAAAAAGGCTTTTGCATGAGGACGTGTGTTATTAGTAGGTATTGTGCAAGTTGTGTTAATCTCTCTTTTAAACACATACCTAAATTATTTGTGAATAATGTTTTAAACATATGGGTTAGTTTTGCAATAAATTGAGAATACCACATTTAAATTTCTTGATAAAATATGTGAGCATTAAACAATGTGGAACTACGAAATACCTGGGTTACCTTATGTTTAAACTTTTGCATTTTGGTTGAAATGAGTTTAATGCATGTATACAGGTGATTAGGTTTAAATTGGTAGTTTTTGCCAAGGGATAAACGTTCACTAGTTGGTGAACGAACGATCGAATATCAAGGGACTAACACATTTTTCTACCATAATAGGTTAATATGGTTATCAGTGAAGAGTTAGGGTTTATCTTTCATAGTTCATGACTCAAATTTTTAGTTTAATTTTTTATGTCGTTAATTAAAATTTATTTTTATAGATTAATATGATATAATAAAAATATATAAAATATTTTTATTTTCCGTACGTACCAAATGCCGGAAAATTATTGGAGCAGAAAATATTTTCTGCCATAATAAGGAAAACTACACTTTACCCCTCGCCCCTCCAAAGTTTGGGGCGATTTTCAATTTGACTTCCAAAGTATCAATTTTTGCAATGCACCCTTCCAAACTTTCAAATTTTTGCAATTCGACTATCTTGACCCTTTTTTTTTTTTTTCCAAAATGCTCTCATCCCAAGTTTTAAAAAAATTAAAGGGTGGCTGACCACCCCAGTTGGGCCTGAGAGTGGCTTCGGCCCCCTCAGACCGATCACCTCTTAATTATTTTTATTTTTTTAATTTATTTTAACTTGGGATTGGGGCATTTTGGAAAAAAAAACAAAAATTAAGAATGGTTGAATTGCAAAAATTTGGGAAGTTTAAAGGGTGCATTGCAAAAATTGAAACATTGGAGGTTGAATTGAAAATCACCCAAAACTTTGGAGGGTTAAGTGTAATTTTTCTGCCATAATAGCTTAATACAGTTATCAATGAAGAATTATGGTTAATATATTTTCTGTCATAATTTTTTAGTACAACAATGAAAAATTATTTTCTAGATTTATACATAGTTTATCTTATGGCACAACCTTTCTATAATATTATACTCACAAATATTTATGAATAGAACATTTATTTAATTAATGGTAACATTCTTGAAATTTCATTACAATCATCATTCAATTGCATAGAAAACTAGACCAATTATAGGCGCCTTTATTTAGTAGATCAATATTACACAATAATTAGAAAACATAAAGATTGTGACAAGCAAAAACGAATCACAACCTTCAACATACAAACACACAATTGCATACTTTATTTGGATGAAACAATATTGAAGACGGCAAGAAGCCCCCCAACTAAACCATTTCCAATTCATTATCATCTAATTNTTAATACGGTTATCAATGAAGAATTAGGGTTAATATATTTTCTGTCATAATTTTTTAGTACAACAATGAAAAATTATTTTCTGGATTTACACATAGTTTATCTTATGGCACAACCTTTCTATAATATTATACTCACAAATATTTATGAATAGAACATTTATTTAACTAATGGTAACATTCTTGAAATTTCATTACAATCATCATTCAATTGCATAGAAAACTAGACCAATTATAGGCGCCTTTATTTAGTAGATCAATATTACACAATAATTAGAAAACATAAAGATTGTGACAAGCAAAAACGAATCACAACCTTCAACATACAAACACACAATTGCATACTTTATTTGGATGAAACAATATTGAAGACGGCAAGAAGCCCCCCAACTAAACCATTTCCAATTCATTATCATCTAATTACCAAGAAGAGTATATGAGCCAGCAAGAGGAGCTGGAGCTGGATTAGAAGCTTCATCACAATGGCCTTGTAGTGTGTTTACTACCTCAATGGTGAAACCAAATGATTTGAGTGTGGTAGGCGAGCAATTATTATTTAGGGTGGAAATGAAATGACAACAATCAGGATGAAAACTGTTCTGTGTTTTACGGAGGAAACCAACAATTCCATTTGAACAAGATCTCATATCAGCGAGTAACTTTAAGCAATCAACTTGATCTCCACTTACATGGAACGTTGATACAACTTTATATCCTGGCTTGATGGGGAGGTCCGCTGTTGCAGTTACATTTGCCAAAAGGCAAGCAAGGAGCAATATGATAAATACATTTTTCACATCCATTTTGTTTGTGTTTGATTGTTTATGTGTGTTTTTGCTATATAAAATAAGGGGAAAAATTCAGTTTACCCCCCTGAAGTTTCAGGAGATTTTCAATTTGAACCCCAAAGTTTCAAAATTGACAGTTTACCCCCCCCCCCCGAAGTTTCAAAAAGTGGCAAAGTGAACCTTCCGTTAACTTTTTCATCAAATTAGACGGAAATTTTTTTTAAAAAAGTCTGAGGGCATTTATGTTATTTCATTGTTTTCCGTTTAATTTGACGAAAAGTTAACGGGGGGTTCACTTTGCCACTTTTTGAAACTTCAAGGGGCTAAACTGCTAATTTTGAAACTTTGGGGTTCAAATTGAAAATCCCCTGAAACTTTCGAGGGGTAAACTGAATTTTCCCCTAAAATAAGTAAGGAAGATGTAGAAAAAGTAAGAGATGGGAGACACTTTATAGAGGTGTGGGATTGGGAAGTGAGACAATATTCAATCAAGAAATAATTTAATTAATCCTTTAGAAAAGAGAAATAACAATAGTTGAAGTTTTCCAACTATTGCAATGACTAGTTCAAGAATGACCATTTGTTAGCACCAAAAATACTTTTAGATTTGAGAACTATTTTATTTTTTCCATTTATCTACAAGAGAGTTTTTATTTGATTTGAAAGTATTTTTATAATGGTTGATGACTCTTGAGTGACTAGTTCAAGAATGATCATTTGTTAGCACCAAAAATACTTTTAGATTTGAGAACTATTTTATTTTTTCCATTTATCTACAAGAGAGTTTTTATTTGATTTGAAAGTATTTTTAGAATGGTTGATGACTCTTGAGTAGAATTAAAAGTAAAGAATGTAATTTTTTTATTATTTTTTTTTTATCAATAATCAACAAGAATGTGCAACCTAGCTAATAGTACCAATGGATACAATCAAAGGATCCATTCAAATTGGCTTACGAGATTCATATTGGCTTATGAGAATGACAAATTGATTCTAGAGAAGTGAAATGACATGTCACATTGTTATTTGCGAAACACAATTCATGCAACAAATAGTTGTTACAATTTGCATAGATCATGTCCAAAGGCCTTGCTCAAGAGGATAGGTTGAGAACCTCGTTCCTCATGTGGTTGAGCACCATAATATATTTTTTTATTAAATTATATTTTACTGATATGTCGTTAAATTGATATTTTACTGAATCACAAATTAATAAATTAGAATCGATCTAAATCACATTGAGATAAATTTGTGTGAACATAGAGTACAATGGTAATTCATCCATTGATAGCACTATTTACAACTAAAAACAATGTCTTGGGAGTGGGATAGGGACATATTACAAACATACATTTTTATGATCAAATGCTAGATTATTAGTGATTGAAATGGTAGCAAAAGCAAACACTAAACGTTAAAAGATATGGAGCTAAATAATAAGAAAATCCTTCTTTCTTAACGAGCCAAAGGCTCAATTTTAATTCAATTATAATTATAAGTATATTTGAAATCTAAAGAACTCTAAATAAGGAAAATTATGAAGAAAAAAATTCCAAAATTTCTTAAATTGGCATGCATTCAAAGTGATCTTCAAATAGTTTTTGGAATGAATATCATCTTCAAATAGTATATTTAAACAAGGATTCCAACCGTGAATATCTAGAAATTATTTTCTAGATTACGATTCTTGTACATCGTGTAGGTTTTAGATACTTAAATAAAATGTTGTATTGGTTTTGATAGAAAATGAGTCGACCTCAAGTAATTATCAATTTTGATTTCAATCTTTCATGATCTATTGAAATCCCAATCAATACTTTATAGAAGAACAAATTTCTCCCCAACTTCAATTACTTGTGTAGATTTCTCATCTAATCATAAATTGTTTAATTTTATTCATTATATATTTGATGAAATACATCACATAATGGCATACCAATAAATAAATAAAAACATCATTTTCTCTTCATAATTAATGTATGGAAAATTGATTTCAACCAAATCAACTTTGTGTGGACTTCTATTAAATACATGTACGATGTTTCTGGTATAAACCGTAATACTCAAATGAAAACAATTAACTAGTAATTGACTCCATGGTTCACATCTTAGCCTTATTTATCTTGGAACAAGACTCACGGATCTTATCCTTTCCGAAGAGAGATTGCAGCGAAAGACTTTAACTAAGGGATATAGATAGTAATAATTTAAAAAAATCATAATAACCATAGTGAAACGGAAAGTATAATAACATAGATAGGTTTCCAAATGTAGTGGTTAGAGACCAGTCAAAAAAATATAATATAACTCACTCCTAACTGTTCTTAATGATCGCTTAACCAAATAAAGCATAGACATAATCTTGAGCGTCTCCTGACGAATAGTACCACCAGCGTCCCTTATTAACTTGGGCCATAAGGGGTTCAAGCCATCAAAATGACTCTAATCAAGTCCTTCACTACCGTTTGATGGTTTCTCGAATCTATCTCCTACTAAACTAACTATAAAAGAGTATATATACATAATGGAAGGAAACAAATACATGGGAAAGTCTAACGACGTAGTGACTAAAAATGCACATGACATACATGTCATTAGATGATGAACTTAGTTGTTTATAAACCGCATGCAGCATTATGATGTGACAGTTTATCATTGATACAATATAGATTTAGTATCTGTTATATTATGAGAATCATATCATAGTTCAAACTGTATGGTCTAACCGAGATATTACATATTCTCGACAAGATGGGCATTGTCCCGAGAAACCTGTAAAATAATACCAGTACCCTGGCTATTGTATTGTAACGCCCCATGAAAATCAATTAAATAGTAATTGACTCCATGATTCGCATCCCAGCCTTATTCCTCTAAGAACAAGACTCAGGGATCTCATCATCTCCAAAACGAGAGACTACAAAGGAATACTTTAAATTAAGAGATATAGATAACAATAATTTAAACCGTAATCATAAATATCAGAGAAACATAAAGCATCATAACATAACTAGGCCTCCAAATGTATCAGTTAAAGACCGATCATCAAAATATTATACATGTTGATCGAGATAATTGTTCTGAAATACTAAGTCCTACATTTAACTAAATAAAGCATGAAAACGATCTCCAGCAACTCCCCATGAACAGACCCATTTGCATCCCACATTGACTTGTGCTAAACAGGGTCCAAGTCTTCAAAAAATAGTCGGAACAAGTCCTTCATAACCACTATTTGCTTGCCCAAATCCATCCTTAGCTAGGCTAGCTAAACCACATAATTATACATAATGGAGGGAAATGAATATAAGGGTAAATCTAAAGACTTAGTGAATAAAAATGCACACGATGCTTATACCATTTCAGTGATGAACTCAATTGTTGATAAATCAATGCAGCATTGTGACATGATAGTTATTCATGGATACAGTATAACTATAATATATGTTGTAGTTATGGGAATCAAGTGATAGTTCAAACTATAAAGTCTACCCAAGATATTATTCATTCTCAGCAGGGTTGGCACTGCCCAGAGAGACCTGTAATACAATGTCAATGCCCCAACCGTTGTATGCTATCATTCATAACACTAGCAACTTGACTAAATCCAACATTGGGTGGCCCACGCTACTAATGATTTATGTTCTGTAGTGATCCACCAATTAAGGTTGCGCCGATCACGAAACAATCATTAGATCCAAGACCCATATAACACACCCATGCTTTTGACCATATAGTTAACATGTATAGTAAGCCCATGGCCGTTATCCTGTACGTATCGGTGTACCATGTCATATGATGCAATTAGCCTTTTCTATCTTTTATATGCATGCTCTTACAAATTCATCATGTTCATTATCTTGTTTAAGCAACTTATTTTCACAAAAGCAGAGTTTATAGTATATCAAACTGTGTTTTATGAGAGTTGTAAAAATATATGTTTGGTATACAAAATAATTGTACAATGCGGGAAAAATAACAGCAAGTGTCATGTGAGTTTGTACTCACCCGAGTCCAACAACAGATACAAACTGCCCGCCCTTCTTAAATTTTTTGAATTTCTTTTACTAAGATTAAATTTTTTTAGTTTTCTTGACCTTAACCCCTGATCTTGCTTCTCCCATCCCTACTGGTTCTCTTCTTGTTGACAGTTTCTTCTTTTTTCTTCTCTGCTTGACATACACTAGGTTTGGCTTATTAGTCCATGCTTGAAATTTCTTATCTCTGCTTGACCTTCTTCTTCTATTTTTCTCCTTCTAATTTTCTTCTTCTTCTTGGACAAAATCTTCTTTTTCTACCTCTACGCTAAAGAAAATCACAGCTTCATGTGAAACGCTCAAAACCTCAAATATTGTAGTGTTATATTGATTTTACTTATTGTCTTGTCTTATTTATAAAGTCTGTAGACATTAGAATGAGTATAGTACAAATCATAGACTGATAGATGTGTGAGGTGTTGACGACGTGTTGTGTTCATGTGGTGGAAGTCTTTATTGAAAGATTGAATTTTCAATAGAGACATGGAGCTTGTGAAATTGTATATTCATTCAAACCTCAAAAGGTGGAAATTCATAAAAAAAAATTAAAAAATAAAAAATAAAACTTCAAAAGTGGAAGTGAGGAGTGAAGCATATGCGATAGAAATTAGAAGCATGTTAGTGTATCAATTGTTAAAATTATACTTCCTCATGTAGATACAATAGTAACAATCCCACGCATGTTTAGTAACTATGTTATTTTGGAACATAGTTACTAGTGAAGCTACAAAGAGCCACCTCAACAGAACAAGATAATGATGATATAGTTTTGTGGCACATGTGGCTTGGCCATTTAGGCGAGTGTAATATATTTAAGCTTCACAAGCGAAATTTATTGAAATGTGTAAAGTCATGTAAATTGAATTTTTGTAAGTATTATATGTATATGAAGCAACAAAGAGTTAGTTCTAAGGTGGCTTCTCATACACGCAAAAATGTTCTCAACTATATTCATTTAAATGTTTGGGGACCAGTCACGGTATCTTCAAACGGATGTGTGTATTATTTTTATCAATTTCATTGGTGATTTAAGGAAGATTTAGGTTTATTTTATGAAGCATGTTGATGAGTGCCTAAAAGTGCTTATTTGAACCCCTTAATTTATATTTGTTAGGCTCTTAGTATTGTTAATTTCTAATTATTTGTGGTGTTTTTAGTGTTTTGAGTTGTGCAGGTGTTTACAACAAAAGTTGGCCACAAGAAAGCAAAAAGACACCAAGTGAAGATTTGGACCCCTGCCAAGTGCGTTCNTCAATTTCATTGGTGATTTAAGGAAGATTTAGGTTTATTTTATGAAGCATGTGTCAAAGGTTTCACCTACGTCATGCAATGGAAGGTGCATGTGAAAAATCAGACTGGAAAAGAAGTGAAGTAGTTGAGATCCAATAATGGATTGGAGTATAGAGACTGAATTCTTTGAATTCTATAAAACATAAGGCATTACTTGTCACTTCACGGTTAAATGGAATCCACATCAAAACGGAGTTGCCGAAATGATGAATAGAACACTATTAGAAAATGTAAGATACATTAGGTTCAATGCAAGATTGCCAAAAAGTTTATGGATTGAGGCAATAATTATGCATGCTCATCACCAACCAATCTACATCCACAACAATTGATTTCAAGGCTCCAAAAGAAGTATGGTTAGGAAACCGGATGATTAATGATTATTCAGAATTGACAATATTTGGTTGTCCTGCATAAATTCACGTGCAAAGTAGACATCAATCAAAATTAGATTCAAAGTCAAAAAAGTCCATAAGAAAAAAAATGTTTAAATTTTACAATCACATCATTCCAATTGTATAAGAGTATATTAAACAATATTACTCATTATTACTTGCACCCTTACAAATAGAAAAGGAAACTAGTTTTACTACACAAATTACATGCCTTATTTCCAAGGAACTTTCTTTCCCAACAGCCTACAAACATGGAGGAGGACAGGACATGAAAAGAAAGAACAAAAGCTTGCCAACCGAAGCGCTTTATTTGAACCAGACATGCATAGACTGACTGCTTTGCTTCATCATCTAAATGGTCCGAGGTGGTTGTTTTGGCAGTGAATCAAGAACAGGCCTACTCACTGCTTCACAGTAACCATGCAGCTGTAAGTTGCCCTGCTTAGCTATGAAACCAAAGGAAGCGAGCACCGAAGGCCAGCATCTGTTTGAGATGGTGCTAATGGAATGGCAGCAGACGGGGCTGAGTTTGGTGTGCCTTCTCAGTGGAATAAGAAAAACCTCGTCTGAGCATTGCTGAAACTCCATCAATGCAGTGAAGCAATTGATTAGACCTTTGCGAGTCTCCGCCCTCGCCGTGCCGTCGCCGGAATGTCGAATCCTAATTTGGCGGCGAGCTCCCTTGTTGCAGTTGCATTTGCCACGAGGCATGCGACAAGCACCAGCAAGATAAATGCATTTTTGGTCGCCATGGTTTGTGTTAGAATAATGGGGAGAAGAGAAGAGGGGGAGAGAAAGCGGAAGCCTTAACACACAATAGACTACATTGTATTGTGTTGAGATATATAGAATGGATACAATAGTCTCCTTATATAGGAGGGAGAGAGGAGCCTTGGCTCCCAATCTTACCAATGTGGGACAAGCCCCATATATACACTAACATCCCCCCCTCAAACTCAATATATCTAAACATTGAGGTTGGAAAACAAAAGCATAAATAAAAATAAAAATAAAAACGATTTTTTTTTTTTTTTAAGTCCACCGGAAAAGTCGCCGGAGGTGGCCAGAGCTGGGCAGCTAGAGGTGGTGGACGGCGGCGGACAGCGGCAACTGGTGGCTGAAGATGGCTGGAGGTGGCTGCTGGACCCAAAACATTGGGCTTAAGACTTGTATTAAGAGCCTTATAGGCTAATCGGGCCGGTTAAATGGGCCAATATTTTGCCATAACCCATGGACCATTAAATATGGTTGACCCAAATATAATATGAACCGGGTCGAGGATCCGAACCGAAATGAGACCTGCTTGGTCGAGTTGACGGATTGGATTGCTAGATTGATGGATCTGGGTCTAACCCACTGGACCGGGTCGATAGTTTTGGATCCGCTTTAAACCCGATTTGAATTGGCCGGTTTAAATGGGCCTAAAAGACCGAAACCCCTGGACCGATTGAAGGTCTGACCCACTTGAGAAGATCCGGTTCTAACCCATTGGATTGGGCCGAAAATATTAGATCCGGATCATATTTGACTCTTTTTTTTTTAACTTGACACGTGGCAGAGGCTAGGGCTGACGTGGCGGCTTTCTGGAGGACACGTGGAAGTTGGAGAGTGATGAGGAGCGCCTGGCGCATGTAGTGCACGCGCCAAAGTGTGATGGCTGCAAGGGCGCGTGCATCTTACGCGCTTGTAAGCGTGTGGGGTTTGAAGAACGCCTGGCGCGTGTAGGGCACACGTAAAAGCCTGATGACTGCATGAAGCGCGTGGAAGCGTGAAATTCACACGCCAAAAGGTCTAGAGCACGTGGGAGCGTGAATTTCACACGCCAGAAGGTGCTAGGGCGCGTGGGAGATGCTACCGGCGTGTGGAGGAGCGTGCCACACCATGGAAGCGCGTGGGAGCACGTGAGGCGCGTTTACAAACTTGCAGATCCTTCTGGACGGGCGTGGAAGCTTGGACGGCGGTGATCTCTTTGGATCTGGACTCAGAGCGTCTGATCTGTCGTTTGGGGAGGAGCATGGTGCGTGTGCAACGCCGGAATGGGCTGAGATTGCATAGATCCACCGATCCGGGGCCAAGACACCACTTTTGGTGGTTCTTTTGGCCGAGAGGGGTGTCGGTGGTGGCACAATAGGCTCGGGCAGAAGTTGCCAGAGGAACAAACGGCGCGGTCGGTCGGAGATGGGCGGCCGCCGGAGGGAGCGCCGAAAAAGGAACGGGAATACAACTTGGTGCGCCGACGACTAGAAGGTCACCGATAGGAGCACCGAAAAACGTCATTGACGTTTATTGGCGGCTACAAGAAGGTGGCTCTGATACCATGTTAGAATAGTGGGGAGAAGAGAAGAGCGGGAGAGAAAGCGGAAGCATTAACACACAATAGACTACATTGTATTGTATTGAGATATATAAAATGGATACAATAGCCTCCTTATATAAGAGGGAGAGGGGAGCCTTGGCTCCTAATCTTACCAATGTGGGACAAGCCCCACATATACACTAACAGTTTGTATGTATTTGTGTGGTTGTGAAAGTGAGAGAGAGAGAGAGAGAGAGGGGCCGGGGATGAAGAAAATTTGGAGAGCAGGGAGTTGTTTTATATAGGGAATGTAATTTGAGATGTAATTATTATTATAAAATTAATTAAGCAAACTAATTATCAAACATGCACGTCATTTTTGAAGCAAAAAAGATGAAATATGCATGGAATTTGACACGTTGGAAATGAAAGTAGCCAATGACAATTCTTGTTCTGTCACACATGCAAAGAACAAATCAAGGAACCCCTTATAGGTATTAATTAAATTAAAAAATATAATTGGGAAGAAGAAGAAGAAAAAACATATATATTTGGTTTAATTGGATAACGTGTAATATATAACTTCAAGTAGAGAGAAATTTTTTTTTTTTTAATTAGAAAAATAATAATAATTAACTAAAAAAAAGTAGAGAGACTTTTAGCCCCCACTGGAGAGTATGTGAAAATTTAGCACGAATGAGTGACATGTAGAATCCAATTGTGGTTGTGTATTTGATTGAAACACCCATTCAGAAGGGTCGTTTATGCAAAAACACCAAAGAGAGAGATCGATGAGAAGCCACTTAGAAAACGTTAGGATGAAAGCTACATGCAGAATTTACTTTATTTTTATGTTTATGTATAAAGAAATAGACACTTATAAATTGATGGAAAATGCTAGTTGTTCTCCTGGTATTCTCTCAACTGTGATGTAACTTTTAAAATCATCAATAAATTAAAAGTCAATAATGATAATTTCAAATTCAACGGTGATTTTAAAAGCCATATCACAGTTAGAAAAATACCAGGAAAACACTATAAAAACAACCAGCATTTCCCCAAATTAATTAGGATGGGCTTTAAAAAAAAAAAAAAAAATTGAGCTTCATCTTATAAAAAATGCAATTAATGTGTCTCTTAAGGGTGTAAAAAGCACTTCTTTTTTTTTAATATCATGAAAATTTGAAATAAATTTTATTAAAAAATAATTGCTTCTTAATTACTCAATATTTAGAAAACATATGTTTCGTTTCTCACATGTAAAGAAACATATGACATTTTTATAGACGGTTTGAACGAATTTTCCTCCAATCCCTCAACCCAATTAAGAGGAAGTCTTCGTCCAATTAAGGCTTAATTTGTTTTGACATAAAATATATTTCGCCGAAAAATGTTTTCAACGAAATCATTTTTCAAAAAACATGATTTCTCTAAAGAATGTTTTCTGGCGGTGCCCCAACAGTGTTCCAGCAGTCATATTATTTTTCATTCTTTTTTTATTATATTCTTTTCTACACTTATATTTTCCACCTGATGACGACATATTGTCGACAATTACTAGTTTGAAGATTCAAATAAGATTTTATCTATAAAAATGTATACAGAAACATTTCAAATAGATATATATTTGATGTCGTACTACATTAAACTCTCTTTAATTGAAGTCTATAATATGGAGATTATAGAAACATAACAGAAATTGATGGAACTTTGTGAAATAAGATCTCAAATTAAGTAGAAATTCTGTTGTAAGTGGTCACCCCCGGGTTCTGTTGTGGGTTGCTACCACAGAATTTCAACGTTTTTTTTTTAAAAAAAAAAAAGTTTGAAAGAATATGGTTTTTTTAAATGTTAGAAATAATTATTTTTTTCATTTTTTATAAGAATAAGTATTCCTTTTTTTAAGAAAATAGTTATTCTCATAGAAATATATATTTCTAGAAATAAGTCCCTAGCTACCATGTAAAATTATGATTATTGCCTACCATATATTTCGTTCTGCTTTGTTTCACTTCCCCAAAAATTCAATTATTATTTATTATTTAAACATTTTAAAAATTTAAAAAAAAAAATCATTTAAGAAATTGCCTTAGGCCTCATAGAGTCATAATATATGAAGCCGACTGGAATGGGAATGTTAGGGTTTAGAACCTAAAAGAGCCGTTGGATCTGTGGGCTTGATGAAAACAAAAACGACAGCGTCGTTTGCTTTGCCATTAGATTCCCATCGCGTCGCACGACAGCAAAGAAGCCAGGGGAAGCGAGAAGAAAAGATGAGCGTCTCGGATCTGCCACGGAAGGAGGCAAACGTGCTCAGGGGGCACGAGGGCGCAGTTTTAGCGGCGAGGTTCAACACCGACGGGAACTACTGCCTGAGCTGCGGCAAAGACCGCACCATCCGCCTCTGGAACCCCCATCGTGGGATCCACATCAAGACCTACAAATCCCACGGCCGTGAAGTCCGCGACGTCCACGTCACCCCGTACCACTTCTTCTTCTTCTATCTCTCTACCTCAAATGATTTCAGCTCTTAAAGCTAATAAATAATAATGGGTTAATTGTGTTTAGGGACAACTCCAAGTTATGTTCTTGTGGTGGCGACCGACAAATCTTTTACTGGGATGTATCAACAGGTCGTGTAATTCGAAAATTTCGTGGCCATGATAGCGAGGTTTGTTTTTTCAGTTTATAAATTGATTTTGTTTCTGTTATCATGATCTCCCAATTTGTTGAATTTTTTTAATTTTTGTTTTCCTTTTTTGGTTTTTGGGGCAGGTGAATGCTGTAAAGTTCAATGAGTATTCATCTGTCGTTGTCTCAGCAGGCTATGATCAATCATTGCGCGCTTGGGACTGCAGATCTCACAGCACTGAACCAATTCAGGTTTTTTTTTTTGTTATTATCAAGAATTTCTTCATGGGTGCCCTTTATTAGTTTGAACTGGCTTATCTTTCAAGAGCGCTGGTGGGTTTGCAGATCATCAACACATTTTCAGACAGCGTAATGTCTGTTTGTTTAACAAAAACAGAAATTATTGGTGGAAGTGTTGATGGAACTGTTCGGACATTTGATATGCGTATTGGTAGGTATGTAGCACTTTAGCGTTTGTTGTAGAATTGTTTTCAGATATTCAAGACATTGTTTGTTTGTCTTACTATTTTTTGTAAAAAAAAATAATAATAATAAAATTGGATTTGATATTTTCTAGAGAAATATCCGATAACTTGGGGCAACCAGTCAACTGTATCACATTGTCAAATGATGGTAACTGCATATTAGCCAGTTGCTTGGATTCTACTTTACGTCTTCTAGACAGGTTAATTCTTATACTTTTATTGTTATTTTCTATATTTATCTTATCTGCTTTGCCTGCCCTTTTACTGGTTCTTTTATGGCAGATCTTCTGGTGAACTGTTGCAAGAATATAGAGGTCATACTTCTAAGGTTAGTCTGCAGATGCTTAGTTCTTGTTTCTTACAATTGATCACAGGCCTTCTGTAAAATATATGCAATCAAGAAATGCAGTCATCTTTCAAATTGATGGTTATTTACCAAAAATGATTAGGTGCAAGTTTTATATATTTATCGCTTTGCTTTTTATGCATGCGGATAAGCTATGGCCCGTTTGTTCCCACACTTTTTCATTGTTGAAGCATCTCTTGCCTATGCTTTTAACCTATGTTAAAATCTATAATGAGATGTCTAAGTTTGGATTTTCCATTGCTAACGAGCTCTTGTCATTCCTATTGGGTGTTCTCCTATCAGTCATACAAATTGGATTGCTGCCTTACCAACACTGATGCCCATGTAGCTGGTGGATCTGAGGATGGCTTCATTTACTTCTGGGATTTGGTAGATGCATCTGTGGTTTCAAGTTTCCGAGCTCATTCCTCAGTGGTAAAATCCTCTTTACTCCCCCCTCCATTTCTTCCTCCCCCTATTCCCAAGATATGCCATTGCTTAATATGGCAGCGCTGAATGTTCATGATGCATCCTGTGCTTATACTGCTAACATTTTTTAAAAGTTTTCAGCTTCCTTAGCTACTCAACTCCTGATAAGCTTATTGAAATGTTCTAGAGCCAAAAATGTGTTCTTCATGGATGTCATTATGTTTGTGATGCTTAATGTTTTGGAGTAGATTGTCAATCCCTTGGAGATCCTAGAGAAAACATATCAATCTAAGATGTGTTAATAACCCAATTTTTTATTCAAAGACTGAAATCTTGTATGGTATAGCTGTTGTCTCGTCTTTTAGTCATGTTAGCAGTTGAGTTAACTTTCACTGAAACTCTAAATTCATTAATATCAACTATATTTTTTATTCATCTGCTAAGCAATTAAGACATGAGTGGATGAAACTCATAAGCTTAAGCTCTAAGCCACCCCCAAAAGGAGTACTTAACTCCTAGGGTGGTTTGTCTATTGTTTGCTTGTTTAGATATTGAGAAATCAAATATTTTTTTTGTAATCTCCTGGAACTCCTGGACCAGTATAAATTAGTGTTGTACGTCATTCACATATTATGTTAACTCTATCTACCACTAGTACATTTCCTCTGGTTTCCTTCTTCGGTGCATCCTTTTACTGGAACTGAGAATTCACTGATGTTGTTGAGGAAGACACTTTTTCAAAAAATATCTCATGAACTTAAGGGTGTCTGTTTGGATAGTGCATGATTTTTAGTTTCTTAATGCTGCATCTTGTGTTTTTTCTTCTGCAATGGTATTGATTTCATTACATTTCGATTTTGTTACTGTTGATAAGCTGGGTTTTAGCCGGACCACACCTTATAAAGTGGATATATTGTGGTTTTTGATTTGTTCTTGCTCAACCTCCTTGGGTGAAATGCTGCATATTGCAGCTATGTTTTACTACTTTTGCAGAAGGACAATAGTAGATATGTTGAATTATGGACTGATAAAGAAATATTATTCATATCTATCATTTTCCTTGAAGAAGAACCTTAATTTTTCTGGATCATATACTGATGAGGTAATCCATCTGGTTTCATTTTGCAGGTGACAAGTGTGAGTTACCACCCAAAGGACAGCTGCATGGTAACCGCCTCCGTCGATGGCACCATTCGTTTATGGAAGACATGAGAACAAAAGCAATTGACCTTCCTCAGCTTGTGCCAGCAATTCAGGTTTTGACAACTTCCTCCTGCAGATAGTTTTCCAGGAACTTTTTCCTTGCTAGAGAGACCTGCTGAAATCCATTCCAAGCTCCCAACATGCTGGGATCCTCTGCCTTAATTGCTAAGAACACTGTCTGGGAGTTCAAATCTGCTAGTACACTTCACATCATAGACTGTATTAAATCAAGTACATGCATTTCTGTATGCAGGCAACTGTCGCTTGGAAAAAAGCTCCTGTTATTGGATATAAGAAATGAATTTTGTCAAGTTATAGTTTTACTTTCTTTTTTGGATTTTTGTAAGTAGAAATATGGGATTTGACTAAAGAAAGAGAATTTTAAATTCACATAAGAAAGAAATGAAGCATAATATATTTGATATAAATTAAATAATTAAATTTACATCTTCTTATCGGTTTAATTTTTTGAAATACGTGATGATTCAATATGATATTAAAACGGAGATTTGGAGTTCGAATCATGTCTTTCTCATTCACTTTTTATTTATAAATTTTACCTATTAAGAGAGAATTTGAACCTATACGTAACGAAGCGTTAAAGTATAAATTAAATAATTAAATTCATCTTTTATTATCGACTTAACTTTTTGAATAAGTGTATTGTCTTTTTGTGGTGGTAGGAAGCAGTAAAGCAGATGTAACACAAATTACTGTTAAGCCCACGGTTTTGAACTCTTCTGATAGAGACACAACCTTCATATATCATGTGTGAATGTTGTCCGATTCTACTCACTTCATCATATAGCGTTAGCCGGGTTCTAGTGTTTATCTGAAATGGGTTTCCACTTTACATGGCAGATTGACACAAAGGGCTTGAAAGGTCAAATTTTGAAAAGTGTGCTGAATTTTGAATTTTGAATTTTGAAAAAAAGGTAAAAGTTAAAATTGAATTAGTGCGGGGTCATATTTGAGAAAAGTTGAAAATTGTTTTGGTGAATTTTGAAGAGCGTTTTTGTAAAAATGAAGAATTAAGAAATATTTTTATAAAATGGTATATATCTTATAAATTCCTACGTAAATGCGCTAAAACAAAAAAACTCTCCATTTTTTTCGAATTTTCACTCCCTGAGTCAATTGAAAATAAAATTAACTCCTACCGTTACATTTTTTTCCAAATGTTTAACGTTGGTTAGTACCAACTAAATGCACCATTTTGCCATGTCAGTATATTAATTTAATTTAAAAATTAAATTTTAAAAAATTAATATGTTGACATGGCAAAACGTTGCATTTAGTTGGAATTGGCGGACGTTAAACATTTGAGAGAAAATGTAACGGTTGTGGTTAATTTACCTTTTCGATTAACCGATGGAGTAAAAATTCAAAAAAAAAAAAAAATAGAGAGTTTTCTGTTNAAAAACTCTCCATTTTTTTTGAATTTTCACTCCCTGAGTCAATCGAAAATAAAAGTAACTCCTACCGTTACATTTTTTTCCAAATGTTTAACGTTGGTTAGTACCAACTAAATGCACCATTTTGCCATGTCAGCATATTAATTTAATTTAAAAATTAAATCTAAAAAAATTAATATGTTGACATGGCAAAACGTTGCATTTAGTTGGAATTGGCGGACGTTAAACATTTGAGAGAAAATGTAACGGTTGTGGTTAATTTACCTTTTCGATTAACCGATGGAGTAAAAATTCAAAAAAAAAAAAAAATAGAGAGTTTTCTGTTTTGACGCATCGACTTGGGGATTTATAAGATATTTACCCTTTATAAAATAAAAGAATTTTTTTTAATTTTTAATTTTAACATTTGTTTGAAAAAAATATATATCCTTTATTTTTTGAGAAGTATATTGGGTTTTGAAAATAATTTGTGGTTTTGAAAAGTGTATTAGTGGTGGGGCCACATTAAAAACAATATATTTTTTTTAGAAGAGTTTTGGGGGGTTTGAGAAGTCAAAAGAGCTTTATAAATATAAGAGTGGCTACTATACGGTCATGGCAAAAAATGCATGCTTTTTGTCTTTCATTAAATTGCTGACACCTCACCTAATGTGCCTTAAGAAAATGAAACCAAAACACTAAATATTCTCTTTCTTATATAAACCTTCGTCGGATCTCAATCCCACCAACACTCATCGGCGACAGCAGGACTCACAGGCGACGGCTGACCTAGCGACTGGGTCACGGCAGACCCACAGCTGAGTCTGGCTGTCACCCAGCTATCACCCACCATCTCCGGCCAAACTATCTCCAGCGACATTTTTCATTTCCGGCCAAACCCAACCGGAAAACACCGAAAAACACAAACCCAACCTCAAAAATCAATTTTAATGCATCAAACTCTGTTTATAATGCCTTAAAACTCTATTCTAATGCCTCAAAAATAGTTTTTGGATTTAAAGCTAAAACCTAGATTTTGAAAGTTAACCTTTAAGGGGTCCAGGATCCGCACGGAGAAGATGAACGTGGGTCACGCCAGACCCACGGGGTACCGTGGTGGGTGGGCGTGGGCCGGAATGGCAGCGTTGGGTGGGTGGGCGTCGCCAGCCATGGGTGCTGCATTTTGGGCGGCTAGCCTTCTTCCTTCGTTTTCCTTCTCTTCTTTTTCTTTTTTCTCTGCTGGCCGATCGAATCTAGTGTTTTTTTTCTACCCAAGTTTTTTGCAATTTCTTTGCTTTAGATGAAGTATCTTGCTTCTATTGGTGGGCGTAAACTTGGTCATTTACGCAACGACCGAACTGAAGATATACTCTATAAATATTTACCAAGCATGCCTTGACCTTTTTTTTCACTAATTAATTAAAGAGTAATTGAAATAAGTGAAACATTTGCTTATTATTTATTTGATCCGGCATTTTGAACTTGTGAAAAAAGATGTACATATTTATATTATCATTATTAGCATAGGTCTTTACATGTATATTATTTTAAATATTCAAGCACATGACTCAAGAAGTGGCTGTAGTTTAGTGGTAAGAATTCCACGTTGTGGCCGTGGAGACCTGGGCTCGAATCCCAGCAGCCACACTTAATAGCCAACCTTTGCTCAGTTAGTAGAGCAAATGACTGTAGTGGCTTAGGTCGCTGGTTCGAAATCAGCAGGTCGGACTGTGTTTTTTTGTTGCCTTTTCTTACATTTTTTTTAAACAAGGCCCTGTTTGGACGTGTTGTTTTTGGGCTACTCAATCAACCAAAAACAACTTGTGTTTCCCATAGATAAAAGGCAAAAACAAACAATGTGTAAAGCATTATCTATAAACAATGGGCGGCTAAAATCGTTAACCGAAATCGGATACTTCATTGCTCAATTTTAAAAATCAGAACTGATTATAAGGCTGTGTAATAACTATTAACCGTCAATTACCAATTGATAACCAGTTATCTAAACCACTAATCAAGTCTTTAAGAAATTGTGTGTAAACCACTAATCAAGTCTTTTTAAAAATGATTGGCTGGTTAGCCAATAATCAATTGGTGATCGATTATATTATAACCGGTCAGGTATATACCATACTATTTTAAGGGCCTCTACATGAAACATATTTAGAAAAAACCAAAAATAAATAAATAAAGGTTAACCAGCAAAAGGGAGTGACATCAAATATTTTAAGTTGGATATATAAATCAAGAGTTTTTAAGCTTAAGAATGAGTAATTACAAAAATAATAATACTTATGAAAAATTAAGTGAAGTATTTGTTTTTATTTATTTGTTATTATTGTTATTAGAATAATCATCATTGTTAAATAAATATATATATATAATCAAACGAATTAAAGATCAAAATAATCTAAACTTATTTAGCAAAACTCCTGTCATCAGCTTTTAAAGAGGGACCCGGCTTTCGACTTCCGAAGCTGAAGTAAAAAGACGCCCGTACAATGCGGGTACAGTAACAGTAAATATAGGCTGTGAACTGGCGCTAGGCTGTAATAAAAGCGTACAATCTCTGTCCCACCTATATATCCAACATCTGGGATTCTCGGGCAACTCTACTGTCTACCCGACAACCCTACCCGAAGTTGGTCTCTCTCTCTAGATAATTATTATTATTTTTAAAATTTTGTTTCCTTTTCTTTTGTGGTTTCCAGTTCACTTTCCATCAAACCAAACAGAGGCGCCAGCTGTACCGGTGTCCTTCGTTTCACACACGTCTTCGTCAAACCGAGTCATGAGCTTTGCTCGGTTGCTCCAACCAAAAGGAAAAGAAGATGTGCAAGTACTTAATTGGGTGGGCCCCACTTCACCCATACGGATCGGAACTTTGCCTTCAATTGTCTCCGGACCCCACGTCACATGGTCGACCACGTGGCATGTATGAATTTACTAATGAGAGGGAGGGGAGGCTTTCTTTCTAAAGCAATAATTAGGTCGATCGTTTGTTTGGTGATAATCATCATTTTTAGATTACGACTAAATACCAACTCTACGGCTACCTTTCCACACCACAAAACTCTCCTATTCCTTTTACGTAAATTTCCTCTGTCCAAACACACGAGTCATCTCACAATTGTTTGCCTAATATACTCCTCAATAAAGCTCAATCGATCAGAGATCACGCCTCATGAAGTGAAAGTTACTAAATCGAATTATCATTCTTTCCTTTCCTTTTCTTATGTGAACACGTCAAAAAAAATTACAAATAATATGAACTGTTAAACTATTGATTAAGTGATTAAATTTATCTATTATTATAAGTTTAAACTTTTTGAATAACTGGTAATTTAACATGGTATCAGAGCCAAAGGTCATGGGATCGAACCTTGACTCCGTTAATTCACCCTTCATTGAAATTAAATATTTCACGAGTTAAACCTTACTTATTAAAAGATAATTTGAACTCACACATAAGAGGGAGTGTTAAACTATTGATTAAGTGATTAAGTGATAATTTAACATGAACAATTATACTTGATTTCAATCCCACCTCCCGAAGGTCTTATGATCTCACTCACTCTTTTCCTTCACCGCTCATATTCATCATCTCCCTCTCGTTTTTTGCAGCTCCTCACATTATATATATATATATATATATTATCATTGTTAGTCAATAAATGTATACTTTAATCAAACATAACTTTTTTTGGTTAATTTTTTTTTAGATTTTATAATAATACTTTTATGTTATGAATAAAAGTTGAGCTTTTTATTTTTAAGAAACTTTAAGAAAGTGGATTTTTTTTTCCTAAGCAACTTTAAAAGGTGGATTGAATATGGTAGAAGACAAGAAGGTGGGTTCAGAGGTTCTGGAATGCATTTCACAAGTAATGTAGGCTAGCTGTAGCCGCCTTCCTTAGAATTCACGTTGTGGAAAGGCGAAGTAACATGATGATTCATTCAAGAAACGAGGCTGAATTCCTAGGACATTTTAACGTGTACTTAATTTTATTATAATCATTTAAAGGATTATTATTAAATTGTAATAAATGTCAATTTCTGATTGCCAAGTGTAAACTAAAAGGTTCAATTCATTTTAATAAACCCGATTTGGCAATGATTATTCATGGTGTAATCATGGAACTTATCAACCCCAGATGGAAAAAGAAAGCAAAGTTCTTTTGGTAGGACTAGGAGAATTTACTTTTAATCACCTTTTGCTATTCACCCAAATGGAAAAAAAATAAATTTCCATTTTATATATTTACTCACTCATTTGATCCACCGACACCCTAGATATGATGTCATATGGTCCGTTTAATGGTACGTTTGGTATTTTAATTTTAAATTAAATCGCAGAAAATATATTATTTAGCATTATATTTTTTAAAAAATTGTGATTTGAAAAAGCAAAAAATTTGCGTTTTCAAATCACAAGTAATGAAGTACTTTTTTCAAAACGCACAATTTTAAAAGTTATATTGCAATTTTAAATGTTAAATTGCGATTATGTTAAATGCTTTAACTGCATTTTTAAATCACATATTTAAAAATTGCTACACTTTTTGAAATCGCAAACTCAAATCCAAACGGACGCTAAATAATTGGATGGGTCACTTTGGCTCACTGTTTGATGGAACCATATATATATATTTGTGTTAATAAATGGGTGATAAGGATACTTAAAGTTGTATATGCCACATAACTAGACATGGTGGACCTATATGCATCCTGATAGTAGTAATGATTCATAACTCATATTGAATTGTATCTCAACTTAAGGACTATTTGTCTTCCATTTGCAAAATAATAATGAATAGTAATTTTAAAACATAAAATATTTTTAAAAGATAAAAAGACGATAACATTAATTTTGACAAAAAGATTGAGCATATGCTTGATATAACTTTAAATATGTTAAATGACTACCTCATCCCATCCAATTTCTTGACTTTATTTTTTATTTTTTTTCTTTTTTTTTTCTTTTTTTGAAGTACAATATCATAGATAAATAACGGATATTGTTTCAAAGATTGATGATTTGAAGATTTGCTAAACGGTGAGCTGTTTCATTTGCATCCCTTTTAATATGTCCCACATAACATTATTGGAAGCTATTTAGCACCGTTTTTGTATCTTCAATCAATTGCCCAAACTAAACGGACTTCAACAAGGTCTTTTTTTTTTTTTTGCCAAGCATGTACAATTTCTAGAGCTTATTATGATAGGCTGAAATCCCAAGTCTTTACTAATTAAATTCCACGACCTTCTATGATGCCAAAGCTTTTGCAACTATTGGATATGAGATATTTTGTTTGGGATTGTATTTGACAGCTTAAAAAGTACTTGTAATATTTAAAATGCTATACCAAACAAAAATTAACATGTTTGGTAAAAGATTAAAAAAGTACTTCTTTTACCTTTTTACTCTAAAAATAGTCAAAACGTATTTTTGGCAAAAGTTTGACCAAAAAAACAATTTTTTTGACCTAAAAGCTCAATTTCTCAAACATAATTCCAAACATACTCATAAGGATTTGTGAAACACAAAGACCCCAATGCATTCCCCTCATGCCTACACTCGTCTTCATTTTTGTTTTGTCAGCCCAAACATCTTTGAGGACGGGCACCTCCACAAAATATGGCTAATAATTTCCACCTCCAAATCACAAATAAGACAAAAGTGGATCGGACACTAACCGTTTTTTAAGAGAAATGTTAGGGGTTAGTATTTTTTTTATTTTTTATATTTAGTCAATTTCATCTTACAAATCAATAATTTTATTTATGTACTTACGTGGACCATACTTAAGTCAATTGTGGATCTCACAAATTTAATAGTTGATTTATTGAATTTGTAGGAGAACATACGCTAAATATGAAGAACTTATTGACCCATAACATTTCTCATTTGGTAAATGATGTTTCTTTTGCTGGCAACATGTCATTATACGCCTTCCACAAAAACATCTTTACTACCCCGGAGACATTAATCTTCCAAATCCTCTTCCATAATCTAGTGTGAATTGGATCTTTTGAGCTTCCCCCTTTCCATATCTATCTAATAGATACGTATACCTATGTACATATGTATTAAAAAAAAAAAATTATCAAAATATGATTAATTTAGGAAATACTGTTGGAATTTAAATGTATAAAATAACTTAAGATTTGTATTAATTAAGGACATCTTATCGAAATTTAAGGGGCGTCTGTTTCATAATACGTAGAGACATCCCTTGGCTATTTTAATGGGATCTATGAGGCAAGCCAAAACAAAACTCTAAGATCCATATCGATCAATGTAAATTCTGGTGAAAATTTCATTCGACTCCATTGAACGTCCATCATTTTTACAATTATATCTTTAAAGTTTAAAATATCTCAATTTAATATAATGAACTTTTAATTTTTTGTAATGTCACATTCCTATTAGATTTTTTTATGTTAAATCCTAACATAGGAGTGTTAAAATTTATCAAAACAAACCCTTTTTTTTTTAATAAAAACTTGTATTTAATAAATTTTGACAGAATTAAACAAAAAAACCTAATAATGGGTGATATTGCAAAAAATTAGAATTTCAATTCACTAAATTTACAGTTTTTGAACCTTTGAAAGAACTACAAAAGTGATGAACGTTCTTAAGTTTTCACTAATATTATTCCGAAATTGTCAAGTCATTACCTTGAATTCATCTCTCTATTTTCATTTTGAAATAAGCTATTTCGATTTCCAATTTCTACAATTAATACATTCATCTGGTTTCTGCCTTTTGCAATTAAATCATTCTATCAAAAATTTAATACAAACCACGTGAAATCTTAATTATACCTAAACCCTAAATAAAAATAAAAAGGCAGTAAAGGAACATCAATTTCCTTCTTGTCATATTTAAACCTCAATTTCCTCCCTTTTGACTGAGTTGGTCTTAAAAACCATCCACATTTTCACCTTGGAGGTATTGGTTGAACCAACCCTTTGAAGAGTGGCCAGATTACCCAAAAAGCCTTTTTTTTTTTTTTTTTTTATAAATTTATTTATTTATTTATTTTACAATAAAGGAACCTTAATGAAGGTTTTGCTAATATCTGCGAAAGGCAAGCGAGGAGAGGACCGCCACCCCCTCCACCTACAAGGTAAAAGGTGGCTTTTGCGGTGGTCTAGCCAACCTTTCAATTCCATAACCTTTTTTTTTTTTTTTGGTAATTAATCTTTTAGGGGTATAAATTCATTTTTATCTACATTCCAGTAAGAAATTAATAATAAACTTAATAGAGGGACTAATTGAAAAATAACAAAAAAAAAATTGTAGAGCTGATTGGAAAAATTGAAAACTGAAAAAGAGTAATTTAAAATTTTGAGTATAAACTCCACCATATGAGACAAGACAACACTCAACTCCATCGATTTTTTTTTTTTTTTTTTGGTTGGAATTTTCGAATAAATAATTTATTAAAAAGTCAATGAAAAATATAATAGAAAGACTAATTAACCAAAGGAAGGATGGATAATATTCATAAATTAAATTATTAATCATGACCCATGTAGTTGTCGAGCGCAAAAAAGAAAAAAAGAAAAAGAAAAAGAAAGGGCTGATGAGTCATTACACAAATCATTACACAAAATAGTAGTAAATTCTTTCCATAGTCAACAGAGTCCGTACATATAAACAAAAAAAGAAAAGAGAGAGAGAGAGAGAGAGAGAGAGAGAGAGAGGCAACTGGCAAGCAGAGAAGAAAGAGAAACGCGTTGTTATGACAAGGGAGTGAAGAGAAGGAGGATGTGAGTGAGGGTGAGGGTGAGGGTAGGCAGAAGGAAAGAGATGTTAAGTAGAGACACGATCTACGCCGCGTGAGCAGATCCTACTTCGCAGCTCTCTCTCTCTCTCTATCTTTCTCTTCCACTTTTTGCTTACACCCCAAAACCGTGAGGTTAAAGAGAGATACAGAACAAGAAATACCGTCGAATCCTGAAGATTCATAAACAAAACAAAACAAAACCAAACAAATCCCACTGTCAGGAGAAATAAATCCCACTTTTTTTTCTTTGTTTTTTTTTTCATTTTTCTTTTTACCAACTCCTCCGGTGGGGCACAGCCCAGAGCCACCACAGCAAAGCTGGGCCCCGCCCACCTCACCTCACTCTCTTTTCTCTTTCCTCCCTCATACCCTTTTCTCTATACCCTTTACTTTGCATTTTCTCGATCCCTCTCTGTCTTTGTGTGTGTGTGCGTCTCTCTCTCTCCCGTCTCCTTCTCTCTTACGCGTCCCACATTTCCACTCACATGCTCTCGACTATCTCTCTCTCTCTCTCTCTCTCTCCAAAAGACTTTCATTGAGTTCTAAGATTCAGACCAGCCAGGTTACAGAGCACACTTGGCTTGCTGAGGAATCAAAATCAAAGACTTTTCTTCTCTCTCTCTCTCTCTCTCTCTCTCTGGGCTTTTGCTATATGCGGAGTTTGGGTTTCTTGTGATGGGTGCCGAGCCGAGCGTTGTGGAGCGCAAAGTTGGATCTTTTGGGTGAGCAGGGGGCGTGTTTCCCAGTTGGGATTTTCGATTCGGTAAGGTAGGCTTTGTGGGTTTCAAGTGTTTCAGATTTGCTGAGCTTTGTGGTGAGCGTGATGGACACGAGGGGTCGGCTCGTTGCCGGGTCTCACAACAGGAATGAGTTCATTCTGATCAATGCAGATGAGAATGGAAGGGTGAGAGCCTAAGCATACCCCTTGTTTTCATTCATTTTATGATTTGAGGAATACCCGTTTGCACATTTTGTTATTTTTCATTGTGGGGATTATTAGAAATGTGAACAAGATTGGGGCTTTCTTTAGTATTTTCATGCAGTTTGGGTGCCTTTGCTTCTGATTTGCGTGATGTGCTTGGAAATTGATGATTGCTTTTGTGGGTTTTGGTTTTCTTTGCTCACAATTTGGCCCGGGTTATTTTTACTTATTTCAGTGTATGTTTCTGCCTAATAGTGACTCAATTCCTAAGAGAATTTTTAGTTAGATGGACTTTCTTGGGCTATGATGTTGATTTACAGTTCGCATCCAAAGGAGCGGGCTAAATTTAAGTTTTAACAGCTTTCTGTTGTTAAATTGGTTATTTTTCTGTACCTGGGCTAGAATAAAGCTGTGCAGTTAACGGTTTCTGCCTTTTGATCGAATTATTTGAATTTGGTAGGATTTAGGAAAAAGCTTTGGATTACCATTATGATGACTGTTTGACCCTCCAAATGTCAAGTTTTCTAGGTATCTCCAAATTTTTTGGAAGCTGTTAGAAAATTGTGTACGGTGGATTGTGAAATGGCTGGAAATGCCGTGAGCTCAGAAAAAAAAAAAAAAAACTGGATATACCGTTGGGATTCTGCATATGTCGGAATACCGATTGTCGCATATCATCAATTTGCATATGGGGGAGACTTTCGGTCAATTGTATTTCAGAATCTACATATATTACTGTAGTCTAAGTTGAATAGAAAAATTGATAAGCTTATGAAAATTTGGAAAGGACGTTGGTATTATTAGTTTAATGTTGAATCTTTTTAGGAAATTTCTAATCTTATTCAGGATCACATTAATTTAATAAAATTTGGTGAAGTGAACTTTCTTAGTCTTTATTTTATTGTTTGATTTGGTAAGCAGCAGGTTGAACTTTCGGTACATTGATTAATCATCTACTTTATCTTGCTGAAGTTGTAACTTCTTGTAAGCAGATGCTTGTAGCATTAAATTTATGGTTCCTTTGTCTTTGCAGATTAAGTCTGTGAAAGAATTGAGTGGACAAATGTGTCAGATTTGTGAGGATGAGGTGGAGATTACAGTGGATGGAGAGCTCTTTGTTGCCTGCAATGAATGTGCTTTCCCTGTGTGTAGGCCTTGCTATGAGTATGAGAGAAGAGAAGGCAATCAGGCTTGCCCTCAGTGTAAAACCAGATATAAGCGTCTCAAAGGTGAAAGATTTGTCTGCAGTCTTTTATTTGCTTATTGAACATGCAGTTTTTCAAATTTCTCTGACTAGTGACGTGAACTGCAGGTAGTCCTAGGGTTGAAGGTGACGAGGAAGAAGATGACATTGATGATTTGGACAATGAGTTTGATTATGGAAACCTTAATGGTCTTGGCCCACAAGAAGGTGCAGAGGCAATGCTCTCTTCCCACCTTAACTCTGGCCGTGGTTACCACTCTAATGCATCTGGAATCCCTGCGGTCTCAGCACATAAGACATCTCCCCTTAGTTCTGAGATTCCTCTATTGACCTATGGCGAGGAGGTAAATCAGTTTGAAGTCCTGATCTTATTACTCTCTCTTGTACGCATGCCTTTGTGTCCGTACTTATTTATGTGCATGTGCATATGTATAATGTGATGAATGCTAATGCTGCTTTTCGTTGTTTTAGGATTCTGAGATTTCTTCTGATCGACATGCTCTTATAGTACCCCCATTTATGGCTCATGGAAATGGAAGCCACTCAGCATCTTTTTCTGATCCATCTATACCATGTAAGCCATTTTTCCTAAAGTAGTTGCGTATAGTTTGTTACTTGCTGTTTAGAATTAATTTTTGCATAGACAGAGTTTAGAGCTTTCAATGTCTGTGTTGTAGTGCAACCCAGACCAATGGTTCCTAAGAAAGACATTGCAGTATATGGGTATGGGAGTGTGGCTTGGAAGGATCGAATGGAGGACTGGAAGAAAAGGCAGAATGATAAACTTCAGGTGGTAAAGCACCAAGGAGATAATGATGGGGGAAACTTTGGTGGAAATGAGATAGATGATGATCCTGATTTGCCCATGTAAGTGACTCTGTTTTCCCCCCTTTTGTTGTGGTGTTTCTATCCTTTTCCAAAAACCAAGATTGTTCTGTTAAATTATGAGCATTTTTTTCTCTAGGAGAAATTTTATAAGCATTACTGAAATAAGCATCATCTTATCTGAAATACCTATATCATGTTACTTTGGTAAGACAGAAAGGGTCTTCCTAGAACTTCCACAGAATGCATTCTGCTAAATTTACCACAGATCCTGATTTTTAAAATGTTTTGATGCCCCTAGAACTTATTGAATTTGTCCACCCCTTGTCAAAAAGATAATGGGAAAGGGGGAGCTGCAAAAAGTTTTCTGTTGACTAGGTGCATGCCTTCCATTGTCTTTACAAAAATTCTTCCCATTGAACACTGATGTATTTACCTAGATGCCTGTGTTTGTAGACTACTTGGGTGCTTATATCTGTTTGCTTCTGATCTTTATGCTTTAGTTCTCTTTATTCCATAGCTTTAGGGGCTGTTCCTCAGGTTGGTATTGAGACTTGGATCTATGACATTTATTATAAATTCGTATATAATTGTGTGATTTGTGATCGATTAGATAAGTTTCATCTAAGACCCACATTTTTCTTCTCCCCTTCTACCACACTTTTGACCGTTATGGGATGATGTACACCACACCACCCCCCCNTCTCCCCCCTCCTCCCCCCCAAAAAAAAAAAAAAGCCTTCTGCCCTCTTTCCCATGTTTGACTATGTGTTGGGGTGTTATTCTGTGTATTTTGTTATGTAGTTCTCAGTCACACATCGAACTTGAAATTGTTAATATGCAACATTATGATGTGTATGAAATTGAAGTAGAAAATAAGTCTTTCCTTTGGTATCCTAACTTCTATTCCTGTGCCTTTCTTCATTTGTTGATTTACTTCTGGACTATTTATGAGCTTTCTTCATATATGTGTCTATCAGGATGGATGAAGGCAGGCAGCCACTTTCGAGGAAGTTACCCATCCCTTCAAGCAAGATAAATCCATACAGAATGATTATAATACTCCGCCTTGTAATCCTTGGCCTCTTTTTCCATTATAGACTTCTCCATCCAGTTAAAGATGCGTAT
This sequence comes from Carpinus fangiana, assembly GCA_006937295.1. Lineage (NCBI taxonomy): Eukaryota > Viridiplantae > Streptophyta > Magnoliopsida > Fagales > Betulaceae > Carpinus > Carpinus fangiana. Next base: position 42,261,165 of record CM017321.1, on the reverse strand, counting down.
GGCTTGTGGTTGACATCAGTTATATGTGAAATATGGTTTGCTGTATCATGGATTCTGGATCAGTTCCCGAAATGGTACCCAATAGAACGAGAAACATACCTTGAAAGGCTATCATTGAGGTAAATGGGACTGGTATATTTTATCTAGTGCCTTGTTTCATGTTCCTTCATTGCCATCAATCTAAAGGTTTCAACTTTTGATATTGAATGTTTGCTTCTTATACTCAGGTATGAAAAAGAAGGGAAGCCATCTGAGTTGGCCAGTGTAGACGTCTTCGTGAGTACAGTTGATCCTTTGAAAGAGCCTCCTTTAATTACTGCCAACACTGTTCTTTCCATCCTTGCGGTTGATTATCCAGTAGATAAGGTTGCTTGCTATGTTTCGGATGATGGTGCTGCCATGCTTACTTTTGAAGCACTTTCTGAGACGTCAGAATTTGCAAGGAAATGGGTTCCATTCTGTAAAAAATTTAATATTGAGCCAAGGGCCCCAGAATGGTATTTTTCGCAGAAGATGGACTATCTGAAGAACAAAGTTCATCCAACATTTGTCAGAGAAAGGCGTGCAATGAAGGTATTGACTTCTCCAAACACAGGAGAACCCCCCACTCTTATAATATGTAGAATACCAAATCATCTTAAGATAATATGTAGAATACCAAATCATCTTGATTTTCTGGTTATATCTATATATATATATGAGAACCTCTCGTGAATGATGTTTTCTGATTTCTCTATTTTATTGGTACAGAGAGAATATGAAGAATTTAAAGTTAAAATAAATGCGTTGGTAGCCACAGCACAAAAGGTTCCTGAGGATGGCTGGACAATGCAGGATGGGACTCCATGGCCTGGAAACAATGTACGGGACCATCCTGGCATGATTCAGGTGAGGTGGTATTTCTTTTACAAATATTGATGGATTATTTATTTATTTATTAATTTTATATCATGATATTGTAAAGTATCCATGTGAAAAATGACTCAGATGCTATTTGGTGCTACGTATGTGCATAATCCTCATACCTTTACATGCTAGATCGTCCTTATGTCATAAGAGGTTGGGAGCAATCCCAAGTTACCTTGGTAAAGGGGTGGGATTAGATGTGATACAGTGTCCTGATGTTTTTAGATGCCAATTAAAAACAGAATCTTGCTTTTACAGGTCTTCCTTGGCCATAGTGATGTTTGTGATGTTGAAGGAAACGAGTTACCTCGTCTGATTTATGTTTCTCGTGAAAAGAGACCAGGGTTTGATCACCATAAGAAGGCTGGGGCCATGAATGCTCTGGTAAGACTAAAATCTTCATCTCTATGAAAAGGCCGTTATTTCAAATGCTTGGCCTACGGTTTTGAATTTTGTTCATTCATTATGATTTCTGAAGGTGCGCGTCTCGGCAGTTATTTCAAATGCTCCTTATCTACTGAACGTTGACTGTGATCATTATATTAACAATAGCAAGGCACTTAGAGAAGCCATGTGTTTCATGATGGACCCCACATCAGGGAAGAAGGTTTGCTATGTGCAATTTCCTCAAAGATTTGATGGGATTGATCGTCATGATAGATACTCAAATCGGAATGTTGTATTCTTTGATGTATGTATATTCTTCTTGTTCATTTATTATATCTATCTTCTATTTGTGTAATTACATGTTTATAGGCTTATAGCATTTCTTTTATTATTGTGATGCCTAATTTTCCAACTGAAAACAGATCAACATGAAAGGCTTAGATGGTTTACAAGGACCCATATATGTTGGAACTGGATGTGTTTTCAGAAAGCAAGCACTTTATGGATATGATGCACCTGCCAAGAAAAAGTCCCCTAGCAAAACCTGCAACTGTTGGCCAAAATGGTGCTGCCTATGTTGCGGCTCTAGAAAGGACAAGAATGCAAAGACAAAGAAGGAGAAAAAGAAGAAGTCCAAGCACAGGGAAGCATCAAAGCAGATACATGCACTTGAAAATATTGAAGAGGGAATAAATGGTGAGGATTCACTAACAGAGTTAGATGCCATCTTGAGTGCCACATTTTCTATGTAATAAAAGAAATCCCTGGACAGTATGACTTAACACTGTTGCAATTGCAGAATCAAATGCTGAGAAATCATTAAGTATGCCGCAAATGAAATTGGAGAAGAAGTTTGGGCAGTCTCCTGTGTTTATAGCCTCCGCGCATATGGAAAATGGTGGAGTTCCTAAGAATGTCAGTCCTGCATCACTTTTGAAAGAAGCAATCCAAGTCATCAGCTGTGGTTATGAGGATAAAACAGAATGGGGAAAGGAGGTAAGCTAAAACAAATAAGTCCAAAACTTTTTTCAAACTTATCTTCTCTTCTCCAGATTCTATATTTGTAACCATATTGCATTCTAAATATTTGAACATGAAACCAGGTTGGATGGATATATGGCTCTGTAACTGAGGATATCCTGACTGGATTTAAGATGCACTGCCATGGCTGGCGGTCTGTGTACTGCATACCCAAGAGGCCAGCATTCAAGGGGTCAGCTCCTATAAACCTCTCAGATCGTCTACATCAGGTTCTTCGGTGGGCCCTTGGATCTGTTGAAATTTTCTTGAGCAGGCATTGTCCAATCTGGTATGGCTATGGTGGTGGGTTGAATTGGTTGGAGCGATTTTCCTACATAAACTCTGTTGTGTATCCTTGGACATCCATTCCCTTGCTTGTTTACTGTACTCTGCCAGCCATCTGTCTTCTTACTGGACAATTCATTGTTCCTGAGGTAACATCCCTCAACATCATGTTATTAACTTTATTTTTTGCATCCCAATTTTTCCTATCAGGCATAAGCACATTATGCAACTGGCTTTTGAAGATCTACATGCTTGCACGAATGTTGCACATTGTATCAGTGTGTCATTATGATTACTTGTGAGCTTGATGCATGGTGTTGATTGTTAGGTTTAGTTCATTTCCTTGTAGTCTCACATTTTAATGATTGGAAGGTGTACTCTGTAGTTTTGAGTAAGGCTGAGTAGATTTTCTTGTCATATCAGTCGAGGCCCTTAAAGCCCTTACTTTAATTAAACATTGGGCCCTTGAAATGGCTGATTTAGTTACTACTTTTCTCCTAATCTTTGTACTAACTCAGGGTTCTTCACTCAATTTGTACAGATAAGCAATTATGCCAGTCTAGTATTCATGGCTCTTTTCATATCTATAGCTGCAACTGGTATCCTTGAGATGCAGTGGGGTGGTGTCGGGATAGACGACTGGTGGAGAAACGAGCAGTTCTGGGTAATTGGAGGTGTTTCTTCTCATCTTTTTGCACTCATCCAGGGTCTACTCAAGGTGTTGGGCGGTGTCAGCACAAACTTCACAGTTACCTCTAAAGGTGCAGACGATGGAGAATTTTCAGAGCTTTACATCTTCAAGTGGACATCATTGTTGATCCCTCCCACAACTTTGTTGATCATGAATATAGTTGGGGTAGTGGTTGGGGTCTCGGACGCGATCAATAACGGGTATGATTCATGGGGGCCACTTTTTGGTAGGCTATTTTTTGCCTTCTGGGTCATCATGCATCTCTACCCCTTCCTCAAGGGATTACTGGGGAAACAAGATCGGATGCCAACCATTATTTTGGTGTGGTCTATTCTGCTGGCCTCAATCTTAACTCTTATGTGGGTTAGAATCAACCCATTTGTGTCAAGAGATGGTCCTGTATTAGAAGTTTGTGGGTTGAATTGTGACTAGGATACATAAATAAATATATATATTAAGATTTAGTTGCTTCTCAGCTACTACAATTTTCAGGGATAGTTATGGTGGTGTTGCAGAAGAGAGATTGAATTGTTCTTTGGATTGAATTGTTTCATCCAACTGCAGGAATTTGTTGGGAGAAAGAGTTAGTCTTCGGATATGTAGATAGGGAAAGGGCTTGGGGCTGACTATTATTTGTTCTATTGGGTTGCATCAATTCTTTTATTGCATTCCTGTGGAGGGTTTTGGATAAATTTTTTCAGTACCTGTATTACAAGAAGTACTGAATTATAATTTATTCCCCCAAGTGGTGGGGGTGTCTTATAGTTGTCCAAGATTATTAGTTCAATTGTTTGTATTGGTTGTCTTGAACGCTGTGGACTTCATCATGAATGCTATTAATATTCTAAGCATATTGGATTTTATTCAATTTCTTTCCTTCATTTCATGTATATAAACCAAGGCTTCATGTTATTAGCTTTTGAGTAATGTTATACACAACTTTTTCTTAAAAGTTGGTGGACACTGTCACATCCGGTCAAGACAATTGAATGAGATTTGAGTATTTAGAATTACTTACTAGCTTTTCATCTTGAACACCTCTACTTTTGGGAATAAATTAATTTAGATATAAGAAATCTTGAAAACCCCTCACATGGGTGTCATGGATCAAAATCCTTTAAAATTCCAAGAGAACTTTACCATGAAGAGTTCTTTAAAATCCTAATCATCATTTTCAAATTAATTTATTCAGATTTTATAATCTCAACAATTATTACATGTCATATGTAAGTTAAAAAGAAATTAAAGATATTCTATTAAATTCTACACCTCAGCATATCACACATGATAAGTTCTAAGACGACAAAATCTAAATCATTTAATCTAAAGGTGATAAATATGATTTAAAATACTTCATAAAATAAAATTTCCTGATAACTCAAGAGAATACTAACCAGTATCATGATATAACTAAAACTATCAAGAATATTTAGATTTCAACTATCAAGAACAACCTAAATTCCATTTCCTCCAAGGATGTGGTGAATTTTGAATTTAGATTTGAACTCTTGTTTCTTCTATATTTCATTGGAGGAAATGGATTCTACAATAGAGACCATGGAGTGTTTCATTTTCCAAACGAGTGAAAACACGAACTTAACTCTCTAAAATACTCTTAAGTTGCTTTGAGCCTTTGACAATGTTTCAAAAAATATGGCAAGTTATCGAAACTACAACTTAAAAGAATACAATCCTATTTGAATGTACCAATTAATCAATTATAATGGCAATAGAGGGTGTAATGATGTCATGATTTATTTTCATTGGCACCTATCTTGGCGTTAGGTTAACCAACAAATGTGTCCTTTCATTTAAAAAAAAAAAAAATTAGAAAAACAATGTGTCCTTTCCTATTGACAAATATAGAAATAGTGTAATTTATTTGGAGTTTTTCTTCTCAAGTCCTGTTAGGGCTTACCTCACTTATGAAACAGAAGACTTTGAAAAAATTATATTTAGTCCTCTCATTTTGCCGCTCAATTTGCAATGTCCTCTCAATCTTTCAATTTGATTAATATAGCCCACTGATCTATTATTGGAGTTGAGATGTTCTCCTTCCACGGCCCAAAATAACAAAAATACTCCGTATAAGATGAATAGTTATCTTAATCTTCTTAGTTTTTTTTTTTTTTTAATCATCTTTTAGAGACTTGTTTGATGATGCAACAAAAATAAATATGATATGTAAAGCGTGAGCCAATGGCTGTAAGATGTGGTGGGTTAAGAGAGAACTCTAGGGTTGGGATGAGACTTTTGAAATTACCGAGGTACCCTAAATCTTCTCTCTCACTATTTTATTTATTTATTTAATTTTTTTGAGCTCCCCTTGATTGCCATACATAATTAATTGTTTGTTTATTGAAAGAGTAACGCATTCTTTTATCTCCTTTAATCTCTTCAAAGCTAATGTAATGTAGTCTCCCATAGCATGTGGTGCATGAAAAGTACTACCATACATTACTCCATTATTCCCCCATCACCCCCAAAGCTAATGCGAAGTAGTTCTCTAACCAAGAAACCAATCCTCATGCATCAAAATACATGGAGACCATGCTACATCAACTTTAGATGATAAACCGTATATAGAATTACTCTTATTGAAATACGAAGTAATGTTATAATTCTTTTGTTTATTGTGCCAAGTAATGAACTAAGGGGATGCTAGATTCGCAACATCTCTTCTTTTCTCTTTTTATTAATCCTTTTAACTGGCAGAGCCATTTTTCCAAAGCAATCATTCCAGTTAACAAACCATGGCTTAGAGTTCATGAACCTTAGCATTCACATGGGTCGATTGTTGAGTTCCAACTTGTATTTGCAACATTGAGAAAGAATAATAATACCATATAGGTGAGCCAATTTGGTGAGCTCTTACAACTCATCATGATGATGTGGCAGTGAAAATGATGCATTAGGTTATAATTGTATCGTATGAGTCAACTAAATATTGTTTCTCTTCTATAGAATAAATCACAAAACCTTAATTGAACACCAAACACACCTACATGCATCATCCAAACCACGCATTGAGCAGACATTTTCAAGTAAAACAATCATAACTCAAATGCAGATGTGTATTATTTTAAAAACACACACAAAAGGAATAACAATGGCCCACGGAGGGAAAATTTTGATAAATGTCATAATGGCTTCTACTACAACACCTGCTTTCAGAGTTATATCATCAAATACCTCAACAGTTTTATAAACCAGTCAAATTTAAGCAGCTGCAAAGAATATGTCAGACAATTGAACCCAGTGTTTAAAGGTCCAAGTGCAGAACTTTCTCCACGCAAACTGATATAATAATAGGCCCAGCCAAATCCCCAACAGCACAGCCTGCAAAAAAGCAAAGTTGAATGGTGGAAAATATACTACATAGAATAGACCATATCCAATGCCAACTACACAATTCAATTTGTTTACCACAATCCTAGAAAGCTTTCAAGGAATGAACTTACCAATCCACTGGCCGGCTGAAGGACGAAAAAAGGTGGCGCCAAGCCCTGCTCCAATGGAAGCGAAAACTAGTGATGCACCACACCTCACGGTAGCACAGGAGACCTTTTTCTTGAGAAGCTTAACTCTTTCTGCTTTATCAACATCATCACGGTCTTCTTTAATCATAGAAGAAAAGTATCTGTAGATTTCAATGCCAACTTGGACGAGCCATGTTGCTGCAACCCCAAGAAAGTGTCCTGCATATCAAAATGAGGCACAACACAATGCAAGCTCAAGCACTGAATTACAATCAATGGGAAGAAAACAAATATAAAAGGCTTCACTTACCTCTGAAAGTTGTCCTGCAAACGCTGAAGAAGTACACCGATGTAGGCATCCCTCTTCCAGCTTTGCGCACAGCAGATTTGGGAACATCTGTACATATTGATCATAAGCATCAATTGTCTAGAAGATCTAATCAGAAGCTGATTTGATTTTTATGTAAAAATAGATATATCTTGCAGTCATAACTAAGTTCATATCCTCTATTCCATGTAAACTGTCCACAGATTCTTCTTTTATATCTGATGAATTACAACAAATGGCCATTTGAAACATTTGTTTTTCTACTTTTAAGTACCTTTCAAAAGTTTCCACGCCATCCTTTGTGAAACATAATGGACAGCCATTCGTTCCAGCACTCGTCTAGTAGTTACAACTGTAATCTGTAATGGTATGCAAAAGATCACTAAGTTAAGCTAGTTTCAAAAGGATGCAAGCTGAGGTTCAAGCTTTCTAGAAACATGCAGTGCACAACAACCGAAAAGATGCAAAGATTTGAAGCATAAAAAAAAATGAGTTCCTAGATTAATATAATTGAAACAAATATTTTGGGATAAGAATGTTGTAAGGTGCCAGGAGTCAATTACCAATTATCATACAAAATGCAATGCAGTGACCTTCTAAATATCAAGAAGAATGGTTAGACTGAGATTAATTCTTTCCCATAACCAAGTTAAGAAAGATCAAGCAAAGATGCAAGTCTAGCCAAACTGGACTTAAATCAAATCTGAGGAAACTGAGAATCAATGATACAAGGGAAAGCAGAAGAAGTAGAAATGGGCACAAACTCACAGAATTCATTCATGAGTTTAAGCCATTCTTGTTGTGGTTAACAGAAATCCCCACCTTACGTGATGGAGTCACTCAGACGAAGGAGCACAAAGTCAAAAATAGTAGCTTTTCAAAGGATTACAGTGAGCATCAACATATGAACTTCATGTTAACTAGTTGAAACCAATTATCCACACAGATATTTCTAAAATAAAAGAGCACAAGGACAAGATGTGAAACACAGATGAACAAATGTAAGTACTCAGAAATAAAAGAGATGGATCCAAGGACATGGTGAGTGGGCAGAGAAGAAACAGGACATTTGATAAATTAATTATTAACCTTGCATAGTTTTAATCATAAAAAATATATATATGAAAATCTGGCATTAGTTTCTCCTTGAGAAGGCAATACAACTGTGTCAACAAATGTTAGATTCCAGACCAAGAGATCTCTGCCACATAAGATTATAATAACTGGCCAAGCTGCTCCTTTTTTATCACCCATGAGAAAATTACAAATGAGAATCCTTGAATGCCAAAGATCTGAACCATAAGTCTTCATGAAATTGATTGTGGGGAATATCTATAGTACTCACCTCACGGATGATTTGCTTCACTGATTTTTTGAGAGGAACAACTAAATCTACATGGCGCTCTTCTTGAGTGTCCTGAAGGAACTCATCATCATCCTCTTCAACGTTTGAGCGAGGCTCCAAAAGAGGCAAATAGAACATCAAAAATGATCTCAAGGAAGTCATAGCAAGTGCCCTCAATTCAAAAGCTGAGAATAAAGGCTTTAACTCAATATAGTACTCTTTTGTTCTGTATTTCAAAGAATCATGCTGAAAGATATTTGCAGTTGCACTTCGTATGCGGGAAATGTAATCGTCATCCAATGATGCACCAGCATCACAATGGGCGACCGGTATCCTAAAATAAGAGGGGTGTAACTACTATAAGTCAATATACATTCAAATCTTAGCTAAACATCTTTTTGAAGGTGGTCCTAAACATTCAGTAATAGAACCAAGTAGCTTGTTTCAAATGAAAGCAATAAAAAGAATGGTATAGAATTCATGAAAGTTTAAATTGCACATCTAGGTTAGTAAATGATCAAAATCTGCAAAAGACAACAGCAGACCGCTCCCCCATTTTCTCCAACTGGTAATCATCCAAGCAGGTAATGTTTTTTACCCCTAAAAAGTGAATAACTCAATTTGACCAGGCCAAAATAGTGTACCAAGCTTAGTTCATTTAAGCTTTACTCAGGCACTAAAACATGAAAAGCTCTGAATACAAAGCTCGTTTGTCTATTCTTTTCATTTCTTTTTGCCTGGGGCAACCAAATGGAATGTAAGATGAAACTACTGTACTTAAATTGCAAGGATTTCTAATACACATAATTAGATAATTTTAAGCCACCCCATGTAGAGACCATCAATACAAATATATTTCTGATTCCTAAAACAATGTGACCAGTTTAACAATAAATGATAAGGCACATCCAACCCAAATCAACAGAAATCTCTATAATCTAAACCTAGATCAAGCTTATAGCCTTAATCAAATTTTACCGCATAACGAAATCGGCAATAAAAAAATAGCCTAATGACCCATTGACTATACCCATTTCACAGAAACAACTTTAAACCATGCCTCTGAAATCAAGTAAAACAACCAAGCCAATCCGATCACTTTCATATTCGAAAAACAATAACCAACTGACCAATTGGCCATGCCCATTGAACTCAAACCAGTCCATACCCAATACCCAATCCATATATAAGGAATTCAAACCGTTAGAGAGAGAGAGAGAGAGAGAAAATACCCAAACAACGCCCTGGAGGCAAAAGGGGTTCCGGCGGAGATGGCAGCGGCGGCGGCAGAGGCGGCAGCGGTGGCTGAGAACAATCCATAAGAGTGGAGGCTTTGGCCTGTATATAAACTTGGATTTTTCCGTAATACATCCAAAACTATGGCTATTCCCGCCATTGTTGTACCTTCTATCTAAAACCAATCAACAGAGATGCAAACTTATATTTTACCATACACAAAGTATGGCGTGGTAAGACAAAAAGAAAAAAAAAAAAGTTTCTGGGAAATTTTTTCCTGGGCTTTCCCTTGATTTTCTCGGGGAAAATTACTGGGTTTGACTTGAAAGAGTGAAAGAGATCGAGCTTCTCGTTGCAGAGAATAGGGGGAGTGAAAGGCTTACGGAGCCTGATCAGGATCCCATAGTATTTGACGAAATTCCAGATCCTGAAATTATAGAATTGCATCCAACGGCCTCGATCATGCCATATGCTAAAAATTTAAATCTCGAATTTTCGAAAAATACATTTTACCTCGAAAGTTTAACCTCCTTTTTTTCATTTTTGTCTCTTATGTTTAAAAATCGATAATTCGTTCTCAATAAAGTTTTCGAAATTTTCAAAGTAACCCATTCATTAGTCATTTCTGTTTACTTTTGACGAAAAATGGCTTACGTTCGTTGCTAACGTGTTTTCGGTGCAAACTTTTCAAAATTGCCTTAAAATGGCCATATTTAAAAATATGAAGAAGAAGAGAATTGGAGAATTGGGGATGGCATAGTCACCCATGGCCATTTTGAGATGGTTAGGTAACTCCATTTTGATGGGGGTGGCTCGGTCATTTTTTTGCTAAATGAGGGTGGTTTAGAGTTGGAAGGTGATTTCAACCATCCTATTTAGTACCATGAGGGCCCCCATTTTGGCTAAATGAGATGGTTTGACCACCCCTTGCCCCGATGGTGGTCATAGTCACTTTTTTTTATTTTTGTTTTAGGGAAAATTGGAGCATTTAGGACTTTTATAATCATTAAAAATTCACGTGCAACACACATGATTTTTCTTTTGTCAGAGAATAAGGAAATTATTAAGGAAAAATATATAATAACTCATTGGGTCTGCCTTCCGAAATTTTTAAATGCTTAGGTTTTTTTTTTCGAAAATTTACTCATTGGGTGGAAGGAAACTGGAATAAAATCCATGCCGTCACACTTTTGGCAATGGCCGTTAACGGACCCAAAACGCACCGTTTTGGGACCTGACACGTCGGACGAGCTCTCCAGGTAGGATCCAAAACGCACCGTTTTGGCTAGTGCCAAAACGGTGCGTTTTGGGCTAAACTTGGGGGTTATTCAACAACACCCCCCAGACCACTCGTGCGAGGCAGCATCACCCCCCATCCCCATCTCGCGACCCCATCTCCCCCGACACCCACCCACCCACCGACGAACCGACCCAGACTCCGGCGCACCACCGGCGCAACACAGACCATACAGACGGTACACCCGCGACTGCGATTCAGGCGCTCCACCGGCGGCGCGCATTCCGGCGACTAGGGCTCCATCTTTCGAAAAAATAATTTTGGGAAAAAATCTCTGAGCAGCAGGTATGATCCAAAATTTCTTGAGGGATTTTGTTGTCTGAAACGTATATAAGGTTTTTATTGTGCTTTTGGTTGGTTGTTGGTTGATTCCGCTGGCAGAAAAAAAATCCGCTGTGTTGCTTTATATCCCGTTTGAATTTGTGGACTTTTATGATTGGTAGTGAGTTTTGTGGTGGCCCTGGAAAGGGACAGTTGTGGTCCCGAATGCTGATGAAATTGGACATAATATGCTGTTTTTTAGTGCTCCATGTGGGCTTGTTGTCATTTTTTTTGTCCCCATACGTAGCAAGCAGGCACAGTTTAGAAAGAAAAAAAATAAAGGAATCCTGTGTGGTGGCCCTGGAAACCAACAATTCAAATGAAAATAATTTCTGAACTCATTGATGCACAGTGTTAGACGAGAATTAGTGGTCCCGCGTAGGAAAACATTGATTCAAAAAGCAGATTCTTTTGTCCTGAATATATATATTGTTATTAAAATATATATACAACTATATAGGCTCCTCATTGATTTTTGTCATGGCTAGGAGAGAGAATATATTGTTGGGTTTAGGAGAGAGAATATATTCTTTTGTCCTGAATATATACATTGTTACAAGTCCTTGGGTCTTTTTTGATAATTGC
>CM017321.1:42202158-42245341 GCA_006937295.1 Carpinus fangiana | reverse complement strand
CAATTATCAAAAAAGACCCAAGGACTTGTAAAAGCAAAATACATAAACCCCCGATATGGGACCACAAACTAAACCCAACAATATATTCTCTCTCCTAGCCATGACAAAAATCAATGAGGAGCCTATATAGTTGTATATATATTTTAATAACAATATATATATTCAGGACAAAAGAATCTGCTTTTTGAATCAATGTTTTCCTACGGGACCACTAATTCTCGTCTAAAACTGTGCATCAATGAGTTCAGAAATTATTTTCATTTGAATTGTTGGTTTCTAGGGCCACCACACAGGATTCCTTTATTTTTTTTCTTTCTAAACTATGACTGCTTGCTACGTATGGGGACAAAAAAAATGACAACAAGCCCACCTGTGGAGCACTAAAAAACAGCATAACAAACAAATTTCATCAGCATTCGGGACCACAACTGTCCCTTTCCAGGGCCACCACAAAACTCACTACCAATCATAAAAGTTCACAAATTCAAACGGGATATAAAGCAACACAGCGGGGGATAAAAACCAACACAGCGGATTTTTTTTCACAACTCCGGAATCAACCAACAACCAACCAAAAGCACAATAAAAACCTTATATACGTTTTAGACAACAAAATCCCTCAAGAAATTTTGGATCATACCTGCTGCTCAGAGATTTTTCCCCAAAATTATTTTTTCGAAAGATGGAGCCCTAGTCGTCGGAATGCGCGCCGCCGGTGGAGCGCCTGAATCGCAGTCGCGGGTGTACCGTCTGTATGGTCTGTGTTGCGCCGGTGGTGCGCAGGTGGTGCGCCGGAGTCTGGGTCGGTTCGCCGGTGGGTGGGTGGGTGTCGGAGGAGATGGGGTCGCGAGATCGGGATGGGGGGTGATGCTGCCTCGCACGAGTGGTCTGGGGGTGTTGATGAAAAACCCCCAAGTTTAGCGCAAAACGCACCGTTTTGGCACTAGCCAAAACGGTGCGTTTTGGATCCTACCTGGAGAGCTCGTCCGACGTGTCAGGTCCCAAAACGGTGCGTTTTGGGTCCGTTAACGGCCGTTGCCAAAAGTGTGACGGCAGGGATTTTATTCTAGTTTCCTTCCACCTAGGGAGTAAATTTTCGAAAAAAAAAAACCTAAGCATTTAAAAATTTCGGAAGGCATACCCAAGGAGTTATTATATATTTTCCCAATTATTAATAAAAAAAATGGTTCAACTTGGGTGATAAAATGTATTTTTGCCTTCAAATTTTATAGACACACAAAAGCCTAGCTATAAACCTATCTAAAACAACAACTTTGGCAAAATCATGCTGCAAACTAGGCCCTGTTCAGCTAAATAAGAGAGAGTTTCATAGAGGAAAATGAGGTTTCTGTTCTCTCCGTTTGGGGCTGTATTAGTGCAAGAAAACACATTTGGGTGTTTGTGCAATTTGGTTTTTGACGACGAAAGCTTGAAGAGAGGTAAACTTTTGCTCTAATCTTGATTTTTATGTTGTTAGAAGCATGTTCACATGTTGTTTAGCTGTTTTTTTAGATTTATTCTTTGGGTTTTATTGTTCAAGGCTTCAAGTTGTTGTTGTTGGAGCGACGATGTATAAAGTATAAACCATGTATTAAAGGACTAGCTAGTTTTTGTTTTTGTTTTTGTTTTTATTTTATAGATAAGCAAAAACAGATTACAAACTAAGAGTTGGGTAACCCAAACAAAAAGCTCATAAAACTACCAAAACAAGACAAGTAAACAGAAAATAAAAGAGGCAATGCATCAAATGAATGACGCGGGCCTATGCTTTCTTGGTGTGAAAACCAAGAAAATTGGCCACCAATGAAGGCGGTAAGACTTGATGTGTCAATAATGGCACAACCAAATGATCCAAGAAGAAGAACAGAACCATAAAGGTTCCATAATCCTTCCCAAACCATATAGAACAGGTAATTACAAATGGCAGAAAGAACTCTAAAAAATATAGAAAAAATGAACAGAAATTCAAAATATAAAACCCAGTACAAACTACAAACTAAACAATAGCATCGACAGATGGAAGTACGCTGGAGACGGAGGTGGATGAGGTGAAGATGCAGCACTAGAGATGCAGCACCGGAGAGGGCGGCGCGTGGACAACACGTGCCTGCGAGTGAGATCCACTCGCAGGCGCGTGTAACTCACGCTCCAGCGCGTGGACGTTGGATGGCAGTGGTTCAAACTGCAGACAAAAGCGGCGGCCCCCAGGAACACGGTGGAGGGGGCATCGGTGGAGATGGCTTCCCGAAATGCATAGATCTAATTTTGAAAAAATCAAAACTAAAAATTTCAGGAAGAGAGCATAAGGAGCCGCCATTGATGCCGTTGAACAGTGGATTTACAGTGAGGGGATGATCGATGCAGTTATTGAACAATAAAACGAGAAAACTGTAACATAGGACCTCTGAAAAGGCAAATAGGACCTTCGAAGAGGCGGATAGAGCCTCCAGAGAGATGAGGTTGACCTCAAAAGAGGCTTGAAGGGAAGGGTGGTGGAGGGGGAGAGGGCGGGAGGGTAAGGAGGAGGAGGAAGGAGCCTCGACTCCTTCCTCCCATGGAAACTGATGGGGGAGGACTATTTGTTGGAGGAGAGAGAACAGAGAGAATTTCGAGCGAGTATGTTGAGAATTTCCTTGGACTAGCTTTTGTTTAAACGAAAGTTATTAGGAACATGGATCTACACAACCATATATAGGCGGTGCTCACAATGACGGAAATTTCAAGAACGGATCTAGAAAGTTGGGTGAGGAGGAATTAAGATATATATATATATAAAAAAATTTTTGGAGCTGGGCCATTGCCTCTAATTTTTTATTTTTTATTTTTAACACCTAAAATTTCTTTTTGGGGGGAATTGGGGAGAGGCCATGGCCATCTCCTTTCCTCTTATGAATCCGTCTCTGGACAGAATGACTAGTAATGTTGGCCACTTGGTAACAATATGCATGCTTCAATGGGAACATTATTGTTGTATTACAAGTCTCTCGAGACAACATAAACCTTACCAAGAAAGTGTTAAGAACTAGGATAGACTATATATGGAGTTTAATAACGACCTATTCACATGAGACATCATATATTATATCTAATGCATCAACTTGATTTTTTTAAGTTGTCATTTAAGAATAAGTCTATTGCATATTATTGCCTGTGATTTATCAATTTTTATGAAATAGCTGAGCTTACCATGTAATAACATGTTCTCCATGTGTACCTTATTCATTAAGTTGTGAACTTACACTTGTGTTTTTTTTTTTTTTGGGCTGTAAACCAGTCTTAATGTCAAGTACGAGGAGGAGGGAGCCTTTATTCCTGAAGGATCTGGAGGGATTTGGCGAGACAGATATTTGAAGAGTCACACCCTAGCCTGTTTGATTTCTTGATGTTTGGAAGGATGGGAAAAGCGGGTTATTTCATAGACCTATCATTTGCAGTGCAACGTCCCTGTCATGCTGGAGTGTCCACTTGTTGATTATGAACTTGTCTTTAATGTTATTCGGGATAGTGAAATGACTTTTAATGACATTTATTGTCCACCGTATTGGGATAGTTAATTTAGTCCCGTGTTAATTTGGAAGCTTTAAGACTTACATCGAAAGGCCCGTGATTATCTTTAAGTTATGTGTTAGAATTAGTGGCTTATATTTTCTAAGGCATAGAGAGTAATATTTGATTAGAATACTAGTAGTTGACCAAGTAGATGAAATGAATTGAACGAAGATAAAAATGACGTTCACAGTGAATCATGATCTAACACTCTCAAAAACCATGCAAGTTAGTCCTTACATAGGTTTTGAGAAAACTTAGGTTTAGGTTAATGTCTGTTTACAAAATTGGTGCGTTAGAACGAGTATCAATTGGGTATCCAACCATATGTCTTTGTGGCTCCTTCCTTCGTTTGGACACTCATCACCCGCCTTTCATTTTGACGTCTTTAAGGCTCATCTTTTCATCCGTTGTGTGACCTGTTCAAAATGTATCACCCGCTCGATATTTTCAACTTCTATCAACCACGTTCGAACATTTATCATCCGAACTTCTCAATGGATCTTTTATTTAAAGTGCAATATATCCATGTTCGACCACCTATCGACCGAGCTTCGACCAAAGGTCTCTAAATTTGTCTCTTTTCAACACAATTCACGCTCTAAATCTAGAAACAAGTTGTCTTTTTTATTATTCCTTTCATACAAAAGAAAATCGCCAATAAAAAACCTTATATATATATATATTTGACGTGTTGACCCTTTGAAGTCAATTCCATTTTTTTTGACTGCTCATAGTCATGGTAGAAAAACACAAGAACGAAAGACAGAGAGAAAGACCAAAGAATATTCTGTTTTAATTAGTTTTGATGGTCTTTTGGGTTATGCTTACTGCTTACTGCTTACATGCACGGTAGCGTGTTAATTGGAATTTGGAAAACGTAATTAATTCCCTTTTTACTGTTTTCGATCTGTAGTTGCCGGTCAATGTTTACCAATTTTTTATTACTCACCAATAACCAAACAATATTTTAATCCACCACTTTTTTCAGAAATAAATCAAGCTATTATAATTTCTTTCGTGTTATAAATAAGAGAATATTGTTGATGAAATATTATGAGAAATTAATTAATATTTTTCTTTTAACATTCACGTACAAAATAAATACATTCCGTAATTTTTTTTTTTAAAAAAATAGAGTTTTTTCCTAAAATCTTATAATTTTTACCCTTTATATTTGTAAGGGAATTTTTCGCAAAGGACTCCTAAACTTTCACACATTTTGAAAAAAACTCTCAAAGTTTAAAAACTCTCAATTTTACCATCCTCTTTATTAGAATTTGGCATTAAGTCTTAACATAGGCTATGGAAAATATCAAAATACCCTCCACTATATATTGATAAATTGAATAAATTTTGAAATTTTATAAAATTTTCAAGAGTACAAAAGTTGTTTTATTATTTTTACCGCCTGTTTTATGTTTGAGGAGGAAATTGTATCAAATTAGAATTTTAAAGAGGTGAAATTAAAAATTTGCCTGAACGTTCAAGGAAACTTTGTGAAGTTTTCCTCTTTTATAAATATATAAATTATTTTTCACGGAAAGTAAACCAAACTCATATATAAAATTCCAAATAATATGATTGGACTCAAGTAGGAATTTGTTTTCCAACATAACGAAGATTTGACGAAAAATAATAGGAATTTGTTTTCCAACATTGTTATTAAGGTGGTGGCATCAACATGTAAAAAAAAAAAAAAAAAAGTGATGGCATCAAAAGTTCAACCCATTAACGCATCCGTCCTCTTTATTTATTAGTTGCCTGTCAATGTCATAATAATTTATTTTCTTCCTCGTCTGTATCATTTTTTTTTTCGAATTAGAAATTGGAGAATATCGAGTTAGTGTGTGTTTGAGATTGTGATTTCATAAAAATAATTCGTGTTTTTAAAAAATATCGTAAAACGTAAGGCATTTAGTTTTGCGATTTAAAAAGCACTTAATTTAAAATAAAAAAGTCCCCAAGAGGTAGCTTAATTGACTAGAATTTACGCGGCACGTCTAATGAAGTGGAAGTCACTAGTTCGAATCCCCCTCCCCCTTCTTGTGCGGATATATCAAAAAAAAAAAATGCGATTTCAATAAACAAGCTATGAAGTGCTTATTTGAAAAAACGCGAATTTAAACCAAAATCATGAATTCAAATAACAAATATTTAATAAAAAGTACTTTTTAACATATTTTACTAAACGTCTTTATGATTTTAAAAAGTAGTGTTATTTTTAAAAGCACACTTATTAAAACCGTAATCCTAAAATACCATTTTACTGTAACTAACTTGATATTCTCTAGTTCATTTGAATCAGAGAACATCTTATGCCCAATTTTCCAAGCCTTCACACCAAAATAATAATAATAATAATAAAATAAGAATGGAAAACTAACAAGTCTCTTGCATCATTTGAATAATTTGACTTCTATAATCGGATCAAGACGCTAATAAATTACAATTAAAAAATAATTTTGTTTTTGTTTAGAAAAAAAAAGGAAAAAAGAGAAGAATTATTATGTATACGACAATTTACAAAGACATTATGTCTTATGATGAGCTGGGTCAACGTTGATTTTTGTTGACCCTTCTTCTTAACTTCGGCAATGTGATAGAGTCATAGCCAAAACTGATAATCGTCCATACTCATCAGATTAAGAGCAACGGGATATATCCAACGGCTCAAATCCAACACACGAATTGGTGGAGCACCCAATACACTACAAAAAGGTACAACGGTCAATCGGGTGGGGCCCCTCTGGATGGCGGGTTCGGAAGGTATTTGATTTGATTTGTGGACCACAAAGATCACATATTCACATATTCTATTCAATATCAGCATCTACATTTTATATAATTAGATACACAATCAACAATGAAAACGCGTTCTCCAGCCGTTGGATTGCTTAGTAGATTTTTATAATTTTGTACAACTGTGATATTGACGGTACTCTCTTATAACCGGTTTAAATAAATTTTATTAAAAAACTTGATTATTTATGTTTTAGATTTAGTTTACCCAAAACAAATCTGCTCTTTAACTGTATTTATACATGAGTTAGTGGAAGATTAAAGTCATAAATAACATTTTATTGTAAGAATTTTTGTTTATACCTATAACTTTGTAACTTTATAGTATGTGACTATGATTTTACATAGCTTAATATTTTGTGCTATAAAAGTTTTTTTTAATAACTGTAAGACAATAAAATAATGTGACTGCAAAAAAATAACTTTTAGATTATCAAAAGCTTTGTAAGAAAAAACTGGTTGATTTTTATCATATGACAGGCTATTAAATTAGATTTCAATTACTACATCGACATTTTTTAAATGAAAAATGTTATTTAGTAAATTTATGTACCAATTTCATACAATTGGGATGACATAAATAGTAAAATCAGCCATTAGATTAGTACTGATAAAAAAAAAAATATATATCAAGTGTGGTTCCAAAGGTAGATTTTCTTTGTCGCGTCATCTTAATAATATGATAGTTATACATGAATCTATTAAATAACATTTCTCATCTCAAAAGGTGCAAATGTGGTAATTAAATTCTTATTTAGTAGACCTTCATATGACTACTCTAATGATGTAGTGATATTTTGTTTTCCTTACAAATTATTTGTTTATTCAAAGTTTAATTTTCACTGTCCCGTTATTACAATTTGTATGCCAATTATATGTATATTGCAGGCGACTAAATAACATTTCACTAATTATTAATAAATCCAACGGACAATAATACACGTCAGCTATTTATAAAGGTAGGAGACCGAGACCATGGGATTAAAGAAGATGGAATAATAAAAATCCATATAAATAATACTACTTTGATCTTCCCATCCACCTTCATAGAACCAACGTTGCAGTTTCTCTCTCTCCCTCTCTCTCAACTCATACAACACTTGCCCACGAAACGCGCTCTACGCCAAGCCCTTTAAAGGAAACCATAAACGGAGAGGGAGAGAATTGATCTAGTCGCGTCTTCGATCTTTCTCGTCGAGCACCTTCAGCATTTCAATGGCGGAATCGTTATCTTCTCGTAATCTCCAGAAACTCCTCACCGAGTCGGAAATGGCCGCCGCCCAGCAGCTCATGCAGCTTAGCGACGAAGACAGCTACAACAACGATAACAACAGGAAGAAGAGGGACACGCACACAGATGATGACGAAGAGGTTGATCAGAGCCGAAGCGAAATTACTTCTGCAATAATTGAAGAGATTTTCGGGAAAGAAGAGGCCTGCCGGTGCCGGCCCAAGAAGCAGAGGTACCGATCTCTTGTTAGTATTTACACAGCAACGAAACCCATCAATGGAGGATTCGAGAAGAGGGTAAGATCTTACGGAAACTTTAATGGGGTTTTAGCTTAGGAAGAGGGGTTGCTTAATCTTAGTGATCAAGTTGTGTAAAGAGCTTTTCTGATCCTTTTGTAGGAAAATTGGAGACTGGGTTTCTCTTTTTGCCTTAATAATAATAGTTGAGGTTATTTCTAATTTCTTTTTTGTTATTGTTATTTTTTTTTTCCTGATTTCTGTATATACATGCCACACTTTTACAGGATTTTTACTCTAATATAGTTCGATCGGTGAATGATTTAATATCATTCTGGGTGAATTAGTATCAAATATATATCTGTTTAACACTCAAAAAAAAAAAAAAAAAAACATGTTTCATATTGGATGGATGGGTAGTCTACTGATATCATCAAGTGAGTGATTGTAGATTATAAAGGCGTTTATAAGTACTAAGTTACACGTCGATTCTTTACGGGCGAAATTGAGTTTTATAAGCGATTATAGGCGTCGGTGTTTAGGACTTTTTCTAATTAGAGGATGGGATTCTTTTTCCCCCTTTAGCAGTACTCTTGGAATTTTGTTTAGTTTTATTGCTTGCAAGCAATGACAAAGCTTTGAGAGGAATTTCATTGTTTAGTGCTGTACCTGTACCACTAATGATTTAACAGTACCATTTAAGTATATATTGGTTGCAAGCATAACTAAAAGCTTCGGAGGATTTTTCATTGCTTAAATATCATTTAAGATTTGAGACAGCAAAGTGGGGTTCTGCTTCATTTGTGTTTGTGTGAGATGGAGAGTACGTGTGTGATTGCCTGGTTTTGCTTCTCAAATATATATATATATGTGTGGATTTTCTTATATATATGGAACCAGATGCAAATTAAAGGGTCATTAAAGGTCAAATTAATTGTTAATTACGATTCTAAGTGTTTCACGTGCATGGTTTAATTACAAACTTAACCATGTGTATATAAGTTCTTAAACACTTTTTTCTTACAAGTAAGTTTTTAAGAGTAAATTCTATCCAATATTTGTATTATTTGATATAAATGTCATGTTTTATGTCACGGGTTTGAACCTGCACGGAGGGAACGACTTATATAATAAAGTGGCCCGTTGTAAAAGTTGAGTTTGAAAGTGTGATAGTATGTTACAATCCTAAAGTGTCCCTACAAAGTTTAAATACAAGTTTAACCATGTGTATATAAATTGTTGGGTACCTGCTCTTAAAAGCCGATTTTCAAGAGTGAATTCTAAGTAAAGTTTATATTATGGAGTATACATATATGTTTTATGTTGCCTATCAACAATGCAGATGATTTTATCTTCAAATTATGTATGTAGCTAGTATCAAAAAGTACTCATTGAGAGAGTTTTATTTATTTTTATTTTATATATAGGATTAGATCCGTGACCCTGTCGCATTTGGCAAAATGATTGGAATGGATTATTAATTAAATAAAAATTATTTTGTTAGCAGGCCAAGTGTTTGTGCTTAATTTTTCATTCCATCATTGGCACATGTTTAATTACGTGGTGGATTTTTGAATTAATTGTTGGGGATTTTCAAAATTAAATAAAGACTTTATTTCGATCGTTTGAATGTTGTTTTGTTTTGATAAAGCAAATTACTTCACCAAATTAAAGTTTTTCTTTGTTTGAACAAAAATTTGTTAAAGAATATCGCCTTTTGGCCAAATAGGCTGACGAATTCTGAGTTGAATATATATATATATTCAGTGAAACCATAATATAATATATTGGAATACTACTCAACCCAAATGCTTAAAATTTATGATCGAGTTTAAGTCTAATTATGTTATATTAATAATTCATGCTAATAACATCTATCAAAACATGCACGGTACTTAATTTTTTTTTTCCCCCTCACACGTGTGTGTATTTATATTCAATAATTTCACATTTACATGTGAGTCAACACTAAATCGCTGCACTCCCCTTGAACCAAGACATTCGTGTTAGGTTAGCAACAAAAGAGTACATTAATATATATATTTAGACAATACTCTATTTCAAAAGACTACGTTAAAAGATTTGAGTCCACTTAAACATATTAACACTCATAAGTGTACTAACAATAAATATAATATCCATTATACAAAGTCTGATGATCAACTTGGCCATTGAGTTGATGTTATTTTCTCACTTTTATTAATAAGAAAACTCTTGAGAGATATTTTTTCCCCTATTCCATACAATTCTGAAGAGTTTTTAAGGATTAATAGAAAAAGTTAAACGTTCTTATGTTTACATAGTTTATTTCCCATTATGTCACATTATTGTATCAGACGGCCTCTTCTGGCACAAAAGGACAATCTCTCTATATCTACATTATGATTCTTTGGTTGGCAATCTAGAACAAGCTAGATTAGTACCCAAGAAATGACTTGCACAAGGCATTATTTAATCTAATAATTGTGTCCTATATAATCTCTTTCCTGAGGACCTCAACCGACTTGTACATCGGTCGTGTAGGACTCTTCATAGCAGCTCCTTGTTTTGTATAAGGTTGTCAAACTCATGTTTGTCGTTTTTATTTATTGTACTTAGAAGGATCGACATAATATTTTTTTCTTTATTATAGGAGTTTAATCTATAAATAGCGTTATCCATATCCTCCAATATATATATATATATATATATATATTGGGTCAATTTGAAAATCAGTCTCTTGAATAGTTTTGAGAATTTCCATGAAGAAAGCTTCCTTGTGAGGAGGTGTGGCTTCTTTGAAGACATTTTAAACCTAGTTTAGATACCTAAAGTAAATATATATTAGGCTCCAATTTATGCTGAGTAGTCCCTGCTAGATGTCCTTCAATTCTAACTTGAAGGATGACAGATGCTTCCTCATCAAGTTGGATATTTCTTGTATGTTTGTGTTTTCCCTCAGATATTTTCTCTAATTTTAATGAATTTAATTTTTATTAAATTACATGCATTGACTCATAAAACATAACATAAATAATAATATGGTATATATATATTATTCTTGTCTTGTTAACTATTATTTTGATTTTATGACCATTGTGAATACTTTTACCACGGCTTTCAAGTTTTTGACTTGACCCCTACTTCAATAGGAATTATTTGAACACTAATTTGAATGACTTTTCTACGACCATCCCATAATTAATTAGTTTGAATGAAAGACTTAATGTTCTTTCAAAATTAAGGTTGAATTTGGGTTATATGGAGAATTATGTAGAATTGCAATATGGCTGTTATAATCATATCTCTAGAGTCTAGTCATATATGTCTTTTATATAATCATTTCTTTTTTCCTTTGTATGTGAAGTACAAGTAGTACTGGTCATGATAAATTACTGCCCCACTTGTTTGTTCTTCATTTTCTTAATTATGAGCCCACTCCAGGAAAAAAAAAAATTAAATTATTTATTTATTTATTTATGAACCTATAAATATACTCTATCTAAATAATTGACAATTAAGAGAAGACCCACAAAGATAATAAATTAACGCATTTATCTCCCGTGCACTCTTTGACCGGGACATAAATATGTTTATAAGAATTGCATATTTATTTAAATAAAGAATAGCTTAGTCGCCGTTTGAAAGAGTTTTGAGACGAGAAAAGAAAAAAGAGAATTGGTTGGTGGATATAAAATATAAATGAATTTTAAATATTTTCTAGAAAATTTGAAAAAGTCTCTGAAAAAACCTCTCTCTTGTTTATTTTGTCTTTTGTGTGTGGCAGCAACAGGTTTAATTAATGTGAACGGTGAAATTGTGGTAATTTCAGTTGAGTTCATATATTGACAAGTAAGTTGACTCGTTGAGTCAATTCTACTTCTTTTTTGACGAATGGAGTTAGCTTT
The DNA here is from genome assembly GCA_006937295.1 of Carpinus fangiana. Lineage (NCBI taxonomy): Eukaryota > Viridiplantae > Streptophyta > Magnoliopsida > Fagales > Betulaceae > Carpinus > Carpinus fangiana. Next base: position 42,233,639 of record CM017321.1, on the reverse strand, counting down.
TGACTGGTCAAACCATTGAGTGAATTACAAGATTGACCCCCCAACCGTGATTGATTGGAATTAAGACGTTGGGCAATTTATATATCAACCTGGCCGGCGTGCACTACTTTTTCTTTTCTTTTTTTCTTAGATTAATCGGCTTAATTAACGTGATCTTGTATGAAATGCCAAAAAAAAAAAAAATCCTGCCGACGTATAATACCGTACGTTTGGCAACTCATTTCTTTCTTATTTTTTATATTAAAAAAAATTAAACTCTTTCTTTTTAAGCATTAACAAATAATTTTCTTCCATTTTACTCGCCAAAGAAGATAAAAATGCCATCATATATAGTAATAAATGATGTCTTGTCTATTGTATTTTCTCAGCAAATTAATTTACCATTTACCGGAAAACTCAACATATAAAGCTTAAGGGATATATATATGAATGAATGAATGAATTTAATAATCTAATATATATTCTAATACTTTTCTTTACTCATGGTTTAATTTTTTCTTAATTAATAAGTGAAGTTTAATACATGAAATATTTAATTAAAATATGAGGTAAATAATGAATATAGGGTTCGACCCAAAAGCTTAAGTTGATAAAAATTGATGAGTTTAATAATTTAATTTATATTTTAACAGTTGGGAGACATGAATTTCTTTATATTCTAATACTTTTCTTTACTTGCAGGGTTTAAACTTTCTTTAATAAGTGAAGCTTAATACATGGAATATCTAATTGAAATATGAGGTAAATTATGGATATAGGGTTTGACCCAAAAGCTTAAGTTGATAAAAATTGATGAGTTTAATAATTTAATTTATATTTTAACAGTTGGGAGACATGAATTTCAAGCTTCTTTATAATCAAGCAAAATAATTAAATTCATCACTAAGCAAAATAGGTGAAGCATATATAGCAAAAGAGGGAACTATTACAAATAGTCCAAAAATATGATAATTAATCTCCATTAGGATCCATCAACTAGCTAGTTTAATTTCATTCCATTAAGAATTAAGTGAATATATATAGTAATTCTATAAGTCCCTCTTATGTCTCTCTTAAGTCTATTCAAGAATGATGTGACTATTAAAATTATAATTTGATCAAAATTCAATAATGATCAATCACAACTTAAGCTTAATGGTGATTTGAATAGCCACATCATTATTGGAGGGACTCAAAAGGGACATGAAAGGGATTTGTAGTATTACTCGAATATACATCATCAAAGAACAACTGAAAATTAAGAGGGAAAAAACCAACTTCAAAATTTGTGGAATGCAGGGCTGTTCAGAATTTGTAATTTTAAAATGTGTGAATTGAAAATAAAGATTTCAAAACGTGTGATTTGATAATACAATTTCTTAAAAATCCAATTAAGCATTTGGCAAAATCATAGTTTAGCCGTTAGATTTTTATGATATGTTTAAAGTTTGCAAAAACGTACGTAGAACAAACTCTAAGATCATTTTTTTTTTGGCATGCCTACACAAGAGAAGAGATGATTCGAACTAATAATTTTTATTTCATAAAGTGTAGTTTCTAGTTGATTGAGTTATCTCTTTGGACAACTCTAAGACCAAAAGCAAGTAATACAAGAAACAAATTCAAGGATGTCATAATCAAATAGACTATAAATAGGATGTTGCGTATAAAGAATAGGGTTGGGACCCCTAGGATCCTTTGACCTAATAAATAAACAAAATAAAATAAAATAAAATTTACATCTTCCCCCTCATCTTCATAGAACCAACGTTGCACTTTCTCTCTCTCTCTCTCTCATAACTTAAACAACACGTACCCTCAAAAACCGCGCGACGCGAAACCCTTTAAAGGGAAACACGGCCAACAGAACATACGAGAGAGAAAACGGCCGAAAAAGGAAAGAATTAAAAAAAAAAAAAAAAAAAAAAAAGAGTTCATCAGATCCTCTCTTTCAATTCCTTTCTTTTTCTGATTTCTTCTGAGATATTTCAGTGTTTCAATGGCAGAATCACCATCTTCCACACGTAAAAGTAATCCCCAGAAGGTGCTGACGGTGATGGACATGCGCGTGGCGCAGCAGCTCATGCAGCTCAGCAATGAAGATAACAAAAACAACAGAAAAAACGATACAGATGATAATGAAGTGGTTGATAAACCGCGAAGTGACAACACATCGACTATAGCGAAGATTGAAGAGATTTTCGGGAAAGAAGACACGTATCGGCCAAAGAAGCGGAGGTATCTGTCTCTCGTTAGTATTTACACGGCGACGAAACCGATGAAGGTTAGATATGGGAAGAAGGTGAGGTCTTCAACAAACCCTAATTTTGTAACAGATTCTGTAACGGAGTATTAGCTTAGAAGGCTAATATAATATTACTGATTGAAGTTTTTTAATATTATCTTAAAAAGAGTTGAGCTTTTCTTACTATAGCGTGTTCATGGCTGGTGATGGTGATGGTGATGGTGATGATGATGATGATGATGATGATGATGATGATGATGGGTCAAGATTAAGTGTATTTTTTTTAAAAAAATAAAAATAAAATTGGTTGCTGGGATTAATTAATATCATGATATAGAGTATTTATCCGAATTAATTAAGTGAGACAAGATCTTTTTGGAATGCTAACCAAGTAGGCTAGCTCATGGGCAAAATTTAATTCTACTTACGAAGAAAGATCTCATTCATGTATCATCATATCCCCCAATAGCTTGGTTAGATATATATTATGCGAATGGGGGTCGTAAGTGAGTGAAGAAATAAGAATTTCAACTAAAACAGAGGCTCTATTTGTTACGGTGTAAAATATTTTCACCAAAAATCGATGTTAAATTGAGTAATATTTTTGATTGAACAGAAAAATTTTCTTTAATTTTCACAAAATAATTTTCTTTTTTTTTTTAAAAAAAAAAAAAAAAAAAACACTGTAAACCACCGACTTTGAGCTTTTCTATCTCGCACACTCTCTCTTGTAGTCCGTAAACGATGAAAATTGTTTTTAGCTCAAATCATTTTCTTGAAAAGTAATTTCATTGAAATATTTTTTAACACAAAACATTTTACGTCGAAACAAACAGAGAAGAAAATGCTTCAAGAGATTATTTGGAATGCACAATAATAGAATTAGGAGGGAAGGCAAAGTTTAAAAAGATTAATGTTAACCAAGAAATTTGTAGGAATTGGGGTATTTTTCATGATGTGTTAATTATATTGATAGTTTTTGGTTGTATAGTTGTTAGCTACATTGCAGCTTTGGTTTGGATGATGTAGTTGAGCATCTAGCGTTCTAGCTTAAATGTGTTTTATAATAAAAAAAAAAATTCATTCCTAAATAATAATAATAATAATTCAACTAGGAAAATGGCCTTTTTCTATAGGAAAATAAGAGATTTATAGATATAACTTGAGGCTTTTGGCTATAGTTATACCGGTGCATGTGCTTATAATTAATGATATTGGTAATGGCAAAGTTTTATTTAAGAGGAAATTTCTTTGTATTCTTTAGGAAAAGGACGTTCAAAATGAAATGGATAATATCTAGTTAATGTATTTTAAAATGGTAAAATTGTCATTTTAATTCTTTAAACAATTTTACCCCGGCCCTCTAAAATACATTAACTGGATACTATCTATTTCATTTGAAATAGAGAGAATCATATTTCATGCTTTATATATTAGCTAATACCATTTAGGCAGTAGACATCAAAGAGAGATTTTATTTGGTCATTGGGGAGAAAGGAGGGGAAAGGGAGATTTAGCTTGCCAAGCACAAGAATGTGTGTACGTACTCAAGAAGCAGTTAGTTTTGCTTGGGATGACATATTATTTAGTAGATTATTATATAACTGTCATACAATTGAGATGATATAGTAGTGAAAATCAATTTTGGAGGGAGGTTAATGATCTGTTCTAAGCACTAATTTTCTTTGCCATATTATCAAATTGTTTGACAGTTATATAATAGTCTATTAAATAATATTACTCTATTGAAATTAAGGCCGAGATAGAGATTATAATTGGTGGAGAGAAACCTCCTAGAGAGTGTTTGGTTGCTGTTTTTGAAACAATATAAATATATATTTTTTTCCAAAACAGAAAAAACGTGTTTCATTACTGTAGTAAGGCGTTCGGCAGTCAATTTTAGAAACAAAATAGGGAACTAAACCCTAAAAAAAAAATGAACTAAAACACGAAGTTTGGAAACAATTTAAAGATGTTTCTAAAACCAGATTTTTGTTTCAACCAAAACATGCGCAGAGTGCTTAAGGGCACGTTTGATATACAGAATGATAATTTCTTTAGGAATAGAAATGCTTATTCTTGGAATATATAAATGGAGTTGGAATGGAATAATCATCCTTATTCTTTAATTTAGTCCGGTGACAACATATATTCTCTCGCAATAATTTAATCAAAATTCATAAAATACCCGAGATTTATATATATAACAACAACAATAATAATAATAATAATAATTTTTTAAAAACCTGGAAAACGTTCTATGGGTGGCCGACAACCCTTGCAAAACAACGAGACCCTAAAGAGCTTCGGGGTTGGGAAGATGCTTGGGGGTGGCCAGTCCACCCTTGGTGGGCATCATGGGTGGTCTTGACCACCTTCGTAGTCCTGCCAGGGTGGTGGGCCGCACGTAGAACGTTATGTGTTTTGTGTTTTTNATAAAATACCCGAGATTTATATATATAACAACAACAATAATAATAATAATAATTTTTTAAAAACCTGGAAAACGTTCTATGGGTGGCCGACAACCCTTGCAAAACAACGAGACCCTAAAGAGCTTCGGGGTTGGGAAGATGCTTGGGGGTGGCCAGTCCACCCTTGGTGGGCATCATGGGTGGTCTTGACCACCTCCGTAGTCCTGCCAGGGTGGTGGGCCGCACGTAGAACGTTATGTGTTTTGTGTTTTTTTTTATTAGGGTTAAATACTTTATTAGTACCTCGGTTTGCAAATTTTTATTTTTTTTCACTTGGGGTTCAAATCCTATCATAATTGATACCTAACTTACGGGAAAAGATCAACTTAATACCTCCATTAGCTCAAACTAACAGAATGTCACATGTCGTCACATAAAAAAATGTCACATATCCTAAAAAAAGAATAAGAAAAAAAAAAAAAAAAAAAAAACTGAACCTAAAAAAAAATAAAAAAAATTCATGTGGTGGCTGGCCACCCCATTTTGGCCAATGGGGGTGGCGGGCACACCGATTTTGGTTATTGGGACCACCCACAAGCGCCTTGGGGTGGTTCGGTCACCCCCAATGGCCAAAATGGGGGTGACCGGTCACTCCCAAGGCCTTTTGGTGGTGGCTTTGGCAACCCCCCCAATGGGGTGGCCGAAGCCACCCCTGCAGCCGGCCTAGGCCATCCCCATGGCCAAAATGAGGGTGGCCGGCTTGCACTCCCAAGGCCTTTGGGGGTGGCTTCGGCATTACCACCCCCAGACTGGCCTTGGGGGTGGCTCAACTATCTCCAATGACCAAAATGGGGGTGGCCATTAATTTTTCATTTTTTTTTTTAGGTTTAGTTTTTATTTTTTTTTTCTTTAATTATTTTTAATTTTTTTGGACATGTGGGATTTCTATATGATGACATGTGTGATGGAACCTAACGGAGGTACTAAGTTGGTCTTTTGCCGTAAGTTAGGTATCATTTATAGTAGGACCTGAACCCTAGGTGAAAAAAAATAAAAATCTGCAAACTTAGGTACTAATAAAGTATTTAACTTTTTTTCTAAAAAAAAAAAAATTAATGAGTTTTTTGGACAACCCATTTCGTTCATCAAGGAATATTTATTCCTTTCATTTTAGAGGATACAATAAGATTCAAAATATGTGCAACACACCACATGTAAAGAAGCTTACCTCCCAAAACAGCACAATCCTTTTCTTTTATCTTTGTTCTCATATAATCAATAGCAACATCATTAGAGGAGGCATTATCAACTATAATTGTGAAAAGCCTATAAACCCCCCAAAACGGTACAATTCTTATCTTTTATCTTTGTTCTCATATAATCATTAGCAACATCATTAGAGAGGCATTATCAACTATAATTATGAAAAGCCTATAAACCCCCCATTCTAGCAATGCAAAACTCCAACATTCTTCTAATGGTCTCACCCCTATAAATAGGAATTATGCAAAACTTGAGGATTTTTCTTTATGAAACTTTCAATTAAAATCAATAAAATGAGCATGCAGTGGAAAGGTTGTGTTGGCAAGAAGACTTTCTCTGAAAAAAAAATTCCCTACACAAAATCCTCTCGACTTGCATTCGTGCTAGAGGACCTACTCCTCTCCTCCTGCATGAAGTTTCTACTACTAATCATTTTAGACTGGTTTATCCTTTACTATTTTTGGCTTGGGGTTTTGAAGATCAGATCTTCATCCATCCATTAATTTGCCTTGGCCATCCATGCACCTCCTTGACGCACGTGGGCTACACCTGACTATTCTACCATGGATCTGTCCCATCATATTCAGGGTCCTCTTATCCTTTTATAAAGAGCCATTTTGGTTCCCCATATCTTTCATGAGTAGTGATTCTGGGCAGTCCGGCATACATGAACAATAGTACGCCGGACTATTATTTAATATCATTTTATTAAAAAGTTACTTTTCATTATTATTTTTTAATATTATTTTATATTAAATAATAGTCCGGCGTGCTACTGTTCATGCACGTCAGACTGCCCAGAATCACTACTCATCTTTCATATATGGATTTGAGTTCAAACAACTTTTGATCTAGTTGGGCGCCAAAATCACGGTCCTAGTAGGAGATCCCTCATCTAAAGTCTCCTTTTGGTACATTGAGGTGCTAGACGTCTCTATCTAGATTGGGTCTCTTTGTTGATTTGGTTGTATTTATAAATTCATTGTCTCCACTTACCATTAAGACCTTCATTTGTACACAAAATTGGATAAGGAGCAAGCTAATTGACATTTTGGAGGATTTTGTAGAAAGCTATGATGATCAAGGTGAATCTTTATAAATGAGTTAAAACTTAGTTTTATTCATTTAACTCAAGTTCCTTTTATTGTAGATAAGCCTCAACCTTAACCTTCAAGAAGTGAAGCATCTCTTGGCTAAAATTTTGTTTGTAATGGTTAGTTATTATTATTTTTAATTTTTAATTTTGATTTATTTTACTTACAAGTTAATTGTCTTTATATTTTACTTTAAATTAATTTATACTTGTAGGGGTGTTGAATTGGCTTCGTGGTGTGCTGCTACTAACTGTTGCATTTTGTGGTGTTACTTGTACTTTAGTAGATTATAATGTTTGATGTATTTTCTTATATGGTGAATTTGCAATGTTTTGTACTTTTTCAGATTTCAATTCAATTTATAAATACTAGTATTGCCCAATATTTACATTTCAATTTACAATTTTCAAATTACAAATCTTCTTAATTCTACTAATGTATAAAAATAAAAATAAAAAATAAAAAATAAAAAGAAAAAAGAAAAAAAGAGAGATTAAGCCTATCTAAAAAAAGTCTATCAAGTATGCATCTCACAGATAGGATTTAAAATTGATACATCACGGTGTACATGATTCTGCTTCATGCAACTATAATACCCAGTTGTCTAGTAAAGTTAGCATGCAGCATCTATTAAAAGTTAAGAATGAAAGAATGTATTGCTACAATTCCTATCCAAAAGAAAAAAAGAAAAATTATACAACCTTTTTCATAAAATCTTGGTAAGCAAAAACTAAGAAAATATTCCTACCCCACAACCTACTAGAACAAAACTGCAAGCACCATGGCAACAATACTTAACTTGAAACAAGTTACAAAGCCCACAAATATCAGCAAAACTTCAATAGAATCCAAGCAGAGCAGGCAACCACATCATTCTTCATCTGCGCACTAAATATTTTACTTCAGCAACACCTGCTGGCTTAGGCAGCTGCTGCTTGGACCGGCCCATCTGATCTGAAATTTCGACCACGGCCACTGCCCCTTCCCCTGCCGCGACCACGCCCTGCAAAACCACCTGACAATATTGTATTAACAGAGTAGTCACCTGCAAGAGTTCCACTGGCTTACAAAGCCTAACAAGTAGCAAATAAGAAAATTAATTAAAAAGAACTCCAATGACATGTCATTCCAGCACCAGGGTATTTTAACAAAGAAATTTCAGGTAAAAATGAAGTAGCACATCATGCTGTTTTAGTAGGGTTTCATGCATTTAAGTTGGATTAATTTGCTTATAAACTACTAATTATGAAAAGCCTATTCACCATAAGATGTTATGAGCGGCATTTGAATGGTAAGGTCAAGCAAGAATCTCTTTATATCAAACTCAAGCACCAACACTTGTTCCATTATTTACAATTGCTGCCCAAAATATTTGAATAAATGACAATTTTCTTTATCAGAATAAACAACAATTTTCTTAATCAACTATGTTTTAAAGACTTAGCATAAAGCATCTTTATAACAGAAGCTTTGTCACAAATTATATACAAAAGCGCAGAGTAAGATTCATGTGTTATTGGCTGACGTATGTACCGAGGGAAAAAAAAAGAGAGAAGAAAACGATTGCATGAATTGACAATCCCCGTCCCTGCCCAAAAAGAAAAAGACATTTTTCTTCTGCTACAATTCTATTCAAGAAATGAACCTTGCCCTCGAAATCTTATCACTGGACCTCATACAAAATACGATACAACTTATGCAAACAACACAGCTTTATCAGGATCACCAGAAAACAAAAACAAAGTGAAAATACGAAAAGTGAAGCTTAAGATTGATTGCTCTACAAGCTTACCTCGTCCTTGAGCAGGTGGTGCCTCTGATTCACCATAGTCATAGTATCCACCAGATTGACCACCATAGCCTCGTCCTCGGCCCCAGAAAGAACGGCCCCTTGCACGGCCACGACCTCTGCCACCAAAACTACGTCCACCATCCCAACCATCTCCATTATACTCCCCAGGCCCATTATAACTTCCTGCAATAATATTAAACAAATCGCAAACCAACAAGCAACTTTAGCAACTCGCACAGGCATCAGGAGTCGATATAAATTCAGGATCATCAAAGTCAAACAGTGATCAGTAATACCTCTACCCCTACCCCTGCCCCTACCCCTTCCACGACCACGTGCCCTGCCTCGCATCCTAGGCGAGCTTTCTGCTTTATAAAAAATAAACCAATAGAAAATTAATATAACAGCAGCAGAGGCCCTCTGATAAAACATAAAATTATAAAACAAAAAATAGAAACTTTCACTTCACCTCCTTCATCTTCATATTCATTCAATGGTTTCACTTGGTCAACTGGAAGAGGAGGTTGATATCTGCATTAAAGAAGTTAATTAAGGTGATTAAAATTGTATAAGTGTGGTGCTCTGGTGACCTAAACAAGAATGAAACATCTACCCATTTTTCAATATAAACTATTGAAACAAACAAATCACTGGTATTTCTTCTATCAGTTTGGCAAACAATTCAAATCCTAGAGTGAGAATTTTAAATATCTCACACTTGCTTCATGTACGACTACAAGAATTTTTTAGTTCCTCCAACATAGTAATTTTTTCTAGGAATATCTTGAAAAGTATTGATCTATCTAGCTAGCTATAAGTGTTCAATTTTTTTCAAGAAAAAAGTAACACTTTTGATGACACTGCAAATATTAGAAACTGAGGGTAATATATATCTTAGTGTTCATCCTACAAACTTTACACTGTAAACGAGCCATACCAAGTAGTCAGTTGCTCAATCTCAGCTCACACAACGAGACGAGATGAAAGGTATGACTGGACTTGGCGAGTTTATCAAGAAGGTTCAGCTAGACTCCAAAAATTGATGAGCTCTAAACAAGATAGAGAATGGCAGGTTTATCTAGTGAGCCAATTCTGAACGAGACTTTTAAATGGTTACCTTGAGCAAAGTTCAAGTAAATTGATTCATGTATAAGAATCTTAAATGATTCATGCTTTGACAATATGTACAATTACAAAAAATTTAAAAAATGCATATCCAATGCACCAATAAAAATTTAGAATTTATCATCTGAAATAAAATATTTGGTCCAATATTAAAGAGAGATTCACTCTAAATCACTTACCCAGTAGATGAAGTATCAAGATCCTTCTTTGAAAAAGTGATTGTGATCATTGAAACATGGCGGGTAGTCTCCAGACTGCAAAAGAGCAGAAAATCAACCATCCCCATACACAATAAAACTATAGCATTTGCATGAGCTTGATAACATTAAAGAGTACTGTTTCATACGGAAGAAGGCCTTCTTCCAGTGGCTCCCATGTATCAGTTATATCAATTGATCCAATTGAAGTGATTTGATGAAGACTAGCAATTCTTCTCTGAAAGGGGTAAAATTTGATAAATAAAAAAGTTCAGAGAAAGTGAGAGATAGACAGAGCACTGTAGTCCTACTTTAATTAGTTCAGCAATCATCACAGTCTTATTAATAGCTCTGCCCATTGCTTTGAGGACAATTTCATCGGACTCTTTCTCCTGCAAAAAATATAGGCATTAATTAGAGAGATAAATAGCACAAACAAACATATTTAGGAATGAACATTTTGAAACTTGTGTCAGAGAAACAGCTAAGAGGACATTCAAAAACACCCTGAGAATTGAGGAGTAAGCAGATCAAGCTGAATTGATGAAGAAAGCACTAATAACTCAATTGGGAGGTCACACAAGAGAATGCAAAGGCATGTTGGATCTGGAAAAAGTTTATAAGCCAGAAGTGTAGTAACAAGATATCAGTTTGAAGTATCATATTACCATCAGACTTAATTCTCCAACAATCTAACAAAATAACATTATAAACAAAAATACAACATATCATAAAAGTGAGTCAGCATCAACTAGCAAGAACAGAGTCTCTAGGACTGCATCACTGCTATCGCACCCATATGTTTTCTCTGATAACCTTATCAACCTAGAAACTAAACAAGGCATAAACCAATAAACAAGGTTTAATCAAATTGCACACCAAGTCAACAGAGATCAGATCCTTGGATGGCATATAAATTAAAATTCTATCCTTTTCCGGGACAGGCAAGACTCTAAGTCGGTCCTGGAAAGATTAAAATGTGAACAATATGTCCATCCCTTCAGTACTAACACCAGAAGGAATACATTTCAAATTAAAGTTATATCGAATGTACAGATAAGTATTTCCAAACCACGGCAGTCCTGCAAACAATAAATATAAGTAAGTCTCAAACAAAGTAAACATTACGGGTAGTAGATATTCCAGACTATTCCATCATATCCCGACTCAAAAGTCAATACAATTGCACAAATTAGATGCTGACTTCCAGGCCATAAACTCAAGATCTAAAAAGCTGTCAAATTCAACTCCTTCCGACAGATAAACCCGCAACCTTTTATTATTATTATTATATAATTAAGTCAATTTCATTAAAAGCACAAAGAGGCACTACACAGGAAGTATACAAGAAAAACCCCTAATATGTAAAATAACATAAACAAAAATCTAAAAACTCAGAAAAATTAAAAAATGGGCAAGCTATTGCACGCTGCTATCCATGTGCAGAGGGATTGAAACAACATTTTGTTTCAGCTCTAACATATCAATCTCCCAATCTTCAAAGCTCATTGCATTTGCTCTCTCCAAACACAATATATTAAACACAAAGGAGCCACCCTCCAAACTTGAGAATTACGATTTCCCATTTCTCACCCCTCTAGGCATAACCCAAACAACACCAAACAAATAAAAAATCTAACTTCATAATTCACTTCCAATCTCACAATGAAGAAGGAGATGATCAATAGATTCCCCAAAAACCTATTCAATTCGTACCATCACATTCCAATAAAAAAATATGGGGACAAAAACCATTCTCCAAAAAACCAATGTTCTTTTTATTTTCTCGCATAACCCAAACTAAATACATAATCTAGTTAATTTATACCATCAGTCCAAGGAAAAAAAAAAAAAACAGGGAAATAAAAAACGTTCTTCAAAAACCCAACATTCTATATGGCCACCATTTCCACACAGTTCTAACAGTAAGCTCTGGAAGTACATAAACATATAAAGTGAAAAAAAATAAATAAAGAATATGAGAGAGAGAGAGAGAGAGAGCCTGGAGAAGAGTGGTGGCATAAGTAATGTAATTCCTCATGCGGCCTTGAGTAGTGATTCGAATTTCGTTCTCGTTTATAGGCGTCTCCGCCTTCGGTTTCTCCACTCTCTGGTACCTATCCATCTACATCCCAACCCAACAAAAACCACAAACAAACATAACTCCTTCATTTCGCTTTCCAATACCTGTTCCTCTTTCTTTTTCGAAGCAAAGAAACAGAACCTCAGAACATTAAGAGGGTAGAGGTTACCTGTTTTGCTCTCACAGAGGCTTCACGCTCTGCAACCACACACTCTCTCTCTCTCTCTCTCTCTTGGTGGGATTTGGATGGAGGGACCGAAAGGCTCGGGAATGGCAGTTCTGGTGGGTTTTATACGATGTGAATGAGGCGGAGAGGAAAAAGGTTAACCAAGAAACCCGAGGAGAGGTCGCGGTCCTATCGCCGCCAATACCGCTCTTTCTTGGGCACCTATATGGGCCCTATTATTCCTCTCTTAAGCCCAATAGAGCGCAAAGTACCGCACTTTCTTGGGCACCTATATGGGCCCTGTTATTCCTCACATAAGCCCAATAGAGAGCAAAGTACCACTCTTTCTTGGGCACCTATATGGGCCCTGTTATTCCTTGCTTAAGCCCAATAGAGCGCAAAGTCCACTCTATTTCATTTCAACTACATAATATTCAGTTTTTTTTTTTTTTTGAGAAAAACATAACTTCATTCGTTTATAAATGGATTTGTTCAACACTTACAATTTTTTGCACTACCATAGGAAAATTCTCATACCATGTTTGTTCAACCCCACTAGAAAGAGCAAACTTAGCTAACCTATGAGCAGCCTCATTTGCCCTTCGGAATACATGAGAGACTTTCCAAACATTGAAATTCTGAAGAAGCAATTTGATATCATTCAAGACTGGTCCATTTCTTCCACAGCAGCGCTCCGGTGAGTTAAGATCCTGCACCACTTCCAAAGCATCACCCTCCAATTCCAAATATGTTGCTCCCAATTGGATTCCAAGGACTACCGCTTGCCACGCCGCTAAAGTTTCAGCCGTATTGGGCTGACTTATTTGATTTCGGGTGGAACTGGTCATAGCCAAAACACGTCCCGCATGATCCCTGGCTAAAGTACCCAATCCCACCTTACCTGTTCGAGGGTCTAGAGCAGCATCCCAGTTGATTTTTAGGACTCCAATAGGTGGTCTTTTCCATCGTTCAGCAATTCTGATTGGTGTCTGCACTTCCCTCGGTCCTGTCCTGTTCCTTTTCTCCGTCGCTTGAGCAAACTGTTCCATCTGAGTGCGGGCAGCTTTGATAAGTTCCCCTGGGGACTTGAATTCTCCCTTGAAAACAACAGAATTTGGAACCAAATCTGTCTCGCTACAATCACCATCAGCTTCAGCTCCTCTTCTGTCAATCTCTCCACTAGGCGCGTAAATATGCTCGAGAAGTCATCCTCATCAGTAGGACATTTTTGAATCCGCACAGGACACTCTAACCACACATCCTTGGCCGCTTGACAACTCCATAGACTATGTCCCACGGATTCCGTTTCCAGCTTACATATTGGGCATTTATCATCTTGTGTTACTCCTTGCTTAGACAGGTTGGCTTTGGTGGGGAGTATGTTGTTACATGCTTTCCATAAAAATAAATGTACCACTCTTGGGTAGTTGAGTTTCCACAGAGCCTTCCACATCCTGTCCTTGTTACCTTCGGTTGAGCACTCACCCTCATCCGCCAAACTGGACTCTTTTGCCATATGATATGCACTACGAACTGTGAAAATTCCCTTCTTTGTACCAGCCCACACAATTTTATCTTTTTGGCCTAGAGGACTCAGTGCCATGTTGCATATTCGCTTAGCTTCATCTTCAGGAAAGACTTCCCTTATAAGCTCGTAATTCCACCATTTGGTTGAATCATCTATTAAATCTTTAACCTTGGCATCTTCTCCCAAAATTCGCACAGGTGATTGGATCATTCCCGAAGAAGTGGAGCCAATCCATTTGTCACGCCAAATCTTAATCGAGTTACCATCCCCCACTCTCCAAATCAAACCAGATTGGACTAGTCTCTTTGCTCCCCAAATGCTCCTCCAAACATATGAAGGATTATGCCCTAGCCGAGATGAAAGAAAAGACTCCTTCGAGAAATATTTCTTTTTTAGAACTTGGGCTACCAAACTCTCTTCGTTTTGCATGATTCTCTATCCTTGCTTAGCAAGCAAGGCCATGTTGAAAAGCTCCAAATCACGGTAACCCAACCCTCCTTTCTGTTTTGACAATCCCATCTTACTCCATTTAAGCCAAGCAATTTTTGAGCCATTGTTTTGATGTCCCCACCAGAATTTCGAGAACAAGGAGTTAATCCCTTGACACAGTGTTTTTGGTAATTTGAAAACACTCATGGTGTAGGTAGGTATGACTTGAAGCACAGCTTTCATTAGAACTTCTTTCCCCGCATGGGATAAAAACTTTTCTTTCCATTCGTTTATTCTGTCCCAAATTCGCCCTTTGATGCTTGCAAAGGATGTCATTCGAGACTTACCTACCATAGATGGCAGTCCCAAATATTTCTCAAAACAAGTTGTTGGGGTCACCCCCACCATTTTCACAAGAGTATCCTTTACTGTTTTTGGTGTGTTCTTACTAAACAATACTGAAGTTTTGTCCGTGTTTAATTGTTGTCCTGAAGCTCTCTCATATAACTCCAATGTTGTTTGGATCATTCCCCATTCCTGAGGACTAGCTTTACAGAACAGAACGCTATCGTCTGCAAAGAAAAGATGGGTAACTCTCGGCCCTCCACGGGCAATAGCCAACCCTATGATTAATCGCTCCCGTTCCGCCTTACGCAACAAGTGACTTAACCCCTCAGCACATATTAAAAATAAATATGGTGATAGAGGGTCACCTTGACGTAAGCCACGGGTAGGGAGAATCCGTCCGTGAGGTTGTCCGTTTAGGATCACCCTATATGTGACTGTGCGAACACATTTCATGATCAGTTGAACCCATCGGTCTGTTAACCCTATTTTCCTCATGATTGCTTCCAAAAAATTCTATTCCACCCGATCATATGCCTTACTAATGTCAAGTTTTAAAGCCATAAAGCCCTGTTTTCCTTTCAAACGGTTAGACATAGTATGAAAAGCTTCAAAAGCCACAATAATATTGTCAGTTATGTGTCTGCCAGGAATGAAAGCGCTTTGATTTTGCGAAACAATAGAAGGTAAAACTGTTTTCATTCTGTTTGCTAACACTTTTGCAATAATCTTATACAAGACATTACACAGACTAATGGGCCGGAAATCAGTAACACTGACCGGACTTTTTATTTTCGGAATTAAGACAATATGTGTTTCATTCAAAGAATTCTCAAAAACACCATGATTCAAAAAATTGAGCACAGTTTTACATACCTCACTCCTTATTGTAGGCCACGAATTCTGGAAGAACCCAGCACTAAACTCATCAGGCCCTGGTGATTTCATAGGTTGCATCCGTTTCATTGCTTCATCAACTTCTAGTTCGGTGAACTCTCGACACAAAGCATTGTTCATTGATGATGTCACACGACACTCCAACCCTGCAAGACAATTCTCTACCTCCTGAACTCCCCCTGAGGTGAAGAGTTCCTGGTAGTAATGAAGAAAAGCTTCAGTGATATCGTCTGGTTGTTGCCAATCTCGACCTGCTATATCTCGAACATTTGATGTTGTTGCCATATGAATTTTGGGAGAGGAGTTTGCTCTTTACATGTGGTGTGTTGCAATTAATATTCAGAACATTTGATGTTGTTCCGATATTCAGTTAGTTTAAGTTATAGTGGAGAGGTATTTTTGTCAATTTAAAAAGTGAAAAAAAAACCCTATATTATAACTAATTAATATTATCCAATTCATTTGAACTAGAGAGAAGTTTAGGATTCAAATGAGAGGCAATTTTTAATAAAAAAATATATAAAAATGTTTTGAAAACTTATTATGGTACGTAAAAATAATAAATATGTCCATGCACTCAACTTTCGTCTTTTTTATTTTTTGATAGAAACTGCCATATAGAAAGCATTTCTTACATGCCATAATCTTCTTGAAGTTGACATAATATTTGACAGTTTTTGCTAAAAAATTATACGGAAGTTGAGTGTAGGGACATTTTTATTTTTGCTTACAAAATTGTTTATTTTCAAAGTAGGGTAGGCATAATCTCAGTAACAAGTCATTTATTTTAATGTAGATAAATTATGCATTATACAAAATACATACTTAATAATCATTGGTTTTTCTCTATATGATCTATTCAAGTCTTTAACCCATTCTTGCTAGGATTGTCAATGTCCCGAGAGACTTGTAGTACAATACTAATACCCTGAATTTAAATTATGGGTGTTTCACACAACTAACTATGTTTTAGTTATGACCTCATCCATACATGGTGCGGCGGTCACCTATAAAACCATTTGATTCTAGACCAAGCATAAAAGTAAATATCTTTAACTATATGGTCAAACCCATATACAACCATGTGTCTGTCTTCGTACATAACGATCCACGCTATATCTTCTATTATTATAAATCACATCATAAACAAATATTCATTTGAAGCACTTATAAACATTTGATAAAGTTATTAAACTCATGACATATTTTGTTTGAAATGGGAAATAATAGTATGCTTAGTTCATTAACATATCATTTAGTGAAAAATAATAGTTTTGTAAGTATTTACATACCTCTAGACATTACATAAAGTAATTAATATTTTTCACTGTTTGATTTTCCATACGGCATCTACATGCATTTATAGAGGATTTCATCTTTTTCTAGGAAAATAACTATTACAGTGTCACATACTAAGGAGAAGACAGTAACTATAATGCTTAAAATAGAGAGACTGCCACTACAAGAAAATCGGACTTTAGCAATGACTCAAAGTTGTTGCTAAAGGCCCATAAGTCGTCGCTAATTAACATTAGCAACGACTATGGTCGTCGCTCCCTGTGGTTGCAATTAATCTGTCGGTAAAGACTAAATAGCGACGACCTTTTATGTCGTCGCTGTTGATACTTATTATTGACAACATATGTCGACGCAAATAACTATTAAAATTTGTCGCTGAAAATCTTTTAAAGCCAATGTCGTCACTGATGATACACACATCAGTGACGACAAATGTCGTCGCTGATGACACACACATCAGCGATGACATTTACACACCAATGACGACAAATGTCGTCGCTAATGACTCACATCAGCGACGACATTTGTCGTCGTTGATGATACACACATCTACCAACGACAAATGTTGTTGCTAATGACATGCACATCTATGATGATTATGCAACCATCAACGACGACATTGATCGTCGCTGATGATCGTCATTGTTGATGATCATCGTCATCAACATCAAATATTTTTATTTTTGGGTAATTAATGTTTTAAATTATTTGGTATAAATGATCTAAAAATAACAATATGTTAGAGCTTATTGTAATTGTAATAAGTGAATAACTCTCAAAAGTAGAATGAGAAAACTACATAATTGTCAAGTTTTTAAGTAGGTGCCAAAGAAGCCATACATCAACAACAATGTTCCTTAAGAAATTAAACTTTATATGTAGCTAAGCAGCAAAAAAATGATTACAAAAAGGTTTCCCAGATGTAAGAATTGATAACTTGTACGACTCATCAATACCATATTGTAACTGCACATTGATGAGTTGATGGTTTTGCATCTTTGGATTGCGGCCGAGGATTGAGATGAACGGCTTTTTCACCATTGATTTTATATGTCTCTGAAATCAGGTCATCATTAATCGAAGTTGACATTGATATTCATTTCTAAACTAAAAAAAATAAATGAAACACAGTGAGTAACCACTGATTGAAGCTCCCATGAGGAAAACCTTCCTATCGATAAGAGAATTATAATTATAAATATGAGATGTGAAGTACACCAAATTACCAATACAATTCAAAAACTCAACTCTAAATATAACTAAAGATGCAATGAAATTAAAATATTAAAGTTTATTCCACAAACTAACACATCAAAAAATCATTGATTGATGAAATAAGTATGGTCAAAGCTTTACAAGTAACCTATCAACTAGAATAACTAGTAATATAATGAACAACATTGAAAATGTACCATATGGTGATGAAGATTCAGTGATAATGTCCATAATATTATGCTAACTTAAAAGTTGACGGAGAGTGAGCAATACATAGATTCAATGCACTACATTAACAATAGAAGTTTATCAATTAACCCTACTGACAACTACAAACAATCAGAAACCTAAAATGCATACTTGTGATTTTTAACCACATAAGTAATAAATACTATTATACAATTACTTGAGTGATAATTAGACCCAACTACCAGGTGAACTGAATTGATTTCATATTTTAAAATCACTATGGTAGAAAATAAATCTCATCAAATTGACAATTGTGAAAAAACCTGAATTTTAGAGCAGTCAAGATGTAGTGGAAAAGGGAAGCCTGACAATTCGTTTACTTGGCCCATGTTTCCATGTCATAATGAGAGGAAATCCAAGATGCAGCAAAAAAGGGAAGCCTGACAATCCATGTTTCAAAGGGTTCTAAATTACATGTAATGTGATTGATTTATTTTCCTGTAGAAGATAAATGTAAACAATCAGTTTTCATCTGCATATTCATTCAGAAGTCAAAATTTAGACAACAAAGGGGACTATGAAGGAAGTTTATCTGATCATATAACATAAGAAGATTTGCATCTTTCAGCTTCATGAGGCCTATATTAGACACTCGCCAAAAAAAGAAGAAGTCTAGTTTATATTAAACTAAAAAAGATAACTGGTTGTTGTCCCTTAAATCTCAAGGAGATCATTCAATTTCAGTACAACAAAATAAATGAGACCTACATGTTTGAACAACTACTCATTATATGTAAAATTTAATTTAAAAATTAAAATTATAAAATAATTAATCTTGGTCGGGTGGGATATTTACAGCTTGGTAATTAATTAATCACACTAAAATATTTATCAGGGGTAAGTTTACTGTTATGATTGAGTACTTAAAAGCATAAGTGTAAAGGAGGACCAATCGGCTATGAATTATTCACATACAAACCTACCTATTAGGGTGTTTTTGTAACTGCATAGACAATATTTGAATCTTAGAGCCATCTTCTACACAACCCAACATATAATAGGTATAGTAGAATCCTTGCACCAACTTTATCATAACAAAATAAGGTGTGAAGTTCCAAAATCTTATATCTTTAAACATTCCCATCAAAATGAGCAAAATGAGCACCGTGTGTTCCTATAACATATAGAAAAGAAAACAAAGATGTCATCAGTAAAAAATTAGTTATTCGGGTTCAATTAAAGCATAACAAAACATATCTATCACACAACTATTTTACCTAAAACACGTGACATTAGGAGATCGAATTGGCGCTTTGATTATTGTCTAATTTCCTCTATTTGTTCATCTCTTTTTCTATCTTTTTCCACTAACGCATTTTGCAATTCCTCTATTTGTTCATCTCTTTTTCTATATTTTTCCACCAACTCATTTTGCAGTTCCTTTATTTTTCTATTTGTTTCTTCCATTTCAAGGTTGAGTTGGGTGCAATACAGTGACCGTGAAGAAGATGATGGAGTATGTATGACAAATTTTCTCATCCCTCTAACATGGCCAAAATGTTTCCCACCAAGAGCTTGTGTAAATATTTCCTCTTCATTTCTTTGTCAGCCAACTTCTCAAGCATCAAATTTTGCAGAAGCAACATATTTTTCAGGTTAGCCGTATAACAGGGAGAGACAAGATATCTTAAAAGTTTAGTAACTTTTATTGAATAATGTGAGATAAGATATTAACAGAAAGCAAAAATTTTAACTACTTACGTATCGTTCTTCACATTGACTAGTCACAAATGACATGTTTTTCTTTAAGTGAGAGATCTTATAAAAGTCAATTAGACCGGGCTCCTCTTCATCCTCTTCCATCTACATAGACATATAATTAACATATGCTCTAAACATAATTATTAAAATAATATAATAATATAAAATTGTTACCTCACTATGGCGATGATTAAAAAAGATTTAGAGCCAGACGTGTGATTGGTCTTTAACTCCGATCTATTCTTCTTATTACGTGTGGACTTGTCTTGTGACAAATTTTCACTAAATTATACTCCTTTACAGTGGCGGATTTACACAGGGGCAACCTGGGGGCAGGCACCCTTGGTAAAAAAAAATTAATTAATTTTTTTAAACTATTTTCAATCAAAATTTGAAGGGCGCCCCTAGTAAAAAAAAATTACCAGGGCACCCTTGCCTTCTTTTTGTTCTTCAATCGGTCATCACGTGGAGAAACGAGGAGAAAATACCACCCGCCGACAAGAGAGAAACTGAGAAGAAAAAGGGCAAGGCGAGTGGCAAGGGTTCCAAGGGCTCGCAGGAGGAGAAAATTAGAAATCCATGGCATAGAGCTTCAAGGAGTGGAGCACCTAGACCGTGAAGAAGGCCAAGGTCATCACCCATTACGGATTCATTCCTTTGGTCATCATTATCGGCATGAACTTTGACCCCAAGCCACACATCTCCAAGCTTCTCAGCTCGGTCTGATATTTGTTCCTCTATTTTCTGCAACACCCAGATCAAGATTCGGGCTCTCCTTTTGTGAGTTTGGGTTTTATGTTATGTTAATGGGTTTTTGTATGTTTATGTACTGTTTGGATGCCAAGAAAATCTAGGGAATAGGAAAGAAGTAGTTAGTTTTGAATATTGAATCTTTATTTTAATGTGGAGAAATGAGACTATTTTTTTTATTAAGGAGAGAGAATAAAGTTATATTTTAATAGTGGAGAGAGTAGATAATAGTTTATTATTAAAAAAGAGACGGTGGGTGAATTTTATTGTGTTTTTGGTCATAGTTTATAGATAAATGTGGTTTTTTTTTTTTTTTTTGCTAAATTTAAACTCTAGTCTCTTCTATGTAGACTCAATTTCTAATGTAATTTATGCTTTGAGATTTGAGGCTTTTCTAAAAGAAATAGCCGTATGCTAATAGCCCACTAAAAGTACTAATTTTTCTTAGACACTACTAGTCATTTAATTGTGCTTATTATTTTGCAAATAGTTTAAATTATTATGTGTTTATGACATCGTTAGATGAATATTTTTAATAATTATTTTGATTTTTTTTTTTTTTGTTGGGTAATTTGATGAGTTTGATTTGATTCGTGATATATATATATATATATTATGGTATAATTTATTTTTTGATTGTATTTACCGTATTATAAAAAATATATATAATACATAAAGAGAAAAAAAAAAATTATTTACGCCCTTCGTAACTCCAATTCCAAGATCCGCTATTGCTCCTTTAGATTTATTCTCGATTTAGTTTTAAAATATTTACCTTCCAGCCTTTGTTTTCAAATGACTCGCATATCTTAAGCCATATGGGCTGTGAGATAAGCTCTGGAACTATTGTCTTCGCGATTGTTGAGTCTTTATCACCATTGAATTTAAGAAAATGACAATAAAAACCATGACAAAGTAATTTATAACTATTTGATAAAGTCAACTCAATAGATTCAATGTGGTTAGCCAGATTCTCGTCTAAAGTCCACCCAGCTTGTATATTATAAATAACAAGAGTCTTAGCATTTTATATTATATGTAGTAAATAACATAACCTCAAACATTTTATATGTACCCCGCTAGTCCCTCACCCACCACCTGCCCCCCAGGTAAATCGACATTTCACCTTTAGAATTAGTCACCTCTTATGAAATATAACTTCGTAGATCTTTGAGTTAGCTTTCTAATGACACCAAGATCATTTCAATTTGAGCTCTACAATTCTAGATATGGCTTTTTTAGTGTGATTTGTCAAGTGCAAATCATCGGTCGATCCAAATTTGCTTCCAATGATCCCTGAAGTGTCTTAGGTTCCAAAATTAATGGAATGAGTTGCGATTTTCACCTTAAAGCCGCATTTTTCTCATAACAACCTGTAAATCACTAAAACACCAAAACTAACCAAAATATCAGAAAATAATAAAGCTAAAGGCTTAGCAAATGCAAATTAAGGGGCCCAAATATGCAATATTTGACACTTAACACATGTGAGGTACTCACTTCGGATTAATGTATTGGTGCAGATTAAATGCACCAAACAAACCAAGAGAGCTATCATTCCTTTTAAAAACTATCTAAAGGAATGATGTGAAACTTTATCAAAACTCTTATGATATTGATTATAAATCCCGTAAAAATCGCAAACTCAAATGTCAAGTGTAGGTTACTTTGACGCATTTAGGAGTAAGACTTTTCTGTGGTCAAATATTCTGAATGCATTGGGTGATCACATGTAGTATTGTTAGAGCATCATCCTCAAGGAATCCAAGTCTTTGATTAATTCAAAAATATAAGAAATTTTCCATTGAGTTTAAATTCAATCGATTAATTATTCTTAGTCCTTTGGCCAATATGTTTTAGTATTGGATTACTAAAATAATGTTACTTGATGAAATATTATTTATTAGTAAGAGAATAATTTTGTGATTAGAAGGATACTCAAGGATAAGAGGTAGTAAATTAAAGTAGCAGAATAATTGACTTTAATCCGATTATGAAATATTTTATGTAGGAATCAAATATCCAATAGAAGAATTGTCTAAGGGATTAATTGATTAAATAAAAAATATTCTCTAGAGTTCAATTACAATTTAGTGAAATTAATTGTAAATAATAGTAACGCATGATAAGTCATGAGATGACATTTGTCACAAGCCTACTGGAGCTAGAAATATTTTTCCTTTGGGTCCATCTTCAAGCTAATATAAGTTAAGCAAGATAATATGCCTTATTTATATGGGTCATGTTTAGATTTTAAAATATGGATATCATGTGAGAATGGTTTGGACTTGTGTAAGACATAATCCAATAGAAGACTGAAAGGTTTGGGCTTAGGATAAAACCAAAAAAATTTGAAGGAGTATCATAACACATGGGCTAGGGTCAAAACCCAAGTATAATGCGCCTAATGTGATCAAGGCTAAGGAAAAAACTCCACCTAAAATCAGTCACCTAGTCATAAAGGGAGTGGGACTTTGTTTTCCTACTAGTCACATATTGCTCAAGTATTAAATTTTTTTAGTAAACCCTATTATAAATAAAAGACACTTATGATAGTAAAAACACAAGTCTTATTACTAGATATGTGATTCGCTTTCAAAATAAAAAGGGATTGAATTAATCACCCTCTTGTGAGAGTCCACACTTTTTGGTTATCTTCATTTATTGAAGAGAAGACTATCATAAGGAGCAGTGAAAAAAAATGCAAGAAGACCAAAAACACTATTGTGACTGAATTTCCAAGTAAGTTTTTCTTACTTGTTCTTGTTATTTCATTTGACATGTTCTTCATGATCTTTCCGGTTGATAGCATATACTTTAACTAATGATTATGTGAATAGATGAATAATGAAGGACTTGTTGAGGCATTAGCTTGCACAAGATATTTGTTATACGAAGATCAAGATAATATTAGTTATTTTCATATTTAATTTCTTCATTTACTTGTATTTTTTTTTACTACACTATAATAACACTAACACAAATGAAGTTGATAGCAAAGAAAATGATGTTTTAACAACTGATGTTAATTCCTGTGACATTCCAAATTCATCTGGAGTGCAGTCTGTTAATATTTCTTAAAATGAGCATATTTGTAGTGTTTCATAATTCATATCTTTGATTGCATGGGATTGATCATGGATCTTTCAAGTGGACAAAATCAGGCATAATGACCCATGGAAACCTAATTTATAATGAATTTAATGTCATTATGAAGAATTTGCACATGATCATTTTTTAGGACTTGGACCCTGTGTGGCTCAAGTCAATGTGGGATGCCGACAGATCTATTCGTCTGAAGCTACTTTAGATTATCTGTATACTTTACTTAGTTAAACATAAGCCGTAATTTATTTGGAACAGTTGTTAGTGATATGTATTATATTGTGGTGACCAGTCTCTGACTGATACATTTGGAGACCTATCTGTGTTATGATGCTTTCAATTCACTCTATTTATTATGGTTGTAGTTTTAAAATTATTGCTATCTCTATCCCTTAGTCAAAGTTTTCTGCTACAGTTTTTCTATTAGGAGAGTATGAAATCTCTGAGTCTTGCTCCAAAAGAAATAAGACTAGGAGGCGAACCATGAAGTCAATTACCAGTTAATTGATTTCACTATGGCATTAGAAACTATGTCCAACAACTCCTAGCTGCAATATATTCGGCTTTCGCAGTAGATAATAAAATTGAAATATGCTTCTTACTCATCCATGCCACAAGGTTTGTTCCCACATAGAAACACCCACCTGAATTTGCTTTACTGAAGATTCTCTTGGGTTTGCCTGAAACCAAGCACAAAATCCAACACTAAAAGAGATATCTGGACAATTAGGTGTGAGATACAAAAAATTTCCAATCATGCTGCAATAAAGAGTTTGATAATCACTCTTTCTAGAAAAATTCACTATGATTTTGACACTTGGGCTTATGGAAGTATGGATATGTTTCTTTACCAAGTCCTTTGTGTGCTTGGCTTGAGAAACAAAATTCTCATCATCAAATTGTTGAACTTGAAGACCCAAGAAGTAACTTAATTCACCAATTGTAAGGGTATGCTTCAAGTGGTATGATATTGTCCACTTTGTGACTCACCCTACACGGTTTTTGTTGTTGAGTCTCTTAGGACCTCAACCCACACGATTTTGTTATTGAGATTACCCCAAAAGGTCTCATACCATTTAGAGAGCATGCTTATATATAACCATATATCTTTTCCCATAACCAGGTAATGTGAGATGCCACACCAATCATGCTCATTTCAAAGACATTTTCATTTTCAAGGCAAAAGTGTGAGCATGAGTATCAACTATAGCTCCAAAGACAATGTCATCTACATATATTTGAGCTATTAACATGTACTTACCCCTCTTTTGAATGAATAAGGTATAGATAACTTCACTTCTTGTAAAGCCATGGTCTAGGAGATAGGTAACCAGTCTTTCATACCATGTTTTGGGAGCTTGTTTTAAATGGTACATGACTTTATTCAACTTATCACATACTCTGGATGATGAGGATCTCTAAACCCTTTCAATTACTCAACATAAACTTCCTCTTGAAGTACCCTAGTTAGGAAGACACTTTAACATCCATTTGATACAGTTTGAATCCTAGGTTACAAGTTATACCCAACAAGATTCAAATAGACTCAAGTCTAGCAATTGAAGCAAATGTTTCATCAAAATTTATTCTTTTGGGTGTACCCTTGGGCCACCAACCTTGCCTTGTTCCCTCATACCTATACCATTCTCATAAGATTTATTCTTAAAACTCCATTTGGTGCCAATCACATTGTGATCAGTAGGTATGGCTTATTAATGGTTGAAGTCTTTGAAGAAATTGGAGAGAATTTTTGGAGAAATGAGGAGAAGAGGTATGAAATGAAGACAAGGGGTTAAAAAAAAAAAAAAAAAAAAAGGCTGTATGGTTTGTTAATGTTGACTGTAAGACACCAATAGGTTGGGTTTTGAAATCCAATAAAGCTTTCTCATCTCCTAAAAATTAATGACCCTTTCCCTTTGCCTATATATTTTCATGTAAAGCTACCTTTATTTTTCTCAATCATATGTAGTCTCTTTGCATGAATTATGCATATAATTAGGGGTTAAATTATGCCATGAATTAGACCATTAAACTATACAATTTATTAGTCCTTATGGTCTCCATTGAAATGCGTTGATTTACTTTTTACTAAGTTAACTAGGTCGAATTCAACTAAATTGATGGGGAGCCTTAGGGTTTCGTCTCTTTTCTCTCTAGCCGCTAGAGAGAAAACCAAAGCCCATCAGCCACATAGGGGAGGAGGTGTAATGCCCCGAGAATTAATTAACTAGTAATTAATTCCACGGTTCGTCTCCCAGCCTTATTCCACTCCGAACATGACTCAGAGACTTGTACTCTTCGAAAATAGAGGATACTAAGCAGCGGAAAGTAATTAAGTTCTATAACATTAATCATTATAACCAGAACATTTAGCCAAAGATCATTGAAGGAACATAAATCACATTATATATATCATCGTTACAAGGGATCTATGCAATATCTTAATATGCAAGCATACATCAAGCCCTAAGTCTACATCATAATTCAAAAGTACTAGTTACCATAAGTACCCCCCGCTTAAGCTTGCAATAAGTCTTCAAGCATCTCCCGAATCGAGTCCTCCAACATAACCGAATGTTTTGCGGTATCCACTATCTATAACAACATAGTTGTACATATGGAGAAAAAAGAAAAATAATACAAGGGTAAGTCCCGATGACTTATGATGAGTGCCAAATATTGCATATTTGAGCCCCTAAACTTATGTTTGTTAAGCTCTTAGCTGTGTTGTTTTCTAATATTTTTGTGAGTTTTTGGTGTTTCAGTATGTTGCAGGTCACTGACATAAGAATGTGGTTAAAGGGTAGAAAATAAGCACAAAAAGATATAAGAGCTTCCCTGGCTGTGCGATCGAGCGCACCTGCGTTCGAGCCTAAGAGATACGATTGAGCGCATGCCACATCAGCTGAAATCCTAGCGCATCATTAAGTGCCGCGCTACAAGGAACTTGAAGACCAGCACTGCGATCGAGCGCATGGAGTGAGATCGAGCGCACTAGGTGCGATCGATCACACACAAGCTGATCTGGCAGCACGCGAGAAAACCTTAGTTTTTTATTATAAATATGTCCTTTTCTTTTGTAAACCCTACGTTGGGAGGCACCGTAGAGAGCAGAAACACGACTTTTGTCGTGCCTAGGCCTTTGTGAACGTTATTCAATTGTAAGTGTTTGTTTTTTATGATTTCAATTGATTGTGACATGTCTGTTGTTGTCATGAGAAGCTAAACCTTCAACTAAGGTTGAAGATGAAGCCTCATCAATGATTAAACAGTGTATTCTCGTGATTTTATACATGCAATTTGATATTTTATTTGTTCAAAATCAACTCCATGGCTTATTTACTTTATGTGATTGAGCACCTTTTGTGATTTCATGCATTGTTTAATATTCGTTGTGTTCTATCTGGGGATACATCGAGTGATTGAATTGAAACTAATATCCATCGTGATCTACGGATACGGTGGATGATTTAATCATCAATTAAATACTCATTGTGATTCTTTAACGGATGGATTCATCGAATGATCTTACATGCATGTTCATGACTTTTGAACTCTGGTTAAAATGCGTTTTATTGCCGATTGGGTGTGTAAAATGCGAGAGTATGTTGTTTAATTTGGCGAGGTGGATTCGGAAACCTTAGTATTTTACTTTGATTATTGTTTGAATTATCATTTAATTTAGTTTTGTCACAATTGCACGACCAACTGCGGAACTAGGTTAAAATAGGATTTATTTAAATAGAGAAACGATTTCATTGCAAAAACACAATTCTCTGTGGATCGACCTCGCATTTGAACGCGCACTTTACTGCATACGACTTGTACACTTGAGAGTACTTTATTTTTGGTACATCAACTTAGTGAGTATAAATGCACATGACGTACCCGTCATTAAATGGTGAACTCAATTATTTATAAAGCATATAAAACATTATGAGATGACAGTTTATCATAAATGTGATATAGATATAATATATGCTTATAATCATGAGTAACAGTAATAGTTTAACAGTATGGTTTACCCTAGATATTACTCATTCTCAGCAGGGTTGACGTTGTCCCAAGGGACCTATAGTACAATGCCGGTGACCCAGCCATTGCAGGGCTACCGTACGTAACACTAGCGACACAACCGAGTCAGACCTCGGGTGGCCCACACCGCTAATGATGTTCGTCCTATAGTAACTATCCATTGAGAATGACTGGGTCTTGGTCACGAAATCCAAAGCTCACACACACGCATTTGACCATAAAGTTAACCCGTATAGTAAGCCCATTGCCATTATACCACACGTATTGGTATATCATGCCATACGATGCAATTAGTTTTATCAGTCTTTTACATGCATAGTTTTACAAGTCTTATTATTATCTTATTAGCCAATACACGTCTTCACAAAAGAGAGTTTCCAATAGTTCCAAAATGTATTTTATGAGAGTTACAAAATATGCATGTTTGGTATATATAAAATAGATATGTAATGCAGGAAAAGTAACAACAAATCATCCATATGAGTTTGTACTCACTCAGGTCGTAAAGTACCTTCATATAATTTCCTTGAAGCTCCATAACCTTGAATACTAAGAAAAGACTTATCATTAGTTATATTTATACTAAAACAACTATAGAATAAGGAAATAAGAGCTATGGGACGGCTGACGAAAATAAAGTTCCCTATCACACTCTGGACCGTACGTCCGGGCTCTAGGCCGTACATCTACTGTGATACTTCAGACCATAAGTTCGGTCTCGAGACCGTACGTCCGCTTCGAGGTTTTCAGGGAGAACCTCATTTTTCTCCACTCGTCCTCATATTCTCCAAATCAACTCTTAAGACTATCAAAGGCTTCCTAAGTCGAAATGAAACCTTCATGCAACACGATTATGCTAAATTAACAAAACGTTAACCTAAACAAGATCTAAAGTATAACTAAAGCTAAACTACGACTACCAACACAAGACAATAATCGAGCATCATAACGACGCAATTAAAGAGATAGGTAACTGAGCATTACCTCTTTGAAGCGAAACTTCAAGAACCTCCACTCCACTTGCTCCGAACTCACAAATCTCACACAAAAACACTTATACAGGGAGGATTTTCGTAGCCTAGGGGCTCCAGAGGGGTTATGGGCGACAATGAGTGTGAAATGGGCAAGGGGTGAGGGGTATTATAGGGCTAGAAAGCAGCGGATGTCTAGTCCTAAGGGCGTACGTTCGCGTACTATTACATAGTGGTCCAAAGGCTACTTTGTACGTCTAGGTATTACCCAGCGATCAATGTACATCCATATACTATTCACAGAGTATAGCGTACTATCTGTCAGCATATGCCCGGTGGTCCCAGCGGATGTCCACACTAAAAGACAAGAGCTTACGTCTGGTGGTCTCAGCGGATATCCTCACTAAAAGACAAGAGCGTACGTCTAGTGCTTTCAGTGGATGTCCGTACTAAAAGACAAGAGCGTACGTCCACCAACCCTAGCATATGTTTGGTCCAAAAGAGAAAATTTTCAAAATGTCTTTTTGGCTGATCCTAGTGACCCAAAGTCCAATTTTAACCCTCTAACTAAGTTACTTAACCTTAGTTAATTATTTGGGTCACTACAGGAGGGTTGGCCATTTGGCTGCCTCCCTCCTCCCCTCGTCATCTTCGCTCCAGTGCTAGTTATTTACCTGATGTTCTAGTCCCGATGCCTCATCTCTTCCTCTTTCCTACTACTCCTTCCCCCTTCTGTTTTTTTCGTCTTTTCCCCTTCCATGCCTTTTTTCTCCCCCACCTTCCTTTTTCTGCAGTGGCCTCCTTAGCCTGTTTGTTGCTCTCTGTGGGTTCGGCTTGTGGGGGTTTTTCACTCAAACTCTCCCCCTAGATTTTGTTTGTGATCGCTGCCGATCTGTGTCACCGATTCGCTGCTTGCTGTTGGGTCTTTTCACGCGTCCCCACCGCGCCAAGCTTCCAACACACCTTCCACGGCGGTATTCGGCCTACATGGGTTTGGCTCCTTTTTGGCTGCCATTTTACCCGCTTTGGGCCCCATTCCCGCTTTTTCCTTGTTTTGTTGGTTCCTTGTTGTTTTTCCTTTTTTCCTGTTTGTGTTTGTTTTCAAGTCCTGCATTGCCGGTCTTCTCCACGCCTGTTCGCCACCCACCGTCCATTGCTAGGCCTTTTCCCACGTCCCCACCACGATGAGCTTCCAACGCCCTTTCCGTTTTCAGTTCCCGGTTTGTGCTTGATCGGCGTGTGGGTTTTTATTTTTTTATTTCCTTGTATTGTTGTCTTCCTTTGGTTGTATTTGTGGTTTTCGTGTGATTTTCCTTGTATTTTTTTATTTCCCTGTTTTGTTGGCATGTAATAAGGCTCTCTCCTCTCTCACTTGAATTTTGCCGCCTTCGAGTTTTTGACTTTGGTCCTGACCTTTGGGTTGTGGATGTGATCATTATCCTGTCATTCGGGTCGAGGAGGAAGAGTTTCGGCATGGGAGTCTTTTTGCTCTCAGAGTTGAGGAATAATAGCTATCCATGCATTTGGTTGAGTCTATTTGGTGTAGATTTGGTATTAAATTTGAAGTTTAGTCATTGGTTAGCGGATTGGTCTTGATTGTCTTTCCGTTCTCAGGGTTGAGGAATAATAGTTATCCATGCATTTGGTTGAGTTTGTCTGATGCAGATTTGGTATTAAATCTGAAGTTTAGTCATGGGTTAGCGAATTGGTTTTGACTGTGGATTGTATTTGTCATTTTTTATGCTGGTAATCTTGTAACTTTATACTATAGTTGCTAAAGCTATGTGATGTAAGAGCTATATGCTTGTGTTATTATTGAATGGAATGTTATGTTTCCCTTAAAATAAAAAAGTTAACTAGGTCAAATATCAATGGCATGCACATCTAAACTCAATAGTTTAGACCAATTCGCATATTAGCTTATATTTAAGACAGGGACAAACCAAGAAATTTTATGGGAGGGGGTTAGCCAATTTTTTTTTTATTTAATTTTTTTCAGTTCTTTAGAATTTATTTATTAAAAAAAATATTTTGGTTTTTTATGAACTAAAGACTACCCAAGCCAAAAAAGTAGACATTTGAAAGTAAGAGTAAAAAAAAAAAAAATACTTAATGGGTATGACCCAAAAAAAAATTAAGAATAGGGCTGAAGATGGTTTATTGGATAGGGCCAAAAAATTTGGCCAAATCGCCAAATCACTAAATTAAAACTTTGGGGAAATTAGCTTTACCCCCCATAGACTACCACTCTCTCTCCATTTACCCCCATGAACTACCAAGGTTACCTAAGACCCCCCATGAACTGCCATTTTGCTACCAACGACCCCCTACCGTTAGTTAAAGGTGTCAAACGTAACAGTCAACTGTACTGTTTACGACATTATTCCGTCAGTCAACGACACTGTTCATGGTACTGTTCACATTGACCATCAAGTTTAACGTTCTTGACTAACGGTAGGAGGCCGTTGGTAGGGAAATGACAGTTCATGGGGGGTCTTAAGTAACCTTGGTAGTTCATGGGGGCAAATGGAGAGAGAATGGTAGTTCATGGGGGGTAAAGCTAATTTCCCCTAAAACTTTACTTTTTTTTTTTTTTTTT
>CM017321.1:42084614-42202150 GCA_006937295.1 Carpinus fangiana | reverse complement strand
GGGGGGGGGGCCTCGCCTACGAAATGGGATCCTCTCCATTTGCTTTGAAATGGATAGGATCCAGTTAGTGTTTTTTTAAGGGCAAAATAGTCCTTTCACTAGAAAAATTATAGTAAAAAGACTATTTTGCCCCTAAAAAAACACTAACTGGAGACCTCTCCATTTCAAAGCAAATGGAGAGGATCCTTCTCGCTGGCCGACCGGCCCTACTCTGGTCCCCCTCCCTCTGTCACTATTAAGGATGTACCGTAAATTTTTTTTTTTTAATCACATAAACAAAATTCATAAATAAAATATGAACAGGTGGGGTGAAGTAACTAGTAATTTTAGAACATTTAAAAAAAAAAAAAAATTAGTAATTTTAAAAGTTACTCTAAGAATGAGATGATTTTTAAATTATCGTTTAAATAAAATTCAATAATAACTAATTACAAGATTTTTTATCTTGTTTTCTTTTTTTTAAAAAAAAAATAAATTGCGAAGAAGTCTCTAAGGAGTAGGGGTGTCAACCCGGTCCGGTTTCCCGGTTTTTGGCCAAAACCGGAAACCGGAACCGGGGTACCCCGGTTCCATGTTTTGGGAAACCGGAACCGGAACCGGCACCCCGGTAAAACCGGGGTCCTGGTTACCGGCCGGTTCCGGTNGAGGAGACGATTAAAATTACTTTAATGACCAGAACCTATTCTGGTACCATTTTTAGAATCCAAACCTAGGCCTCCAGGCCTCTCTCTCTCTCTCTCTTCTCGTTCAGAGGCACACAAGCCCCAGATTGGACACCAGACATATATAAATTCATAGAGATCAGATTCAGAGCTCTCAAGCCCGCCATCTTAACGGTAAGCAACCTCAGCCTTTTTTTTATCCTCCTTCTACCAAAGGCGTTTTTTATGCACGCCATTGATGACTGAAGCTTCAATTTGCGTTCCATTCCGAGATTATTGTGTCCGTTCCCAATAAACTTCTTGGGTTTTTCTTTTATCAATTTTTTTTTTTGGGGTCTGGTTATTTTGTATCAGGTAAAGTTGTGTTTTATGATCTTATTAACATGTAGTTTGGTTGCTGAGAAAATGTGGGAGAAATTGGGCTTTAAGTCTCCAATTAACGGAAAAACTAAAGTTGGGTCCAAAAACCATGAAAAATGCAAGATGCATAGTATTTCTTTCTTCTTCTTCTTCTTCTTCTTGGTTTTCTTAGGACCCAAATAGAGGCTAATGCTTTTCTTGTAGAGTTTCTACTAGTGTCACTTGTATTATTATTTCTTTTTTCTTTTTTTCTTTCAAACATTAGAGGACTCTAGATGTTTAACAAGTTTTGTAATTGTTACAGTAATTGGCTAGAATGACAGAGCCTTCGAAAGTTCTTCATGTTCGAAACGTGGGTCAAGAAATAACTGAGGTACTCTCGCATTGCAAAGGAACTTCTCTCTATTTTTTTTTTTATTGTCCGAGTACCATATTGTTCATTTCAGTTGTGTTTATTCGTATCTTTCTTTAAATTTGCCAGAATGATTTGCTTCAACTGGTTCAACCATTTGGGGTTGTCGCCAAGTTGGTGATGCTTCGTGCTAAAAACCAGGTTACTTTTTTTGGCTCCTATTGTTTTCTTTTTGAAACATGTTAGTGCTTCTATGCATAGTTCAATAGAGCAATAGCAATTAATGGAACAGTCTAATTTATATTGGTTTTGTCTTGTCATTTTGAAACAGGCTCTTATCCAGATGCAGGATGTGGCATCCGCTGTCAATGTAGTGCAATACTACACGAATCTTCAGCCTAGTGTTCGGTAGAATGTTTTATGTGACAATTTCTCTTTTCTTATATGCATGGCTGTGAGCCTGTGACAACAGGAGACTTCTCTAGTGGAAACCCCTTTGTCAGGTCATGGGTTGAGTGCCATGGTTATTAAACCCATCAATATGTTAATTAATTTTTTGAGTCTGTTTTTGAAATGTTACACTGAAAACTTAAACGTGTCTGTATGGTTTTATTAGGGGGAGAAATGTTTATATTCAGTTCTCTTCACATCAAGAACTGACTACAGTGGATCAGAATAGTCAAGGGCGCAACCAGGTTGGTGATCGAATTTTGGATACCTTGATATATATGTGGCTCTTAGACCAACAATATTTGTCTCTGTAGCTCTTGCACTCATGTGATAGTGTTATGAGAGATATGAATAGTAAGTCATGGTTATGGACTTGGACTGCTTTCTGTGTAATGAACTCTTTAATAATGGAGATCGTCAATGTGTTTTATATCTGTTGGTTGTCAGAATGATATCAAAAAACAAGAACAATTTCTCTGATCTTTTTGTGGGCACTGTTCATTTAATAAGCAAGGCCTGCCCCTCGACTGCTGGGGGGTGGGGGGGTGGGGGGGGGGGGTGGAGTTGAACTAATAAAATTTTGGCCTTTTATGAAAACCAGAATATATACAAGCTTCTGAATGACTAGGGTATCTTTTTGAGGCAATAATTAATATAATTAAAGGGATTTTGGCTTTCAAATGCTTTGAAGTTCAAATGGCTAGGTTCTATCTTGAAGGTGGTGCAAAATACAAAATTACTATGTTAGAAGCCCTAGATGTCTAATAAAAGTATGCACTCAACCTCACTTGGATGCAAAATATGTTAAATGCTTATATCAGTGTGTACAGTGTATGAACTTTGAGTTAGAAACTTTGTTACGAGCGAGCACTCTATCGTTTACTAGCTAATTGGATTGTTGTTCAAAAGCAGTCTTATCTGTTAAATATGTTGCTTATTTGTCCATTAAAGATGTGAACCGACTTTGGCTAAATCAGAATTGATTCACGTTGGCAATGCCAATAATGTTGAAGGTATGGCTAGCATTTGGGGTTGCAGGTTCTCTAGACCTATGAAATATTTAGGCCTTCCATTGGGAGCTTCACTTAAGGCCAAATTTATATGGGCTAACATTATTGACAATATAGAGCGATGTCTGGTTGGATGGAAGAGGATGTATTGGTCAAAGGGTGGGAGGTGTTACCTTGATCAAAAGCACTTTATCTAATTTGCGTACTACATGTTGCTTTCCCCTTTCAGTTGGTGTTGCCAATCACATAGAGAAGTTGCAACGGAATTTTTTGTGGGGTGGCATTGTGATAAGTTCAAATTCCACTTGGTTAGCTGGTATAGGGTTGGTTCTCCAATCTTTGAAGTGGGGCTGAGAGTCCATAATTTACTTTTGTTCAACCGACCTTTTTTGGGAATTGTCTTTGGTGGTATGTTCATGTGAGAGAGGCCTTGTGGAGAGTGGTAGTGGATTATAAGTATGGTAGCTCATATGGAGGGTGATGTTCAAATGAGGTTCATGGGTCATATGGGGTGGGGCTTTGGAAGAATATTAGGAGGGCCTGGAGGGAGTTTTCCAATCATATTAGATATGTGGTAAGTTGTGGCTCCAAAATTAGATATGGCATGACTGGTGGTGTGGGGATTAGTCCCTCAAGGCAGCTTATCTGAAATTATACAGTTTGGCCTGTAGTAAGGACGCTTTTGTGGTAGATCATATGGAGTTCTCTAGTGACTCTCATCAGTGGAATGTTAACTTTATCAAAGCGGCTCACAATTGAGAGGTGGTTGTATTTACCTCATTGTTCAATTTGATGTACATTACTTATCCAAAGAAAAAAAAATTTGTTGTACTCCTTTAAATTGAGTCAAGGTGGTGAAGACAAGTTTTGTTGGGTTCCTTCCAAGGGGTTGTTTGATTTAGATCTTACTACAATATTCTTGCTCTCCGTGATAGCACTTATTTCCCTTGGAGGGGCATTTGGTGGAATAAGGCTCCTATGAGAGTAGTGTTTTTTGCTTGGTTGGCTGCCTTATGGAAAATACTCACCATGTATAAACTAATAAAGTGGCATGTCATGGTGATTGATAGGTGTTATATGTGTATGAAGAGTGGGGAGTTAGTAGATCACCTTTTACTCCATTGTGAGATAGCTAATGCTCTCGAGAATGCCATATTTAGCCGTGTAAGGTTGGCTTGGGTTATGCCTAATTGAGTAATAGACCTTTTTGGCTGCTGGAAAGGGCAATTTCATATGCTTCAAAATGCTGTAATGTGGAAGATGGTTTCATCTTACCTTATGTGGTGTGTTTTGAGGGAAAGAAATGATAGAAGTTTTGAGGACCGTGAATAGACGGTAGAGGAATTAACAGATTTTTTCTTCCAAGACTCTTTATCATTGGGGGCATCTGCTTTAGATTTAAATATTTCTAGTTGTCATGTTTTTCTTGGTCTTTTTTCTTCTAGGGTTGCGTCTTTTTGGTTTTTAATTAAATTGCGATTACTTATCAAAGAAAGTAAAACCACCCTAGAGGTAATAATTGATATTTAGTCTGATATGACCTCTTATTATTGGTTAGTGAGCTAGACTTCAATACTTACCAAAAACAAAAAAGAGCTAGACGTCAAGCTTCTAGAGAAGAGGTTGAACTTGCTCATTTGTCTGCATGACTTCATGTGAAAATCAATTTTTGAACTTTCTATAAAAATGCTGTTACTCCACCTAAAATATGCATAAACAAATATGTATTTTGCATGTCTGTTTGTGTTTGTATTTTTTAGGTTATAGGTTTTTCTCTTGTGTACTACCTTTGTACACTACCTATATACCTGCGCAATGCCTCTTTGCAGTTCTAATAAATTCTTACTTATGAAAGAAATAGGAAAAGGTGTGTGGTGTGTGTTTATAGATGTAATGTTTTTTTACTGATCTAATCCTTTCTTAGTCTTACATTAAAGACAGAGTCTGTACACTATATTTCCTAGTCCCCCCATGTTTGAACCCAAAGAAACTAAAGCACAACAATGAATTTCCCTAAAAAAAGATAAGGTTTATCAAGTACAGCATTAATGAAATAATTGGACCTTCAAAAGCGTGAAGCTTAGTTTGACTAATCTATTTTCCTGTGATCATTGCATGATTAAATGCATTTTAAAAAGAAATCTGACAAGTAATAAGAGGGTATTTGAAACAGGAAAGCCCTTATGTACACAGGATATATACAAAAGACATACCTAATGACTCCAATCTACAATTCAAAAATATAAATTCCAAAAAAAAATAATAATAATAAAAATAAAAAATTGAAGAAACTTGGATGCAAGTGGAAGCAGGCATCCACTCAGACAATGATCCCAGAAATAAAGATTTAAACTCAAGTGTAGGAAGCTCAATGTCATTAAAAGTCCGATTGTTCCTCCATCTCCAAGTAGTCCACATGAGACAGAGAAGAGTTGCTTCATCTTTGGGATTTGTTTGTCATATATTTTTTATAGGTAATTTTTAGGGGAATCTTTTGTATGTTTCCTCTCTACAAAATTTTCTCCTTTTTTTGATAGAATTTATTGTTAATTACCGAAGAAAAATACATTGATGAAATTTCTTTGTCTGTGATTGGTATACTATGACAAAAAAGTTAAGACAGCTTTTCTATAAGATAGATGAACCCTATTAAAAAAAGAAAAAAGAATGGAATCAAATGGAAGATTTTGTATATCCTAATGTGGATATTAAATGAAATGATAAAACAATTGCAGCAACTAAACTTGTAACTGTTAAGAAACCACAACCACTGAAGAAAGGACTTACACAACTCTCAATATAACCTTTCTCACCATGTGTTTTTGTGTGAGTGTGCGCGGCATGCATGAGAGAGAGAGAGGGAGAGAGAGAGCATATGCCTATTGTATTTGCAATGCTTGTCAAACAGTCAATTCACGAAATCAAGGATAATATAATTATTTCTGAAATTTGAGTTAATTCTTGTGCAAATGGAGATTTGTCTATGTTGATTTTAGTCCACTCGTAGTAAAAACCATCTTTCTAATTATAGATTCACTGTAAGTTTGTAAAATTGTCACCTTTCTAGCCATGGGTGCATGGCAAGTTTCCAGCAAAAGTATCCACAGAGGCATAATTTACGATGATTAATAAATTTTTCTTTGTTTCTTTTTCAAATGCCTACGTACTAGGTAATACAGTTACTTATAACATCTCAAATCTTTTCAGTTTCTATTTCTCTATTTATTTATTTCTTTCTCTCTCTCTTCTTTCACTCTACATTCTCTCCTGACTCTGCTGGTATTCTGCCGGAAATCTCAAGGATGCACCGCCTAATCGAATTCTCTTAGTCACAATTCATCACATGCTATATCCCATAACAGTGGAAGTGCTTCATCAAGTGTTTTCTCCTTATGGTTTTGTGGAGAAGATTGTCACATTTCAGAAGTCAGCTGGTCAGCTTCTTCAAGTCCTCTCTCTCTCTCTCACTCTTCTCAAACATGAAAAACTTGTTGGACATATCTTGTGTTTAGTATGGATGGGAAGTTTCATTTTTAGTTTCTTCATCTTTCTTAATGCTTTGGATTGTACGTAGAGTATTGGGATTTTAACATTTTGATTGTGTCGGTTAAGCATACTCCTGAGATGTCACTGATTTATTCAAGGACAAATAACAGAAAAGGTTTTCAGAAATGTATTAAATATTCTCCAATGGCCTGCAAATTGTGTAGGTTTCCAAGCCCTCATCCAGTATCAGTCACGCCAGAGTGCTCTTTCTGCAATAGACGCCCTTCAGGTTGGTGGGTTGGTGGCTGCTTGCACGTGTATGTTTCTGGAAAGTTGTTTTCAGAGTTTGTTCTGATTAAATGTTCAAAATTTGAAAACTGCTTTGTAGGGACGAAATATATATGATGGTTGTTGTCAGCTGGATATTCAGTTTTCAAAGTAAGTGTTATCTTATTAATAGTCTCTCACCCAGCAGGTTTGGTTATCTGCGCAGTATTGAGTCTTCTGTTTTTATTCTTTGTTATATATCAGCCTTTCTGAGCTACAAGTGAACTACAATAATGAGCGCTCCAGGTATGTGCAAAGCATCCCAACTTCATTTGGCTTTGTGTTAACCTCAATTTTCATTATGGCTGCAATTCATAGCTAATTTTCACCTTTATTCTGATTTATCCATTGTGTAGGGACTTCACAAACCCAAATCTACCTTCAGAACAAAAAGGCAGATCCTCACAAGTATGTGCTGTTGATGTTATTTTTCTTAAAAGTGCATGTAATTTTCATCAATCCTTTCACACTAGGGTTTCTACAACTTTATCTCTTGTGTTTCTGAGTTTCGTATTTGTACTGCTTATCTTATGACAGTCTGGGTATGGTGATGTTGGTAGCATGTATGGTCTTCAACCTCCTGGAATTGGGGCAGGTACGTTTTCTTGAAGTCCTGATTTTTCTTTTTGCCACCAATGTATTATTTAATTGACCAATTACTGACAACTTTAATATATCTTATCTGTTGCAGTAGGATTTCCACAGGTTTGTGTTGCTCAAGCTTTACTCTGAGCCTTGTCCAGGTTGTTTTGTTCATTTCTGAGTGGTTTATTAAGTAATTGCCTTGTTTAGGAGTATGTATAATTAGTGTCTTTAAATGCTAACCCGCTTGTCCCACTAGTTACTTAGTTTACAGTTTGGTAAATTTTAGTAAAAGTTGTACTCAAGACGCTCTTGTCAAATATCATTCCCAGTGTTATCTTCAGATTTTTGTTCGTTCTTGATATTTTCTTTTCCTTTTTTTTTTTTTTTTGTTATGAACTCTGTATTTTCAGAATTTGGAAATTACGCATACTATATACACTTTTTGGTAAGTATCTCACACATACACGCACCCACAGATGTAGACTGACCGTGTCTCATAAGTCTCATAATATGTAGTTATGTGCTTATGCATGTGAAGTGACTAATAACCTCAAAATCCATTTTGTTTTAGAAATGGTTAAAGTTGACAAGCTTATACAGGGACTTGTTGAATGGCCGACTCTGGCACCAGGAGTGCCCAGTAATGTCATAGATCTAGGGACAAAAGATGGTAGATTACCTCTAGTTGCATGATATTTTTGTGCATTTTACTTTCATTGGTTTTGCAGAAGACCTTAGAAATGTGATTCTATTTATCTGTTTTGTAGTTATTTATGGATATACCTTTTGCATTGTATTATTTTAGATGGGAGATGCTGCAGCCATCACAGCTGCCTTTGGTGGGAGCCTGCCTCCTGGTATAAGTGGCACAAATGACAGGTGCACTGTCTTGGCCTCTAATCTAAATCCTGATGTAAGTGGTGTTTCCTTTATTTTTTGACATCCGTTTCTTCTTTAAAAGTTCGTTAATGCTATATAAACTTTCATTGGTCAGAAAATTGATGAGGATAAGTTATTCAATTTATTTTCCCTCTATGGAAACATTGTGAGGATCAAGCTTCTCCGCAGTAAACCGGACCATGCCCTCATTGAAATGGGAGATGGATTCCAGGCAGAGTTGGCTGTACACTTCTTGAAGGTTTGATTTTTTTTCCCATATGTTTGTCAGAATCCAAAGTAGAATTTCAATTATATACAAAATCTTTTCCCTTCAGCATTGATATTAAAATTGCAGTTCTTACTATAATTCAATAAAAAAGAGAATTTAAGCTTCACACTTTCACCTTACCAATAGCTAACCTACTATTCATTTAGCCTTTGAAAAATACATGAAACCCCAATTTGCACCTTGAAGTAAGAAAGTTGCAATTTAAAAAATCACATTTTAAGTCTTTTGGTGAGACTTACTAATGTTAAAGGCACCGCTCAGCAACCCCTTAACACTATTTATGTTTCTTTTTCCCACAAAAATCATCATCGAAATATTATCACTTTTTTCACTTTCTTTTTGTTGATAAGTAATGTTGTATATATAAAAAAAGCACAAATTTAAAGCGCAACTCAAATACACTGGAAGTATAACAAAGAGTGCCTAAGTGCACCCAAAAAAAACCAGAGCTACACGGAGCACCCACTTATAAGACCCACCAGAAAACTCTTAACACCCAACAGCAAAGCTGCAACCCAAAAAACATGCCCTACCACCCAACAGAAAAGCCTACTACCCCAAAGCCCTGATCACCACCTGCATCAACTCCGACTGCATAAACTCAAACCCCTCAACAGCACCAGGGGGGATGGCCACCTTATTTAACTGACGCGCCTCCTCTTCTACGTCCATCAAATACGCCAATTGCGCCTCATCGTTCTTTACTTGATCCCTCAGCCAATCAAGCAGCCACCACTGCGGAATGGTCAGACCATATTCCATAGGAATGTTGGGATCAGGCCCCTGCGAACAAGAAGCCGAACCTAGAAACATCTCAAGGAAAACTCGGTCAAAATCCTTCCTCTGCTCAACAGAAAGGCCACCCCTGGGAACCGGATCCGGATCCTTCTCCGGCATGAGACTTTCTCTAGAAATACCACCCCTCGACATTGCAGGTTTGAGAATAGGGACCAAGCCCGGGTCCGGGTCCATGACCAAGCCCGGATCCGGGCCCGGGACCGAATCCAGCTCCAATATCATAACCGGCTCCAAAACTGGATCCAGAACCAATACCGAGGATCCAACTTTAGACCCAGGTTTCAAGTGCTTCGAGAATCCAGCTATCGACATCATCTGAGCAGACCTGACGTGGAGAACCGACAAAAGCGACGCACCCACCTGCTCGCCGACCCCCTCTGTAGAACCCAACTCGCCAGAAACCGGTCTGGCTTCCTCCGCCCCCTTCACCGGACCCAGACCCACAACTTTACCCAAACACTTGAGAAAACCCCTCGTCGGAGATAAAGAATCCATCCGAGAACCAGTGGCTGGAGATAGAATCTGGAGCCTATCCCTCGCCGGAGATCGACCAGCCGTCCGAAGCTCAGAGACCGCCGCTTCCGGAATCACGGCATTCTTCTCCGCAGCAAATCCTGAGAAAACCCCTCGTCGCTTCACCTTACGCCTCACAGACAACCCACGCGTCTGACGCCTCCCCCTCACGTTGAGACCAAAAAGAAGCTTGGGCTTCAGGCCCAACTGAGAGAAGACCTGGCCCAATCTTCTCCTGATGTCACTTAACGGGTCAACCTTCAAGCCCAGCCCAAGGAATAAGACCCGATCGACTTCCGCCCTGACCTTCGCCAGAAACTCATTCGCCAAGCTCCTCAGTGCCACTAGCGAGTAGTCCGGCGATGGCGCTTCCAATACAGACGACTGGGCTTCCCTTACAGACGACTTCATACAAGAAGTGTTCACAGCAGGATCCACTAGGGACGGCTCACTTCCCACCTCTCCGGCGTTAACAGTAGGGACTACCGGCAACTCCTTCTCCACGAATTGCGCAACCATCAAACGCAGTTCATCCACAAAACTCTGCCAGCCCCAACCTCCGCGACCCTCAGGGAGTCTAATAACCCCTTTCCGGCCACCCTCAACGAAGACTACCACCTCTAAGAAACATCCCGCCTTATTGCTTCCCATACGGACCTTCAAAATCATCACTTCATCCCGAAAGGTTCTGGCGAAATCCTCTTTCTTCTGAGCCTCTATTGCCTCCTCCACTGCATCTGCTAGCCAATCTGAACTCTTGATCCCCAGCAAAATGAACCCACCAAAACCCTTCCGCTTTTCCTTCAAACGAAGGAACGCATTACCCTTCTTCGCCGAAAAAGAGAAGGATTGCGCTTCCACCGAGAACTGGCGCTCCATCTAACCCAACTAAGCTCCCCCCACAGACCTGACGTCGAGCTCTAGCGGGGTGTGTCCATTGTCAATTGTATTGAATACCTCTCAATGTGAGGGTTTCTCATCTTATATAGAAATCGTATCTCACCAATTACAACAAATAAGGTAATTACAATCTACCTATTAATTACAATATACTATAGCTATAATATAAAAACATGCCATAACTAGAGAGGCTAATTATGGCTAAATATGTATATGCTGTATCTAACTGACATCCCCCCTCAAATTGATGCTGGTCGATCAAGAAGCATCAATTTGCCCACAAGGAACTGATGACGCTGTCGTGTCATGGCCTTCGTGAATACGTCAGCTATCTGAAGATTAGTGGAAACATGAGGAAGAGATATAACATGAGTGTCTAAGGCTTCTCGAATAGAATGACAGTCTACCTCAATAT
This sequence comes from Carpinus fangiana, assembly GCA_006937295.1. NCBI lineage: Eukaryota > Viridiplantae > Streptophyta > Magnoliopsida > Fagales > Betulaceae > Carpinus > Carpinus fangiana. The sequence goes on along the minus strand of CM017321.1, from coordinate 42,191,124 downwards.
GCTTCGTACGCTCATGGTAAACAGGATTAGTAGCTATTTGAATGGCACTAGTATTATCAGCATGAAGAGGAGTAGAATCAGATTGAGGAAAACCAAGCTCAGCCAAAAGCCCACGAAGCCAGACAATCTCAGAACATGCTGCAGACATCGCCCGGTATTCAGATTCAGTAGAGGATTTAGAAACGCGAGCTTGTTTCTTACTCTTCCAAGAAATCAAAGAATCACCAAGAAACATGCACCAACCCGTGACAAACCACCGAGTATCAGGACATCCGGCCCAATCCGCATCACTATAAGCAACAAGGCGAAGAGAAGAGCCAGTTGGGAAGAACAACCCACGGCCAAATGACCCCCGAAGATACCGAATGATACGGCGGACAGCGGCTAAATGAAGATGGCGTGGAGTCTGCATAAACTGGCTAACCTGCTGAACAGCGAAGGAAATATCAGGCCGAGTAGTAGTCAAGTAGTTCAAGTTGCCTACCAACTGTCGGAACATTGTAGGATCAGAAAGAAGATCACCCTCCTCACTTCGATATTTCACGTTGACCTCCATAGGAGTATCCACCGAAGAAGAATCTGTAAGACCAGCCAGGCTAATCAAATCCTGGGTATATTTGTGTTGATTCAAGAATATACCTGAAGAATCGGTGTACACCTCCAACCCCAAAAAATACGTAAGAGGACCAAGGTCTTTCATATGAAAAGAAGCCTGAAGATTCTGCTTGAGATGTGCAATCAAACTGGAGTCAGTGCCAGTAATGACAATATCATCCACATACACAAGTAAAAGAACGAGACCAGTTGGAGTCTTGCAAAGGAACAAAGATGAGTCATATTGGCTTTGGACAAAGGAGAAGCGAAGCAGAGTTGTCTTGAATTTTTCAAACCATGCCCGGGGAGCCTGTTTCAAGCCATAGAGAGATCGCTTTAACTGACACACAGAAGAAGACGAAGAAGAAAACAAACCCGGAGGAGGAGTCATGTAAATATCCTCTTTGAGATCACCATGAAGAAAAGCATTCTTGACGTCCATCTGGTGAAGCGGCCAGCCTTGGGAGGCGGCAATAGAAATAACCGTATGCACTGTGGTCATCTTCGCCACTGGAGCAAATGTCTCCTTATAGTCCACCCCATATTCTTGTCTGTTCCCAAGAGCAACTAATCGTGCCTTATACCGATCCAGAGTCCCATCAGAGCGTAGCTTAATCGAGTAAACCCATTTACAGCCAATGGCTTTAACATTAGCGGGGCAAGGAACCACGTCCCAAGTATGATTGTCCTGGAGAGCCCGAAGTTCCTCATCCATCGCTTTCCGCCAACATTCATATTTAACAGCCTCAGAAAAGCATGTAGGAATGGAAATAGAAGACAAAGTAGTATTAAAAGAAGTGTGGAAAAAACCATACCGATTAGGAGGACGTGATACTCGGGTAGATCGTCTAGGACCAGATTCAGAAACTGTCTCAGATGGTATGTCAACCTCAGGAGAAGTGATCTGAACAGATTCAGATGAAGGGTTAGTCTCGGGAAGGGGCAAAGTTGGTCGACATCGAGTATACACCATTCCAGGTTTGAACCGTTCAGGCGGAGGAGACAATTCATCAAAACAAGGTAGAATACTAATCTCAGGCAATGACTCAAGATGTGTAGAAAAGAAATATTGATTCTCAAAGAAAACAACATTACGAGATATACGAATTTTGTTAGAACAAGGATCATAACAAACATAACCTTTGTGAGAAATACTATAACCCATAAAGGCACATTTAACAGACTGAACAGAAAGTTTATGACGTTCGTGAGGAGGTAAATGAACAAAACAAACACAGCCAAAAGTATGCAGATTAAGATAGCTAGGATGTTGATGATACAAACGATAATAAGGAGAATCAAAATTCAAGACCTGAGAGGGCAGTCTATTAATTAAGTAAACTGCAGTAGATAATGCCTCAACCCAGAATTTAGAAGGAACAGAAGACTCAAGCAATAAGGTGCGAACAACGTCCAAGAGATGTCGATTCTTTCGTTCAGCTACCCCATTTTGTTGAGGGGTATAAGGACAAGAGCGCTGAGAAACAATTCCTTTGCGATGTAAGAAATCATGAAACTTGTGGGACATGTATTCCCCACCAGAATCAGACCTCAAAATTTTAATACCTGTAGAAAATTGATTCTCAACATATGCTACAAAGGTTTGAAAGACAGACAAGACCTCAAATTTGGACCGAAGAAAATAGATCCAAGTATACTGACTGAAATCATCGATGAATGTCAAAATATTTATATCGAGCATGAGAAATAACAGGAGAAATACCCCATACATCACTATGCACAATATCAAAGCATTTTTTAGCACGACTACCATGAGAAGAGAACGAAAGAGTCTTACTCTTACCAAGTTTGCATACAGAACAGTCAAATGACAAATTTTTAGAAACTTGTTCTTTATTGCTTAACAAACCAGAATTTAACATATGAGATAGAACAACAGCGTTTGGATGACCCAAACGTTTGTGCCATACTTCATTTGAAGTGTTAACAGTCACACAAGCCAAAGATAAACAACTAGGAATTGAAAAGTGTAGTGGAAATAGTCTTCCAACTTTAGGCCCCTTCGCGAGTATCTTCCCCGACACCTGATCCTGCACAAGACAACCATCACGAGAGAAATGGACATCACAGTTTTTTTCAACTAACTGGCCAACTGAAATAAGACTATTAGACAGTCCAGGAGATACATAAACATCTCTAAATGAAGAATAGAATCCCCTACTTCATTAATAGCTAAATGACTCCCATTAGCTACTTGAATATGGGATGAACCATGATATGGACGAACATTGCAAAGAGTATCAGATGATTTGGTCATATGATTGGATGCAGCAGAATCAAGAAGCCAAGACTTATATGAAGTAGTACCATTACCTTGGAGCCCTAATGCGGAAAAGGCTGACATAATCATCTGTTGAACCATTTCAGGAGTAAGAACAGAGGATCCGCCCGCAGAAGAAGAAGCTGAGGACATCACTGGAGCAGAAGAGGTGTTCACTGCAGCCTGATAGGCGGTAGCTTGACGATTCTGAGGCCGAGTGGGACATTCTTTGATAAAGTGACCCTGTTTCTTACAATAGTTGCAAGATTTCTTGGCACAGTTGGCGGCAATATGACCATACTCCTTGCAGCTAAAACATTGAACCTTGCGCATATCCTTACCTTTCCCTTTCCCGTAGGCGGCATAGGCTACTGGATTCGGGTTGGAGTCTTGCTGGAATGTAGCCTGTGTAAGAAGACGCTGCTCCTCACGAAGCAATTCTCCAAAACAAACATCCAAAGATGGGGAAGGATCCCGGTTCATTAAATTGGAGCGAGTGACCTCAAATTCAGGGCGTAATTTCATCAGGAATTGATCTCTCTTGCTCTGCTCATGAACAGCCTGAACATCAGAGAGAGATGTAGCAGGTACCTTCGCATAAACCATATCAGAAAATTCTCCCCACAAATTCTGAAAACCAGAAAAATACTCCTGAATGGAGAGATTGCCTTGAGTGTAATTAGCAATCTCATATTCTAACTGAAAACGACGTGCAGTATTATCCTGGTGATAAACCTTCAACAAATACTCCCACATAGTCTTAGCCATCTTATACGGCCTCAGATTGAGCACAATAAGAGGATCAACAGACCCTAAGATCCAGGACATCACACGTGCATCCTTAACCATCCACTTAGCCAAATCCTTAGTCTCCGTAGGAGCTGGATCACTACCGTCAATATGGCCCCACAACTCTCTTCCCATAACAAATAATTTAAATTGAAATTCCCAAGCAGCATAATTTTTTCCAGTAAAACGAACTCCAAAAGTCTCGCTAGAAGACATGATGAAAAATAAAAATCAGAAATTATAAAACCTGATAAAGAGTAACAGGCCCACCAGAATTGTTGAACAGCAAGCCCAATTCAACAACATCAACCAGCAACCAGCAACCCACCAGAATAGCAACCCAAACAAAGAAAACAAGCCCAGGCCCAGCAAGCCCAGACAGCAATCAACAATTCACTCAAGTCTAAATCGCAAGCCCAAGCCCGATCCACTCAATTAGCAACCCACCCAGCAAGAAGGTCACGCTTGCTGCTACTCACGCCAAAATCAGCCGCGACCTTCACCTCAGCCGAAAGTCCACGCTCCTCCAGAAATCGCCGACAGCCCCACCAACTCCTTCAGAAATCGCCGGTAGTCTACAGAATCAACCGACAGCCTCAACTCCTCCAGAAATCGCCGGCAGCTCCAAAGTCTCCACGCCGACAGCCCAACTCCTCCAGAAATCGCCGGCAGTCTCAAATCCTCCACGTCGACGGCCCCAAATCTTCCAGAACTCACCGATAACCACTCCAAGACTACTCTGGCAAGAGATAGCTGCAACAGAAATCGCCGGCAGGCTTTCTCAAAGCCTCCACGCCGACAGCCCCAAGAAGAAATTCCGGTAAGAGTAACCTTTCTACCCTCAACAGAACTCCCGCTACCTTACCCTCAACAAAAACTACCGAATAGCAGTTTAGAACCCTCACCAAAATTATCGACAACTCCCTTGAAGTCACCGACAGCCAAAGAGACCAATTGCTCAGTCCCGACCCAACTCAAAAAACTCGTATCACAACCCTAATTTAGATGATTTAGGCTCTGATACCATGTCAATTGTATTGAATACCTCTCAATGTGAGGGTTTCTCATCTTATATAGAAATCGTATCTCACCAATTACAACAAATAAGGTAATTACAATCTACCTATTAATTACAATATACTATAGCTATAATATAAAAACATGCCATAACTAGAGAGGCTAATTATGGCTAAATATGTATATGCTGTATCTAACTATCTAACTGACATCCATACGCGCCTCAGCTAGAGGAAAGTGCCCCTAACTCAACCAAGGAGAAATGAGGCTTTACCGGAGAAAAGAAAGAACAGAGAAGATCGAGGAATAGGGTATCGAGCTTACAAGAGCGCCGAAGACAACAAGAAATGTTCGTCGGGGACAACCAAATCTGGGGGAATTTGAAAAAATTTGAAAACAGCCGAGGAGAGAGAACCACTTTTTTCACTTTCTATATCATATCAGTCACTTATATTACTATTCAAATAAAAAAAATACTACAATACAAAACTTTTTCACTTTTCCATACCAAACATTCTTACTTTTTTTCGCATCAATCCATGTCAACTACAATACCGAAGGCAAAAGGGTTTGCCAAACACTCCCAAATTGATAATGTGTTATGTCCATTTCTTGCGTGACAATTCATTTTGCTAACAAAGTCCAATACACATTTGCATGTGTACATGACATGCGATAAGCAATGGTATGTCATGTTAACATAGATTCGTGTTTTTTTATTAAATTCTTGTTTTATCTAATTTAGAATAAGATTTTAGATTGAAGAACTTTTTTGTGGACATGGTATTGCTTTGTGCATAACTGTCTTGATAGTTAAAGTTACTTTCTCAACACTTTCAAACTTGATTGAAAGATCTAATTGCGACTTTTTAAATTATTTGAAAACTTGATTGTGTCTTCCCTATTTTTATCACTATCATGTCAACTTCTTAAAGTTGGGAAATGATTATGAATCCTCTTGCATTTAATTTTTTTTTTTCCTCCATAAAGGCAAAATGTTCAACCCTTTCAACACTATAATGTCTCCTTCTACTCTTGCCTCTCCATTATGAATTAAAGCCCCTCTCTCTTGCTACCAAACATATTTATATTTGTGTTAGAATATAAAATAATTAAATTCATCTTATCCTATAAGTTTAAATTTTTGGGATAAGTGGTGATTTGACATGGTGTTAGAAAAGCGGTCTAGATTTTGAACTTTGTCTTGGTCATTCACCTCCCATCCATGTTCATTTGTTGGGTCTTACTTATTAAAGGAGAATTTGAGCACACACGTGAGAGAGAGTGTTAGAATATAAAATGATAAAATTTATCTATTCCTATAAGTTTAAACTTTCAGGATAAGTGGTGATTTAACAATTTGTTTAATTTTTTTTTTTTTTTTTTTTTAATTTCGCTTTATTCCTTCAATGATTTCTTATGTTCTTTCTAATGGCAAGTTGGGTGAACTTGGGTCTCTCTCTACTCTTGCCTCTCCGCTATGTTTTTTAATCTCTGTCCAATGAACCAAAATTGTTTGGCTGAACTTGGGTCATTTCTAATATGCCTATGATAGAATTTGTACTTGTCAAATAATAAAAGGAAATTTGTTCACATGTCCTTAATTAGCTTCTTAGAAAAGTGAAATTATCTAGCTTGGTTTGTATTATTTATTTAGTCAATAAATTTTAGGACCTCCCAACCCAAACAAAAGAAAAAGAATCCTTTATTTTCGGATGTTGATTAGGGGATTTTCTAAGATCACTGACTAATGTGTGCTAGGATTAACCATTCAAGACATTTACCTTTATGCGAGCAATGCAATTATATTATTTCTTTTAATTATAATTTTTTTTTATTGATGTTTCTTAAAGCTATTCACCTTTGACCATGGGGATTTAAGGTGTTTTTGAGCATTCATGACACTCATTGTCCTGTCTTCAGATTGGTTTGCCAACAACAAAAGTGGCTATGCCCCATTCCCTTCATGGGATATTCTTTTTGAGATTACAATGCTCGAGTGTTGTAGGGTTAATATCTGGCTTTGTATTTTGTTATAGGGAGCATTGCTATTTGGAAAACGGCTGGAGGTAAACTTCTCTAAGTATCCGACTATAACGCCGGCTCCAGACACACATGATTACTCCAATTCAAACCTTAACCGCTTTAACCGTAATGCTGCGAAAAACTATCGATATTGCTGTTCACCAACCAAGATGATCCACGTGTCCACCCTCCCTCAAGATATTACAGAAGAAGAAATATTGAGCCACCTGGAGGAGCATGGAACCATTGCAAACACCAAAGTCTTCGAGGCAAATGGGAAGAGACAAGCCCTAGCCTTGTTTGAGACTGAAGAGCAAGCCACTGAGGCACTTGTCTGCAAGCATGCCAGCTCCATCGATGGATCAATCATCAGAATCTCCTTCTCCCAATTGCAATCTATTTAGGAATATTGCATGAAGCAGGAGCTTCATTCAAGGACAGTTGTGCTGAATTATCTTCTCTTATTGTTCTCTTTACATTTAATTTGCCACTCTCAACCACCTTCGGAAGGTGGAATGATGTTTGCCCTCTCTCCTTCACTTCTTCTCCTCAGTTTTCAAAATTTATCTAATTTTTAGCGTTTGTTTTGCTCATATCTATATTACAACGGGTTTGTTGTTGGGGTTGGTGAAAGATTTATTGGCTCCTATTGTTAAAATTCTTGTTTTTTCATCTCAAATCAAAAACATTAACAAACAATTCGATTGCAAAATACTTCGTAAAATAAAAAGTTTTATATCAATACATTATTGAACATACTAATAAATTACAACAAAATTTACCATCATAAAACCTCTAATTTTAAATTAAGGGTAAAATATTTTTTATCACTTAGGCTTTCACTTTTTAATTTTTTCACACCTAGGTTTCAAATCTTATTACAGATAATACTTGACTTATGGGAAAATACTAATTTAGTATTTTCGTCACATTCTGTTAGCCTAAACTAATGGAATGAAATGTGTCACCCCCACAATATGCCACGTGTCCTAAAAAAATAATAAAAATGATTAAAAAACCCACACTGATTTTTTTTGGGTTTAGTTTTTTTAATTGTTTTTTTTTTTATTATTATTATTAGGACACGTGGTATATTGTTGGTGTGACACATTTTATTCCGTTAGTTTGGGTTAACGGAATGTGACAGAGGTACTAAGTTGATATTTTCTCATAAGTCAGGTATAATCTGAAATATGATTTAAAACCTAGGTGTGAAAAAATAAAAAAGTGAAAACCTAGGTACTAAAAAAGTATTTTACCCTTAATTTAATCCATATAAATTAAAGGGTTAAATACATTTTTGTCCCATGTGGTTTAGCAACTTTATTTTTTGCCCCCTATAATTTAATTTTTATCATAGGAGGTACCTCGGGTTTACATAAAAATAGAGTTGATATCTCTATATAAATTTCGTCCAAAATTTGATGAAAATTTACGTAAGCACCATTAAAAAAATTGACACGTGTCCATATATTAATTAAAAATACAAAATTAAAATTATAAAATTATTATTATTATTTTAAATAATATTAATATTAATATTAATAAAACTTACAAGGTGCTACACTGACCATAGTAAATTTTAGTAAAACTTTTTGCGTTAAAGTGTCGGCTAGAAGAGAAAAATAGCCCACAATAGCTATATGTAACAAATGCTCTTAAAGGATTAGCTATTAAGCCCATTTTAGTCCTCAGCCAATATTTTAAAATAAAAATTTTGTTACAGTTAACATCTGCGTATAAAATAGTATTGTAGCACATTGAAGCAAGTTTTGGTTATTTTCTTTCTCCCGTCTCTCTCACTCTTTTCTCTCTCACCATTTTGACAATAAAAATATATTTTTAAAAAAACAATAATTAAATAAATAATCTGTTAAAGTTTGTACTGAAAAATTAATAACTGAAGTCTAAAATTATATATATATATATATGTATACTTTGAGTAGTTAAAATAGTCATTACTATTGGAGATGCTCTAAGCATACATGCATAAACAACAGGAAATGATAGGTGATATTCTAGTGTTATCCTGTTGTCATTCCAACTGTTATGTGGCTTTTAAAGTCACTAATAGATTAAAAGTCAATAATGATAATCTTAAATTTAAGGTAATTTAAAAAGTCACATTACAGTTAGGACACCAGGAGAACACTAAAAGAACACCTAACACTTTCCATAAACAAATACCCAAATGTAAAAAGAAAATGCTTGTTGGTACAGTTTTTGCTATAATTTTGTTAGGAATTTACATGCGATGGTAAAAAAATATTAAAATAACAATTTTATAAATAAATTTAATTGTTTAATCACTGACGTAATATATGATATATTTACTATCACATAAATTTGTAGTAAAAATTATAGTATCTCTAACAACACTCAATGCGAAATATGCAACAACATATTGAATTGATAAAGATAATCATATGATTTAACTTGATATATATATATATATATATATATTGCTATGGGATCTATGCCAAAACCCAGCATTCACCCACACAACCTCAGATCCATGGAGCGGCAATAGAGGCAACCATTTGATTGGCTTGCTGGTGTAAGCCTTGAGGCAATCGTTAATCGCTCTAACAAAGGACAACGATAATTACAAGAAACATTGATGATGTTTCCTATGTTTCCTTATCCATCTATTTGGTTGACATAGCTAATGGGACTTGAAAATTGGATTTTAATCTCAATTTCCATTTTAAAATTGTCTTTATAGGAAAAAGTTAGACCGATAAAAAAAAAAATAAAAAAAAAATTGAATTTTATAAATTGTTTAATTAATATTCTAATTAACAATCTCCCTCACATATTGGCTCAAACTCCTATTTAATAGGTAAGATTCAATACAAAATATTTCATTAAAATGGTTGGCAAATTGTGACAAATTTAAAACTTTTGTTATGATATATATTTAATCATCACTTACCCAAAAAGTTTAAACGAATATGAATAAATAAATTTAATTATTTAATTAATATTTTAAAGACAAATATGATAAAATACTTTTTTTTTTTAAAAGGAACAGTTCAGTCTCATTCATTGATAAATGGGCATAAAACTCAAATAACACAGAACAAAAGCTCTGAAGCAATCATAGCTGACGTTACGATGTTACAAGATGACATATTACATTCCAGACTCGTACAAAATCTGCTAACTTATGACTAATTTTTAATTTAAACAACAGATCCACGTCAACCAGACTCAAACCAATACATAAGTAACTCTTATTCCTTGAGACTAAAGGCAGAGAACCCCAGCCAAAACTCATCCTCCTCGACCCGAAAGCTAAAATAACATTCATAACCACAACTCAAAGGTCTAGACCAAAGCAACTAACCCGAAGGGCATCGGGCGGGCAGATCGAGCGAGAGAGGACTGAGCATTATTACAAGTAAAAACAAAAATATTTTTGGGAAAAATATAAAAAAGCCCCCCAAACTACCAGCCGTTTACAATTTAGCCACCCAATGTTCAAAAAGTGATAAAGTAGCCCCCACAATTACCAAAATGTAACAAAAAGGCCACTTATTTTTTTATATGCCTATAATACCCCTATTCTTTTAACAAATAAAATATTAAAATAATTGTAAAAAAAACCAAACAATTTTTTAAAAAAATACAAAAAAACAATGGGCTTATAAATTAAAAAAAAAAAAAGTTTTTTGGAATAAATAAATATTCACCCATTATTTTTTTTTTGTTGGGTGTTTTACAATTATTTTAAAATTTTATTTGTGAAAAGAATTGGGGTATTACAGGAATATAAAAAAATAAGTGACATTTTTATTGCATTTTGGTAGTTTGGAGGGCTACTTTATTACTTTTTAAACATTAGGGGGCTAAATTGTAAACGACTAGTAGTTTGGGGGGCTTTTTTATATTTTTCCCAATATTTTTCTTGCTTCATTGGTTAGACATATGCTTAGCACATAGGTTTCACTAAAAAACCAATTGAATTTAAGATTTCAGCAGCAGTTAATCCAAGTACCTCATGGGAGGTTCGATGCCAAATTAGAAACAAGATGAGCTAAAAGCCTAATAATATGCTCTTTCAATCAGACCAAACTAATAAATCTACCAGTTCTACTCTAACATCTAGCAATAACTAACAAAAAAAAAAAAAAAATCTAGCAATAATAAATTAATTTTGCTGTGGAGCAACCTTTCATACTTGCTTGCCATAACTCAATTAATCATGATGGGGTTAGAAATTTTGTTTAATATCAGATAGATGCCAAAAGCAAGTTATAAAAACAAATTTAGAATGAGGAACCAAAGGAACTGAAAGAGATCACATGAGCTAGAACTAAAATTAAATATCATGTGTGACAATAATCAAGCATGCAAGGAGATACTGTGGTGGCACATAAACAGAAGTAACTCAAAGGCAATCAGCTTTACTCAACGTGAACCTTGAGTTCATGCTGCCTACAGAATGAACTGAAGATACATGTGGGGAGAGGAGGTGGAAAAAAAAAAAAAAAAAAAGTGAAAAACGGAATGAGAAGACATGCAATATCTCAACAAAATTCAATCCAGAAAACTTCTTTTTCTTTTCAATAAAGTCATGAACAATATGCATTGCCAACAAAACTGTGTTATTAAAGATCCGGTGAACAAAACCAAAAACCAACACTGGAAAATATCAAACTACAAAAGCACAAGACCAAGTTCAGATGGCTTCAATGCATGCCTTGTCCGGTAGTTATAAAGATAGTAATGAAGTTGCCCATCTCCAGGCCCAAATTTTAGTTCTTTCAGGAAACACTCGTTCTGCATGACATCCAACGCATTGAAAACATCAAAATCCTTCTGTTTCGCTACAATAAGAGCATCATTCATTAATTGAAGCAACGGAGTCTTCGAGGAGACATTATAGTAAGAATAAGCAGCTTTCAAAGTCGAGTAAGTCTGATTGCCAAGGATAGAAGAAGGAAGTGTGTAGAAGCTGCAGAAGTCTGTGATTTCATGAGTCTTTGGGCTCTCTACCAAGTAACTATCAACCACGTTCTCATGTGGGAGAAGCCAATGCTCCACATCATTTTCGTCAAAATCAGGTGCAACAACAAACTGGCTCAAATAGTCCCTAAGCAACCGAGTAACAGCAGGGACATCTCGAAGTTCCATTTTTCTGAATCCAGGGGTAGCCGGTGAATCCGGTAATTTGTAAAGTTTCATGGTTCGGCTCATCGTCATCCTTGCGCCAAGCCTCGAAAACCCAACATCAATAAGTTTCTTTGGGTTCAAAGACCTATGCCAATACTGGCAAGTTGTTATTGGTGTTGGAAGAACCACTCCAGCTGTATAAGCTGCTTGCCAAATATTCTCCAAGTGAACCCTCCGAGTGACTTCCTTGATCATAACAGGTGCAAGTCTCTTTGATCTAAGCTTCTTGTGAACACACAAGAAATTAATCTCAGCCATTCTCACAACCACATCCCGGACCCGGATTCTAGCAGGGATGCCAGTAATAAAAGCAACCAGCTTCTTTGAAGCTTTCGCACGAACACCAATGTGCCAACTTTTGTAATAGCCAGGAGGATGCAGTGCCCACCTAAGAAACTCCTTGGAGTAATTGAATCTAAACATGCTCTCATCATCCTCAACATAATTATTCTTCAACAAATTGTAAACCTCAGTGCAAGTCCCCTCGGAGTCCATGTCACATGTGGTCCATTCGTAGGGACTTGGCAGATTATACGGTTCTTGTTTGACTTCTGATAATGGTGCCGGGGGCTCAATCGGACCCTCTGGTACACTCGTGTCACCGGCATCCTTGAACTGCCCAACAGGTTGGGTTTCCCAAAACTTATGCCTCTTGAGGGACGTGTCTTGGAATTTCCTTACTATGGTCTCCAATGAGCTATCATCCTTCGTAAGAGGGTTTGCATCCAAATTGTTATCCGGGTTTTCTTTAGGTGACCCAGGAGGAGATTTGCCATCACCCATTTCAACAATTTGTGTCCAAAAATGTGGTTTAGAACCTCCTAACAACGAGAAAATAATCTAGTTATTTTCTGAAACTGAGTCAGAAAGCAATCAAAGACAATGTTCTATTGAAAATTTAAATAAAAAATCAAACAATAATGAACACTTAGAGATTCTGGGCAAGAGTGAATTCAAGCAGACCATTAACTGTATATCCAAATACTAAATACATAAACCCCAGATACCGTCTTCTATCAAGATCATTTCCTATTGCTCTAGTAAACCTAGAAGAACAAGTCCGAAAATGGAATTATGGAAAGTTCATAGATTTCTGATATTCGACATGGTAAAGTCGAAAATTGAAAATTTACATAACTTACAATCTCACTGGCAAGCTTTGCAAGATTGGACCTTTAAGGCGACGCAGATCTTAAAACAAGATTGTAGTTTGATTGTTTTGGTCTCTCCGCTGTTGAATGAAATGGGAATTTAGGATTTTTGGTGAAGGCAGCTTTGGGAAACACGACGAGAGCTGTCGTTTGTGTTTGAGAAAAAAATTGTAACTAAAAACAAACAAGAAGCATACGAAGACGAAAAACAAACGAGAAGCATACATAGAGAAAAAAAAAAATTGTAACTAAACCTGAAGAAAATACGCTGAAAATGGTGTAATTTGAGATATACAGAGAGAGATCTGAACCTGAAGCAAATCCGCAGAAAAGAGAACCCTAGCCCCTCTCGTACAATTCCCCTTTTCTCGCTGCGCTTCAGTGTCAATTGTAAATCGCTAGGTTTTTTGATTTTATAGTGATATAATTAGTATCCGAGCCCCTGTAAAGCTGAGAATTTGGTATTTTGCACCCTAAACGACCAACGACAGCTAGAATTGCACAAATTGACAAACGGCAAGACGTTTGTGACTATACACCTTTGTGAGGACCATAGAGAGCTTTTCTTCTTCTTCTTCTTCTTTCTTTTTTTTTTTTCTTTTTTTTTTTTTTTAACTTCATTGAAAACCCCCAAACTTTCATCGGTTTTGAAATACCTTCTTAAACTTAAAAAACTCTCAATTTAGTCCCCTAAATTTTTAATTACTCTCAATTTGGATCCCTCCGTCAATTTTAGCCATTAAAAATACAAAAAAAAAAACCAAAATATCCATCATTTTTATTTTAAAAAAATTAAAAAAAAAAACGTTTTGAAAGTTGAAATTTTATACAAAATTTAGGGCTATAAATGTCATGTAATATTTAAAATCTGATAGAATGGTCTAAATTGAGAACAATTGAAATTTCAAGGGAGTAAATTGAGAATTTCTAAAGTTTAAGGAAATATTTCGAAACGAATAGAAATTCGAAAGTCTTTAGTAAAGTTTTCATTTCTTTTTTTTTTACATGTCCATGGGTGTGGCCCATTTAAATGAATTTTGTTTTGTTTTTTTTACATCAAAACAGAGATTCAAACCACCCAAAAAACACAAATCTAAAGAGAGACGAGATAACTTGAGATTAGAAGTCGAAAGAGAATAGATCTGGAGATGCAAAAGTTGTAGAGAGATGAGATGCTAAGATGCAGAAGCTAAGAGAGAGAGAGAGAGATCAGTTGAAGAGAGATCCTATAAAATAGTGGATCGATCCTTGAAAGAGATGAGATCCTTGACCTTGAGCGTGAGGGACCGAGGGTGGCGTGTGTGAGGACTGAACGAGGAGAAGAGGTGGGAGTATGGTGATTGGGTAAATTGGGACGGTGGTTAATGAAAGATTTTTTAGTCAATCGAAAATGATTTCAGTTTGACCACTATTTTATGTTGCACTAAATACTTTAAAATGTAAAAATTATTTTATGAAAATAATTTTACGTCGAAATAAACAGAACTTGAATGACTATTTCTATGTAATAGGTTTTTATTTTTGTTTTGTGCAAACACAAAAAAATTAGAGTTAAATTATGATTCAGTTTTAGTTAGAAAATTTGGCCCGTCATTTTATTCCAACTTCTAATATTCTTAAGTTAATGGTGGACACTATAAATCTAATGGTTATTTTATTGAATTTGTAAATGGGCAAAATATATGAAATTTATTGACCCATAGCATTTCTTTATATATAATAGGGGATTTTAAACAGGAGGGCATAACATTGCTACAAATGGCATCCTTAAATTAGAAGAAATTTGTGATTATATTTGTGTGATGCCTATTATATTTTAATACAAATAAAACTCATATAATTTTGGAATTTTTTTTTTTTTTTTTGACATGTCCATACAAGAGATGAGGAGAGGGATTCGAACTAGTGACCTCCACTTCATTAGGCGTGATCCCAGCCGATTGAGCTACCTCTTGGGGACTATAATTTTGAACATTTAAAAAATTATATGGAGCAAAATAATAAATCTTTCTTTTTATGAATACAGAATAAAATTGAATCTTTCACTCAATATATTCAATCAAATAAATTATCTCACGTCATTATGAATGCTTAATTATCTCTTTAGTGTTTTGAAAACGTTTTTATTCATTTTCTTGACAACAAGCAAATAAAGTTGTTTTTTTTTTTGTCATGTCCACACAAGGGAAGGGGGAAGGAGGATTCGAACTAGTGATCTTTGCTTCATTAGATGTGGTCTACAGCCGATTAAGCTACCTCTAGGGACAAATAAATTTGTATCTTATTTTGCTTTCAAAAAAATAAAAAAAAATAAAAAAGTATTCGAGTAAATCATACAAATGTACAAAAACATTTCCATAAAACCATTCAAATGAATTAAAAATAATAATAAGACTCTTAATTTTAATTTATTTCATATTAAATGTTACAATATTTGTTCTCATGTGGGTAGTTTAAAATGAAATATATGCAAGAAAAGCTATTGATTTTGATAATCAAAGCTTTAGTTTCTAATATTATTGATGTGATACCTATTATATTTCAACACAAACAAAAATTGATATAATTCTAATTAAACATTCTAAAAAAATAGAAAGCAAACTTAAAAAGTAAATACAAAATAAAACAAAATCTTTCACTAAACATTTAATGCAATCAAATCGATCTCGACATGCGATGCTTAATATTTATTTGGTGTTTCGAAAGTATTTATGTTCTATTTATACTTATAACTAAATTTTTGTCTTGTTTTGCCTTCAAAAGCATAAAAACACTTTCAAAATGGTCGAAAATTGAGTAAATCACATAAACGAAACAAAAAATCCCGTAAAACGTAAGAGCCTTTATTATTATTATTATTATTATTATTATTATTATTTTAAAAGGAATCATTCCAATTTCATTGAAGAAGGATCATGAGCGTAAACGCTCTTACATCACAGAGCATAAAGCTCTGAAAAAATCATAGCCAAAACTACAAGATTACAAGTCATAGATGCTTACATAAAAATCAAAATTCAAAACCTATTTATGACAATAATATCCACTAACCCATGACTAATTTTCAGTTATAACATTAGATTTATTCCAGACAGATTCAACTCAATGCATAGATAGTTCATCTTTCTCAGCCTTGGGAGTAGAAAACCCACGCCGAAACTCATTTGCTTGAACCCGAGAGCCAGGAAACGGATTACATCCACAACCCAAAGGTTTGGACAATCCTTATTCAAGCAAAATTACAGAGAAAAAAAAAAAAAAAAAAAAAAAAAAAAAGAGAGAAAACCTAGCCCCCACATAAAAACAGCAAAAAAAACACAGATCTACTCTTGAAAAGACTAGATCTACTCCTTCTTGACCCAAAATGGTCTTTACTCAAAACAAACAAAACCATCAAAAACAACAGCGATCGGAGTAGAAGAGATGATGGGTACTGGCCAGCATTGGCATGTGGTGGAGCAGATGGAGGAGATGGGCGGCACAACACCTTGGAGGGCGGATAAAAGTGGCCCGAGTTGCTGCATATGGCCTAAAAACACAAAGAAAACAAGGGAAAACAGATAAAAAGGGAGGTGGAGATTAGGAAGGGGGATATGGTAAAGGGGAGAGGAGGGAGAGAGGCTCCCTCCTCCTCTCTATGGGCTAGTTTAAGTCATATACATTAAAACATGTTTAAATCTTTGTTCCTATAAGTATATATGATTTTAAATTAATAATATAAAGAAAAAAAAAAATTAGCAAGTAGAATACATAGATTATAATATAGAAAATTACCAGGATTACATAATATTGTTAGTGTGATATCTATAATATTTCAATACAAATCAAACATATATAATTTCGCACATTCGAAAAAAAAAAAAATATTAAGAAAAATAAACAATTTTTTTAATGAGAATTTGTTTCCATAGGTATACATGGTTTAAAATAAAAGGTATAAAGAAAAAAAAATTGCCTTTTAAATAAATGGGCTAGTTGGCCGATTTTTTTAATTTTTTTTTTTAATGAATATAGAACTTTATTCATAAAATCAATCAATTAGGGGCAACAAGCTCCCTAGTTACAATACCATAGATGCAATTTTGAGTTTCATCAACCCAAATTTTATTGACAATATCTAAAATAGCCTCCTTATCAAGGCTATGTGCAGTTGAATTCATTTCCCTCTTCACATGTGCAAGCATCTCCCTTCAGAATTATATCAAGAATACCCATCTCCCTACACAATTTCATTGCATGTAATGATGTCATCACCTTATAGCCACAACAGGATCTACAAGATAGCTCAAAGTAGTGCTGCGTGCAGCCAAAATAGCGCCCATATAATCTCATACAACAATACCCATCCCAATACGCCCATACACAGTATTAACCATTGCGTCCCAATTAACCTTAAATAAAAACCAATGGATGGTTTCTGCCATAGCATGGGTGGTTTGTCGACTAAAGATTTCGTGCAATGAGATTTTTTGTGTTGACCCTTCTAAAGTCCTTAAGAGCACTCACTACAGGCTCTTCAAGCCTATTTTTTTGTTAGTTTGAATAGTCAATTTAACAAAAATGGTTTAAAACCCCACTTTTCATACTCTTTATTTTAACAAAAAAACTAACATTGTGAACAGTAAAACTTCAAAGTTAAAAATTATTATTCCCTCTTTATTCATTAAACAACTATTTTTTCTATCTCCTCCTTTTTCTTTTTTCTTTTTCTCTCTCCTTTTTTTCTTTCCACAGGTCTTTTTTTTTTTTCCCCCTATCTCAGCTTTCTTCCTCTCTCAGTGTTTGGCGTCATATCCGTCTCCGACTGGTTCCACCTCCCAATTCCTACAATTCACCTCTCTCAGCAATTCTATCTCCTTTAGGCCCTTGTTCAAAATTCCTCTCTCAAACTGACTCCGTCGTTTAAAGCTGCAATTTTCCAATGGCTTCTACGACTGCCTCCTCAGGCGCGTCCGCACGAGAGTTGCAGGGGATTTTTGGCAATTGAGAACCAGTCAGAGCTGCTAGAAAAGGGAATGGGTCGAATTCAACTCTTGATGGGTTCTCCGGATGGTCCGAGTCTGATGGTGGGGAAGATTCTATGGAGTCGCAGAGGAAGAAATGGTTTGAAGGTAATGGTAGTTCTGGATATATTTTCTCTTCTCTGTTTGGCTGCTTAAAAATATGAGGAACTGAGCAAATGTAAAATTCAGGTTGTTTTTACAGGCACAGTTGATTCTGTTTGGCTGCTCATTTTTCAGCTTTTCTTAAAACACAGTCACATAGGATTTTTTTAAGAGTAAAAAAGTGTTTTTTAAGTTTTTGAAAAATAATATTTTAATGAAATAGTGGAAGTGGATTGTTAAAGTAGAGAGGCTGAAATTGGTGTTCTAAAAAGTGAGTTGTTAAAATAATAAAAAATGTACTTTTTGTTATTTTGAAGAGAAAAATTTGAAGAGGCTGCTGTGGATGCTCTAATAGAGTTACTATCTTCACAACAAATTTGGTTATGATGAGTGAAAACTCCTCCATGTACAATTGTATTTCTACATGTTAGGAGATTAAAGCGGTTATGGAGTTTTTACCAAGAGCACATTAATATACATAGTTGAACACTACTTTAGCCCAAAAACCTAAGCTAATGGGCTAAGGTCCACTTAAGTATATTAAGCATTATTTTCTTTTATATTTTCTCAATGTGGGACACAACACTCACAAGTGCACCCACAACAATCTCCCCCTCACTGTGAGTCTTTTCGCATTGACTAAACTTTCCCTCACTTGTGAGTCTTTTTACATTTCCAAGAGTGTCTCACGTCAAGAGTTGCGAAGCGGGACACAACTCTAAACCCAACGCATCAAGACACCCGTCCCAAGAAAGTAACCATGGCTCTGATACCATTTGTTAGGAGATTAAAGCGGTTATAGAGTTTTTACCAAAAGTACATTAATATACATAGTTGAATACAACTTTAGCCTAAAAGCCTAAGCTAATGGGTTAAGGTCCACTTAGGCAAATTAAGTACTCTTTTATTTTATATTTTCTCAATGTGGGACACAACACTCACAAGTACACTCACAACACTACGGAACCAAATTTTTCTTGCCATTATTGACATAAGTTCAATATCTTCCTTTTCACAGTGATCAATCAAGACAGCAAAAACATGAGGAAAAGTTAGACCATCATCAGTACCTTTTTACACCTTCCAGGGTCAGCAACTCCTAACATCCTATGCTGCAGGGCAACTCCACAGGCAATGATTCACAGATTATGCTTCTCCTTCGCAAATAGGGCATCAATCATTGTAAACAATGCCACATCGGAAAAGATTGTGGGAAGGAAGTCATTGCACGCTTTCCACACGAACATTTTTACTGCATTTGAAATCTCTAAAAGCCAAATTGTCTTCCAAACTATATTCCCTGTATATTTTCTGGACCAGTCCCTTCTTCGTTTACATTGTGATTCCTTCTCCATATGATATGCACTGGGCACCGAGAACTCACCATTTGACTCCATGTAAGAATGTCGCTTGTGGGTCCCAGATAATCTGGGCTTCCTCCTCCATAAAAATCATGTTGATTTGAGGAGTATTCCACCATTTCATGTCCTAATCTATGAGTTGCAAGACCCTTGCATCTTCCTCTAACAATCATCGGGGGGATTGGACTAAAAAAGAAGTTGGAGTTGGTAGTCATTTATCCCCTCAAATCCGTATATCATGCCCATCACTCACACGCCATATAAGTCCATTTTTAAAAACATCACCAATTGACATGAGGCTCCTCCATGCAAAATGATGGAAGTTTACCCAAAGTGGCATCCAAGATGCTAGATTGGGAATAATATTTGGACTAGAGAACTTGACCTGCCAAAGACGTGGGATCTTGCAGTAGTCGCCACAATTATTTTGCTAAGAGAGCTTTATTAAAATATATCAAATCTCGGAAACCCAATCCCCTTGAGTCTTCGAGACACCCATACACTCCCAGCTCATCCAATAAATTTTGACGTCATTCTCCTGGTGCCCCCACTAGAATTTTTGCATCAACCTATTGATTTCCTTACAAAAACCAATTGGCAATAGGAAAATGCTTAAACTATATGTGGGTATAGCTTAGACTACAACTTTTAGGTTTTACTTCGGTTCTCGCCAAGAATCAAAGTAAAACCAAAATGTTGTAAATTGAGTCATGTGTTTAACCCTTGAGATTTTCTATGGGTTGTTAATAGTTAAAATGATGTTTATTGGGAACCCTATAATGCTATATGTTGCCTTTTGGAGTGAGATACTTGTAGTGTTCAAGAATCTCAAATGGTTGTTATAGATGTTATAGCTTAGAATTGAGTCTAATTGTGAATTTCAATGTGAATGCGTAGGTGCATTGCAAGTGTGAGTCAAGAAATTATCCAAGAGGACAATATAAGTATTTTACTTACTAAGCAAAAGAAATGTTTTTAAAATGTGTTCAAAGCAAGATATATCTATTTGACTTCGAGCCAACAAAATTTTGGTACACACATGATTTGTGATACTTTGATGATTTGATGATAGCTTGGCCCTTATTCCAACTTATAGCATTCTGAGGATATCTATCCAGGATAAGAAGAAGAAGAAGATAAAAAAAAAAAGAGAAATGTAACATGGCTATGCTTTGAATTGATTTAGGAAAGAAAAAAGGGCTGTTTGGTTACAGCATTTGGCAGATTTATTTATTCCAGTTTAAAAATTATTTATCATGGTTTGGTGTTAGAAGATTGGGCTGCTTGGTAATGGGGATAGCTTGGCCCTTATTCCAACTTATTGCATTCTGAAGATATCATATCCTGGATAAGAAGAAAGAGAAGAAGATTCTCGGAGGCAAGGAGAAAACCTTAAGCAAAAACAAGAAGATCCGGCAGGGTGCTATCAGTAGCACACTCGGGTACCATCGTTCGATTTATTTGTGCTTTTTATTATTTGATTATCTTTCAATAGTAAATTATATTTGAATAAAGAGTAATGCTAATTTAAGTATCAGAGTGTTCCCGGTCCCTCGGAACACCTTTGACAATTACTCTTTGATAAAAAAGAACAAGGATAAAATCCTAGGCAAAAACAAGAAGATTCTCGAGGACAAGGAGAAAACCTTGGGCAAAAACAAGAAGATTCGGCATGGTGCTATCAGTAGCACACTCAGGTACCATCGTTTGATTTATTTGTGTTTTTTATTATGTGATTATCTTTCAATAATAAATTTTGATTTGAATAAAGAGTAATGTTAATTTAAGCATCGGAGTGTCCCTAGAGGACCCCTTTGACAATTACTCTTTGGTAGGAAAGACAAGGAGACAACCTTGGGAAAAACAATTAACGGGAGACAACCCGGTAAAAAACAAGAAGACAAGGAGACAACCTTGGAAAAAACAATTAACAAGAGACCACTCGGTAAAAAACAGACAGACAAAGAGACAACCTTGGGAAAAACAATTAACAAGAGACAACCCGATAAAAAACAAGGAGACAAGGAGACAACCTTGCGAAAAACAATTAACGGGAGACAACCCGGTAAAAAAACAAGAAGACAAGGAAACAACCTTGGGTAAAAACAATTATAAGGAGACAACCCTCTAAAACAAGGACAAGGAGAAAACCTTGGATAAAAACAATGGATAGGCAGAAAATCCTCTAAAAAAAAGGACAATGAGAAAACCTTGGGCAAAAACAATTAACGGGAGACAACTCAGTCAAAAAAAAAAGAGAAGACTCATCCCCTACAACAAGGAGACAACCTTGGGTAAAATTGAGTAACGGGAGACAACCCAATTAAAAACAAAGAGACAAGGAGACAACCTTGGGCTAAAAACAAGCAACGAGACACAACCCGGACAAAAAACAATGGATCACCCAAGGCAAATGAGGAACAAAGGTTAGTCTGTTGAAAGACTTGTGAATTATTGTTTGAAGATTATTATGCAGGTTCGGAGCCTAGTTTGTCAAAATGGGCATTTAAGAGAGAACCAAGCATGATCCCCGAGTGTCTCAAGGATATGACAAGTTTAACCCCCGGGCAAAGGAAAGAGTTGGGGGGGTACTCTCAACAACCAGGAGACAAGGAGACAACCTTGGGCTAAAAAAAGCAACAGGAGACAACCCGGTCACAAAACTATAAGATACTCGGAAACAAGGAGAAAACCTTGGACAAAAACAAGAAATCACCCCAAGGCGAACGGGAAACAAAGGTTAGACTGTCAAAAGATTTACAAATTCATGCTTAAAGATTATTGTACAGGTTTAAAGCCTAGTTGATCAAAAGGACATTGAAAAGAAGGAGCCAGATCTGCCTTCGGATTAGCAGATGACTTGGAAGAGACCCAGGCATGATCCTCGGGTGTCTTGACAGAATATCCGGGTATCAATCCCGGATGACTTGAAGGGAAGGTGCCAGATTATGCCTTCGGATTATTGATGATGTGAAGAGAGGACCGGGCATGATCCCCGGGTGTCTCAATACGATGACTAGTTTAACCTCTGGGCAAAGGATAGAGTTGGGGGGTGCTCCTAGGAACTCAGGCGATGCCAAAAACAAAGTTGAAGAGCTTCAATTGACGAGCTCAAACCACACTCACTAGGGAGACACGAGTCTCAGATAAGGTCAAACAACAAGCCGCTAAAAGGCTTTGACTAAATTCCTATTACCCAAGTACCTTGGCTAACATAATTGGGGGGGGGGGGTAATTGTTGGGAATAAATTCACCTTATAAGCCCAGCAGATTTTGGGCCCAAAGCCCGTAGGGCAGTCAATCAAAGACCAGAAGACATAGTCCAATGAAGACTCTATTTTACAGTCACAAAGACCTACTCAAAGTCTGGATTAGGGAGAGATAATTCAAGGTTATCTCTACAGGAGAGTTATTCAATTCTATCTCAAACTCTAAGAGAACAATTTTGATTATACCGCAATCCTAGGAGAGCAAGTCTCATTCAACCTCAACACTCTAGCCTATAAATAGGCCCCTACAGAAGGTATAAAACGGATTCTCTCATCTTCTCATATTCTCTCTCAAAGCTCAATTAGTCCCTTTGAACACATTGAATTATTGTGCGTTGGCGCACAATAATTCTCTTGAAAACTTTCTGACTTTGGCATCGGAATGGCCCGGTCCCCCAGGGACCCCCTTGACATTGCTCTTTTGTATTCTTTTGTAGCAATTTGGAGTGCATGATGATGATGTATCGCAGATCTTGAAGGCCCAAAGAATGCGCATCCACCGTGAGGAAAACTATTCTAACAAACTCAAAAGTCCTTAAAGTATGCCAAAAAAATATTTTAACCATATTTAGCCCATTTGTTTTAATAAAAAATTAGTCTTTTTGTCCCACTAAGTTGGCCTAATGCATTCTTTTATAGATGAGCAAACTTGGGAGTTGGTGCTTTCTTAGCAACGTGGGACAATGCTCAAGTTTGTCCCACGTTGCTAAGAAAGCACCAATTCCCAAGTTTGCTCATTTATAAAAGAATGCATTAAGCCAATTTATTGGAGAATGCTTGTTTTTGTATGAGTGAAGAAGATGAGCAACAGAGACCGAAAATAATGTTAATATATATATAGTATTGATTATTGTTACTTAATAAATAATATATTTTATATAAAAGTGCTACACATCTCAAATTTATTTCCCAAAAGTTTGTTCCCAAATGATGTGCCACCATCTCATGAGATTTATTATTTTGGAAAATGTGTCATCATCTCACCAACTTATGAGATAGTGACACATCATTTGGGAACTAACTTTTGGGAAATAAATTTAGGATGTGTAACATTTCTCTATTTTATAACATATTGTTATTAATATACATATATATTAATAAATAAATATTATTTATATACATATATAAACCCCAAAACCGGTAACCAGACCGGGGTGCCTAGTTACTGGTTTTTTTCAACCATTTTAAAACCAGTTTCCCGGTTACCGGTTTGTACACGTTATAACTAACCGGGTTGACACCCCTAGTTCCATTCATGTTATGTTTTCAAAAAAAAAAAAAATAGTCTCGTGTAATAAAGCGTGTCACCACTACAAAAATACATTTTTTTTAACCTATTAACAGTTTTATCATACTCTTCCTTATTGGTGCCAATATAAATTCCACCTTGCAAGAGTTAAATTTTTCTAAAAGGCACTTATAAAATATCCAATAATTGCAAAGACGTATAACCTTAACCAAGAGTCATGGATTCAACCTTAATTGACCTCAAGAGCTACCATATTTTTGCCAAAAGAATGGCCGCTTGTTATGACATGATCATCAAAATTCGTTGGTATTAGCTGAAAGTCCTTATAAATTTATTTTATATTTAACTTTGCTTGATATATTACTCTTATTGAAAGAATAATGTTTGCACTTCTTATATGCATTCCTAGAAATTTAAATAGAAAATTAATTTTATCTTTTCACATTCATCGGTGATTATTACCTCTTAATCAACCAATTGGACATTAAATTGTTTGACTTTAACCAAAACCAAGAGACACAACAAAGGAAAACTAGGATTAAAAATTTTGTATATGGCCACATAAATTATAGATTGAATGCTATAAATTGGGTTTAATACAAGAATTTTTAACAACAAAAAGAATTCAAAGGAGGAAGGGGTACTTTTATGGCTAAAATAGATATGAAATTATATATTTTAATGGTGGTGGTGTCGGCCATCATTGTTCAAGCCATGGTGCAAGCTAACAACCCTTCCTTTTCATCTCTCTCTCCATCATCCCCCATCTCTCACTCCTTTCTTCCATTCCCCCTCCAATCATCTATATGTATCTTGATGCTAAATCTAAACCTCGTAAAAATAAAAAATAAAAAATAAAATAAAATAAAATACTCCAAAAGTGCCATTCCCCTCCAAGGCAAGTTTGTATCTAAAAGTGCACTCAAAGGTACTACAAAACCTTGAAGACCAGTTTTGCCAACAGCGGCAAACATAATGATTGTTTCAATCAGTGCAAAGAAAAATTTGGTTAAAATCAAAAAAGTTGGTAAAAATCCCCAACCCCCCTCTCTCCATCTCTCTCAGTATTTTTACTTTAATTTTTAGTTTTAACTCTATGTTGTTTTTCTCATGAATTATAGATTTGTCGAAAGGCCAAATAATTTATCTTTATTCCTCATTTTACTTGAAAATGCATAGTACGTTAACACAAGATAAAATATAAAACTGAAAGGGACAACTTTCACTTCAATTGAGCATAAAATGATGCTTTAATTAATGAGTATTGTTGATAATATTCAAGTGAAACTCCTATTCAATAATAATTTTGTTATCATTGTTAATGTGGTGTAGATGAAGGACATGGAAACTCAAGAAAGCAAAAAGAAGAAGAAGAATAATTTTGCTTTCATGAGGCTGATGAAGACAAAAGAGAACTCTATGGGAAGTTGAGATAGCAATGAGAATAAAGAGTTATTAGTTATTTGTCTTTTTTATTTGCTCTATTTAATGAAAATAAAAGTTGTTATAATTGCATAAAGAATTGATGAGCACCATTTAGTGATTATCCGGACCCCTTAATTTATGTTTGTTAAGCCTTTAACCTTGTTAATATCTAACCTTTTAGTTTGTTTTAATGTTTTATGGTGTTGCAGGTCCTTGCATTCATATTACGGGCAAAGGGGTGAAAAAGGGCATAAGAATTGAAGTTGTGTTCCCTGCCATTGCGCTCGAGCACACAAGGAGCAATCAAGCCCAAGGAATGCGATTGAGCGTATGCCTTGTCAGCCCGAGTCTCACGCGTTTCCCTAGCCGCCATTGCTTTTAAGCCTTGCGCTATGGAACTTTTGAGGCAGTTGCGAGCGATCGAGCGCGCTTTCAACGATCGATCGCATACATGCCTGCACTCGAGCACACCGCCTGTGATCGAGCGCACCTTTGTAACCTGGCAGCACCTTAGTTTTCTATAAATAGAACACTTGTGTAAATTTTCACAAGACGTTTTTTTTATGGGTGTTTTCTGAGAGTTTTTGCCTCTGTTTGGTACTCTTTGCCCATTTTAATTGTCACCTTTATTTACTTGTTTTAATTTAATGTCTTGTTTTAATTTGTGTTTGTCTCCTTTTTATATGGAAGGCTAAATCCTCAACTAAGGTTGAGGATGAAGCCTCACCATTGATTTTCATGCTTGTTATTTATATTAAGCTTATTTAATTATGTCTTTAATATAGCTTTATCGTTTCTATTTGGTTTAGTAACAAAATCAAGTATGATTGTGCCATAGTCGTTTATTCTTAGTTTTTCATCCGATGGATACATTTCATCCTTCGATTTACGGTCATTTATCTATTGTAGTTTGTGTTAAGTCACATTCACTTTGGATCCTTTGGCCTAAATCGTTTATGGTTTGTCTTTTGTCAAAGGGACGGATTCTTTGAGTCCTTTGATAGGCGCAATAGATTAAGTTTTGTTTCAATCGATAGACGGAATAAGTAGCTTAGTGTTTTTAATTAGCATTTCTGATTTGGTGAGGTGGAATCCTTAACCTTAGTGGTTCTTTTGTTCATTTAACTGCAAGTAAATTAGTTTATGTTTCCCTTGTTACACAAACACCCACTTGGAGCTAGGTTAAAATAATACTAGTTTAGTTTTAAAATTGATTTGCAAACAATCACGGTTCTCTATGGATACGAACACGTACTTGCGCAAACACTATACGAACCATGGTTCGTTTTATTGCGAGTACTAAATTTGGTATGATCAAGAATTCAAAGGCAATATTGAGAGTTTGAGACGATTTTCTTTTCTTTTATTTTTAAGATTTAGAGAGAAGAGCTTCACCCTCTCACCTTGTTGGCCAGAGTCCTACATCTCAAAGTAAGAGGCCATCTCCTCCTTTTTTGAATGCCTCCTAAGGAAATAATAGATCACAAGTAAATGTTTGTAAACTTATGCTTACAACATTAAAATTAATAATAATAATACAAAAATAAAAACAAAACAAAAACAAAAACTAGTTTACAAATTTGTGCAAAACATGCACTTATTAAGCATAAGAGAGAAGCCACCGAGGCACTTGTCTGCAAGCATGCCAGCTCCATCGATGCATCAATCATCAAAATCTCCTTCTCCTAATTGCAGTCTATTTAGGAATGAGAAATGTTAGTGGTACCAAATCTTTTATCAAGAGAGTCTTATCAAACTGATATGTAACTCATTCATTGGTATTTGTTATATTTTTCTTAATTAATTGTATTATTTCTCTCCAATAAATGAGTTATACATCATTTTAGTAAGGCTCTCTTGGTAAAAGATTTAGTACTCCTACCATTTCTCTTTAGGAATAAGGATAGTTATGCTCAATTATCTTCTTTTTTTGTTCCCTTTATATTTAATTTGCCCCTCTCAACCACCTACGGAAGATGGAATGATGGTTTTTTTTTTTTTAATCAATCGATAAAATTTTATTCGTTCCAAAATAACCAGAAATGAACAAAACCAGAGCATGGAAGCTTTAAGAAGATAGAGCATATTGTGTTGGAAATAATTTTGGATGGTGTACAAATTCTCATTGTTATAAAATAATTACATTCTGAAAATTAACAATAAAATAAATAAATTACTGAAGATAAAAAGTAGAGTATGGAAAGATCTCACAATGTTATAGAATCACGCAAGTGTGTTGTCCTTAAAGGTTGATTTGTGCCTCCCGGAGTATATAACTCGATGCGATTTGATCCTTTGACAAGCAATCTCATAGGATTAGAGTGTAGCGTTTATCTTTGTTAAGGACACACTTCTAATAACAAAGACTAGTAGAACAACCCTTTGATTTCAGAGAATGAGGAATTTTCAAAATATCTTGTATAGAAGGAGCTAATGATATAGTATTATAACGCCTCCAAAATTAACTTCAGCTAACCTGGTAGGGTTACTGGCAATTACCCTAATTAGACCAACTTGTGACTAAATGAGAAATCGTTCTTCTAAGCATTATCAGATTTAATGCATAGGAAGGTGAGATAGAATCTGAGAAACTATTAAATCATCAAATGGACAAGTATATTCTTTAAAATAAAGACATGGAGCAACTAATGACATAATAAACAAACCTGATAACATCAAGTAAATCCTTAAGCAAAGTCTGTAGCAGCAGCTATGCCACATCTGGGTTTTAGAGACAAATTCCCTAAAAGGGTAACAACAACATAAGTCTAACAACTTAGTAAGTAAACCTCACAATTATGTATGAAACGAGCCCATTTAAGCATAAATAAACATGTAGTTTTGGTCGTCATTTAAAAAGAGGTGTTGTCTCCGTTAATACACCTAAAAGTATTGTTTGGTTAATAAAAGAGTGGTGTACTTCCGGCGGCAATCGCCTAAGTATTTTAATGCAGAAAAAACTAATGTTTTATAGGTCATAACTCTTATATATGGTCTACCCGAGATATTACCCCTTTACAGAAGGGTTGGCGCTGTCCCGATGGACCTGTAATATAATGCCAGTGTCCCCAACCATTATACGCTACCGTACATAGCACTAACGACACGATTGAGTCCAACCTCGGATGGCCCACACCACTAATGATGTCCTGCAGTGACCAAGCTATTAGCGAATAGTTGCACCTGGTCACAAAACCATTGGATCCAAAGCCCACAAGCACACACATTTTACCATAGTATGAAGTACATATAGTAAGCTCAAGGCCGTTATACCGCAAGTACCGGTGTACCATGTCATACAATATATCTTATCAACTAGTTATTAAAGCAGTTACCAAGTCATTACAAAAATGTAGACATGCTCATATCATACGCGTGGTCAGTCAACTGACATATCCCATTTTTTTAAGAAAAGTGTTAGTAAGTGTTTACTTATCTCGTACACTTGCTTGAATCCTCCAACATTGCTAAAACCTGCTATAACAGAATACGACACATCGTTATTCACAGTACTAGAGGACCTCTACAAGTATGGTACTAGGTTGATCTAACATAAAGGGTTACTAGAACCTAAGTTGCACAAATGGGGCTAAGGCGGATGTCTGTCCTCCTAACCGTACGTCCGTGCCCGAGGGCATACATTCGATTAGTGGGTAGGCATTTTTGCCAAAAGCTCCTAACAGGGTTTTAAGGCTTCCATGCAATCAAAAGGCTACTATAACTCCTTCTAAGCTATAAAATAGACATATGCAACATAAGAAAAACATATCACTTGCATCGAAAGGAGATTTAAACTCTTTTAAAAACATTTATTGGTTTGTAAGGAAATGAATGCAAGAGCTTAACACAGTATCTTTTAAAAACTCACAACATTAAGAAAGCATTAAAACAGTAGTGAAAGTATAAAACGGGCAAGGGGTTACCTTGGAAATCGGCAAGAACACCAAGCTTCCTTCTTTTCTCAAAGCAACACTCACACTCACTCAAACAGAGGTTTCATAGGGGTCTAGGGCAGAAAATGGGTTCAAAGGATGAAGAGGGGTGTTGGTATCTATAGGCCAGAAAAGTAGCGGATGTCTAGTGGTAAGGGAGTACGTCTGGTACTGTTTAAACAGCAATCCAAAGATTGTTCGTACTTTTAGGGCAATAACCAAGGGTTAACCAAAAAGTAGCATACATCTGGTGGTCCCCCCGTGTATGTCCGATGCTAAAGACAAGAGTGTATGTCCGGTAGTCCCCCCGCGTACGTCCCGTACTAAAAACAAGAGCATACATCCGATGGTCCCCCGTGTAAGTCTGGTACTAAACACAAAGGCGTACGTCTGGTAACCCTAACGTACGTACGATTAGAAAGTAAAAATTTAGGTTTTGCCTCAAGGCTTCTCGGCTAAGTGCGAGGGCTTTGGGATACGTTAAGATAGCTTAGGATTTTTTGTTTAGGGTTGATTTAGAAGGCTATTAACTCATTGAGCAAGGGTTTAAAACTCTTTTTTAAAACGATTTAAAAAGTCGGGGTATTACAAGTATGGCTTTAGGCCATAAAACAAGTGTTTGACAAATTACAACACAGTGTAAGAGATATTGGAGTAAAAAAATGATTAAACCAAATGCTCTTTTGATGAGTAGAGATTTTCGGCTGCCAACTTTTGGTAGCCCAACGTCTGCCAATTTTATTTTATTTTTAATTGAAGAGTAAAGAGGTTACAACGGGGGAGTGCATGCCAAATTTAAAACCGAGAATCACTTATCAGAAATTGATCAAATTATGTATCAAATTCATTGATCTTCATGAATTATTGATTAGAAATTGGTATCAGCAAAAGTATATAAAACCGAGATAGCATTTTGAGGCATTAGCACCAAAGTTAGGATGACCGAATCTCTTTAGGATGATATCATCCCTAAAGGGTTAACCTTCCACCCCTAAGTTTTAGTTTTGAATCCATAAACGAGTTTTGAGGTATTAGAACCCAAATATTAGCTCATGAAAACTTTTCTAATTTCACTCAAAAGTCAAATATCTCAAAATACAACCCAAAAAACTTGCTCTTTATCATTGAAATTTCATCAAACATATAGAATGCAAAAACATAAACACAATGACGAAAAAAAAAAAAACAACAAAAATCTTTGTTCTCATATAAACGTGTTTTTTATAGAAAAAAAAAATGGCTGACGCATTTTGGCAACAGGATAGCAGGACTCCTCTTTTGATAGCTCAATTTATAGACGTTAGGGTTGCTTGATTTTCTTAAGGCCATGAAAAAATATTTAATGAACAAAAACTATAAGCAACGTTTTTTTTTCTTTTAAAGCTCATGAACATGAGTTAAACACCAATTTGTAAAACGGTCACAAACAGTCAAGAAAATCAATGGGTTTAACCACTCATGATCAAAAAACGTATGGAGACTAAATGGTCTTTAATGACCAAACAGTCACAAAAATAATTCTTTAGAAAACCACTTGCTGAATATTAAATAAATAATAAAAGGGTATGAAAAGAAGGAAAAGAAAAACAATTATTTGTAACACACATACATTACAACATATTGCTCTAAGGTTACAACTTGTTGGATAAAACTGGGGCCCTCCTCCATCCAAACTTTGTCCATAAGCCCATGAACTATCGCTTTAGCTAACAAATGAGCAGCTTGATTGGCCTCTCTCGTAACACACCCCGCCTCCCATCTGCAAAAATGGCGAAGCACCTCCTGGATATCTCCTACTATTTGTTTGTAAGGGCATAGGTTAGGATTTGATTCCATTATTGCTTTAATCATAATCTTGGAATCTCCCTTGAGGAAAAAGTACTCCTGCAACCCAATGTCTCTACTAATTCATTCCACTGCCCCCCATGGCTTCTGCTGAGGTTGATTTGAGGACAACCATCATAGTTTTGCTTTGAGCTGCTACAACAATCCTCAAGGAGTCACGGATGATAACACCAATTCCAACCCTTTTTTTCTTCTCATTCGTTGCTATGTCCCAGTTTGTTTTAAACTGCCCTCTAAGTGGATTTACCCATTTGGCCGGCACTGTTGGTGAGGGTCTGGAATCACTATCCTCCGAGGTGTTTGTATGAACCTAGGTCTGATGGAATCGTTGCAATAGGTCTTCAGCTTCATGTACCAAATGGTTTGGGTGAGTAAGCATCCTGCCGTGCACCATTGAGTTCCTCCTCATCCAAATGCCACGAGCCAAGATTGCGCATAGTTCCATCTCCTTACTGCTACACCTGGACATTAATGCTTCTGGTTGGTCTAAAATCTCATTATCAGTGCTTTGAGCTTTTTGGATCCTCCGAAAACAGGCCCTCCATACCTCTTGGGCTGCCAGGCATTCCCATCTCGCTTGTAGAACTGTCTCAAAACCTACCATACTTTAACCAAATAAACATGTCTCAAAACCTACCATACTTTGCTTAATGTCACAATGATCAAATAATTCT
Source organism: Carpinus fangiana (assembly GCA_006937295.1). Classification (NCBI taxonomy): domain Eukaryota; kingdom Viridiplantae; phylum Streptophyta; class Magnoliopsida; order Fagales; family Betulaceae; genus Carpinus; species Carpinus fangiana. The sequence continues at coordinate 42,159,229 of CM017321.1, read as the reverse complement.
TTGATACGGTCAGATGTACAAGGCCACACATTTAATTACACATAACAAAATTCCAAAGAATCTATTTGTAGTTCTCTATTATCCATTTTATTGTAACTTGTAATACTTTTATTGCATGGAACTATAATTAACCGATCAAATATATTTTTCATATTAATCTTTTTGAACCAATATATATATTTTGTCAACATATTATTAAAAGTCAGGTTGCACTACTTATGTTCACTTATTAACAATTTTATCAGAGTGGGGGAGGGAGTGAAGACTCACTCCTTGCCACCCCCTTTCTCTTTCCCCCTTCCCCCTCCCTTTTTCCACATCCACTTTAGATCAATTAAGGTGCATGTGTCAATGGTCCTCGGGGTGCTTTTTAGTGGGTCGTGGCTGGACGACGGTGGCGCGTGGAACGCGTGTTGGGTTTTTGTTATTGTATTTTCATTGTTTTTAAATAATAATGTATTCTCTATATAGATCTGCTTTTAGTAGCGATCTATGGGTGAAGTTTTATTCGTTTTCTTAAGTTTTGTTTTTAAGAATCCTTAAGAATAACGGAATTAGTTTCTGGTTGGTCTTTTGTTTTCTTATGGTTCTTTTTCTGAGAGTAAATCATAGACCGATGACGAAGGAGTTATCAAGCATAAAGAATAATTGTCACTATGGTAAAGGCAACGAATGGGATTGTGATTGATAAAACAATAGCAGCAGAGATAAAAATAAAATAAAATAAAATAAAACTAGTGAATTAAGGACTTGGTAGCGAATAGAGATGTGATTCGCCGAAATTTGCTGTAGATTTGAAACTGGTTGAGACGGTGACTTTTCATAAATATTATCTTATAATTTCCCGATAAGCTATTGTGTATCTCATAGATAATGTTTGAGTTGTGAAGATTCCAAATTATATCTTTGGCATTGTACTGTACGGAGCATTTTGCCCCATTTGATTGTTATATCAGGAATTGTGGAAGATGATCCCAAATGCTGCAAAACATTTTATGTGGAGAGAATATCACAATCTTTTGCCCACAAAAGCAAATATGGTGCGTAGGCGAGTTATCTAGGATTCTATGTGCCCTATTTGTGAACGAGAGGTGGAAACTACCTACCATATCCTTTGGGAATGTCCCTTATCAACGGACGTTTGGGGAGAAGCTCACGAAAATTTTAGAAATTTTTCCGGTCCAGTAATAGTTTCATGCAACTAGTGAAGGACATCTCTTGCTCTTGTGATGATGGTCAATTTGCATGGTTCGTATGGCTTGCGCAAAAGATTTGGTTTCGTAGAAACCGCTGGGTACATAAGGGCAGTTCGTGGATCCCAATGATTTGGTGTGGGAGGTAGCAAAATCTTTAGATGAACTCACAGTCATCAACCTAGGAGGGAGTACCCTTGTTCTAGAAAACACAAGCAAGCTGATTCAAGGGTGGGAAGCTCCACCTATGGATTGGTTAAAACTCAATTGAGATGCTGCCTTAGACAAGAAACAAGGATTAATGGGCTTTGGCATGATAATTAGAGATGCATATGTCCAAATAAAGGCATCAAAGTTATGTTGAGAAGGGGATTGCTTAATCCTACAGCAGCAGAGGCCATGGCCGGTTTTTATGCTGTACAATTAAGCAAGGAAATGGGAGCTACAAATATTCTTCTAAAGGGTGATACTTTGATGGTGGTAAAAGATCTGACCTCGATGGAATGGAATGGAATGGGAGCCGCTATGGACACATTGTGGAAGATACATGTGGACTATTGCAATTCTTCCATGATTGGCGGGTCAATCATGTTAAAGGGAGGTTAATATGGCAGCTCACGGGCTATCAAGACAGGCACTACTACATGTCATAGATAGGGTTTGGTTGGATGAAATTCCTGACTGTATCTATGATATTGTTTTGAGAGAACAATCTGCTCTTTCTCTTTGATTTCTTTAATAGAAGATACAATTTTCATGTTAGATAATGTGTTCAAAAAAATAAAATAAAATCACAAATTTTATCATATCCTTCCTCATTGGTACCAATACAAATTCCACTTTGCAATAAGAGTTAAATTTTTCTGAAATGCACTTATAAATTACCAAATAATTCACCCTCATTTACTTCAAGAGCTACCATATTGTTGCCAAAAGAATATCAAAATGCTTTGATATTAACTAAAATTCTTATAAATCTATTTCATATTAACTTTGACTGTACTATTATGTCTTTTCAAGTTTTTATAACAAGATTGCATTTCACTTTAAATATAAAATTAAACTTTATCATTTCACACTCATTGGTGATTATGTTACCTCTTAATCAACCAATTGAACATTAAATTGCACGACTTTAACCAAAACAAAGTGACACAAAAAAACAAAAAACCAGGATTAAAAATTTTGTATGGCCACATAAATTATGTTTTGAATGCTATAAATTGGGTTTGATACAAGAATTCCTAACAACAAAAAGCTTTCAAAGGAGGGAGGGGTACTTTTATGGCTAAAATAGATATGAAATTATATGTTTTAATGGTGGTGGTGGTGTTGGCCATCATTGTTCAAGCCGTGGTGCAAGCCAACAACCCTTCCTTTCCGGATCTGGCTTTAAAACAACGAATGGCCCAGATTTAATCAAAAAAATTTAATGGTTTTAAATTTTTCTATATTTCCTTCTCTCTTGTACAGTGCACAATTCCAATTTCCAAATCATTCCACTACCTGCAAACAGGGCAAGACCCATAATTCCCCTCTAATGTAGGCTTGTTCAAAAGTGTGGCCAGAGGAAACGATGAATGAGTCGGCCATGAGAGAGTCGAGAATGGTGCAAATGAACTCCTTTGGGGGTTGCTTTGGTTTAGGTCAGCTATAAGAGATGAAGTTTCAAAAGGGTATGAATCTATGATGAAGCTCGTGGTTCACAAACCCATAAAGACCAAATGGGCATTTTAAAAGGAGACAGAAAACAGAGAAGTACAGAGACTGCCTATCCCAGTAGAAAATGGACGATCTTCAACAAGTACCTGTATTCACCGCCTTCAAAACCCTTAAACCATAAACCAAAGAAACCCCAAAATAGTTCATCTGCACCACCATTTTCGACTCTCTCATGGCCGACCCAGTTTATAGGTAGTGGAATGATTTGGAATTGTACATTGTACGAGAGAGAAGAAAATGTAGAAAAAATTAAAACCATTAAATTTTTTTGATTAAATCTTGGTCATTCGTTGTTTTAACAGCATACATGCGGTAGTTTTCACTACCGCATGTAAACCGGATCCTTCCTTTCCATCTCTCTCTCTCCATCATCCCCCATCTCTCACTCCTTTTTTGCATTCCCCTCAATCATCTATCTGTATCTTGATGCTAAATCAAAACCTCATAAAAAGAAAAAGAAAAAAATACTCCAAAAGTGCCATTATCGCCCATGCAAGTTTGTATCCAAAAGTGCACTCAAAGGTACTACAAAACCTTGAAGAGCAGTTTTGCCAACAGCGGCAAATATAATGATTGTGTCAAACAGTGCATAGAATTATATGAAACTTGGTAAAAAATTCCCAACCCCCCCCCCCCCCTTTNNNNCCCCCCCCCCCCCCCTTTCTCTGTCTCCTCAGTATTTTTATTTTTAGAAAAAACTACACTTTATCTCCCAAAGTTTGGGACAATTTTCAATTCGACCTCCAAAGTTTCAATTTTTGCAATGCACCCCCCAAACTTCCATATTTTTGCAATTTGACCATTCTTACTTTTTTTTTTTTTTTTCCCAAAATGCCTCCATCCGAAGTTTTTTTTTAAAAAAAATAAAAATAAAAATTAAATGGTAGCCTATAATACCCCAATAAAAACAATCATTTTTATCTTTTCCATAAAAGCGATCAACAAATGTTTTCAATAAAATTGTTTTAACAAGACCCAAAACCCATAGTGTTAGCCTAACAACACCTTGATCCATTAGAAAATAGAGGCTAAACACTAACCCTCTGAAGGTGGACGTACGCTAGGTCAGGCGGACGTACGCCCATGTCTCTAGTGTAGACGTACGTGGGAGGACCACTGGACGTACGCTCTGTAAATAGTACAGCGGACATACGTGGGACCACACGGACGTACGCTACTTTTTGAAATACCCTTTGGGTAATACCTAGATGTACAAGACACATTTTGGACCAATATGCAATAGTATCGGACATTCGGACGTACGCTAGGGTTGGCCGAACGTCCGCTACTTTGTCAAGGAGTTGGTGGTGATCTTTCCCTATAAATACCCATCCCCACCTTCATTCTTTACACCCATTCCAGTCTCCTGGCATGCCTCTAGGCTGCCAAAACCCCAAATCCCTATTTGTTGAGTGAAAACTTGTGAGTATGAGCTTCAAAGAGGAGTTTCCAATGAGGAAAAATCATGTCGGTGCTTAGCTTCGGGGTAAGCTCCGTTTCCTTTACATTTCAGCACTATTTTACTTTCCAATTTATGCCTTGTTAAGATTTCCAAAGCATTCATTAAGTTTTCCTAAAAAATGTCAATGTTTTCAAAAGATCTTCAAAGTTTCATTGTGTTTTGCTTTCTTACGTTGCATGTGCTTATTTGTTAGCTTAGAAGAGCTATAGAGGTCTAGAAATAACGTAGGGATCAAGTACTGTCCGAAAACTCAAAGGTATGCTAAACTCACTAAGCGGACGTACTCCATTAGGGCCGGACCGACATACGGTCAGTGGGCAGAGCACCGGTTTTTGAGTTTCGCATGTGTACACTTTAGCTTAGCCGTATTTCTAGGTGTCGTAAGGCTTAGAATAACAGTGTCTTGTATCCGTTATAATGGGACTTAGCTTGGTCAGAGGATTCGCTCGAATGCGCGAGGTAAGTAGACACATACAATCTTTTTACTTAAAACGTGGGATATGTCAATTGACTGACTACGAGTATGATATGAGCATGCCTATTTTCTGTAAATACTTGGTAATTGTACTATTAATTAACTTTTAAGATGCATCGTATGACATGGTACGCTGGTACATGCGGTATAAATGGCCATGGGCGTTTACTATATAGACTTCATATTATGGTCAATGGTGTGTGTATTATATGGGGGCTTTGGATTCAATGGTTTCATAATCACGGTGCAGCCATTCCCAATGGCTTGGTCACTACAGAACTGACGCCATTAGCGGTGTGAGCCACTCGAGGTCGGACTCGGTCATGCCACTAGTGTTACGTACGGTAACGTGCAATGGTTGGGGCACTGGCATTGTACTACAGGTCCCTCGGGACAGCGCCAACCCTGTTGATAATGGATAATATCTCGGGTAGACCATATATGAGAGTTATGACCTACAAAGCATTAACATTTTTCTTGCATTAAAATATTAGGTAGTTATCGCCGATAGTACACCACAATCTTTTACGAAAACCTAAACCTTACTAAAAATGTGTATTAGCGGAGATAATGCCTATTTTTATCCGTACTCAAGTTGCATGTTTACTTTCATTAATTGAGCTCATGTCATACTCGTGTTGTAAGGTTTACTTACTAAGTCATTAGACTTACGCAGTTATTATTCTCTAAGTAATCTGATTCATTACTCTGGAAGTGGCAATGGCTGCTATTGCCTGTGTGGTTAGAATTTGCTTATGATTACAAGTTTGTCCTTATTGCTTAGTAGCTCCATGTTTTTACTTGATGATTACTAGTTTTCTCAGATTTATTCACCTTCCCTTACATTTACTCTGATGGTTATAGCGGGGTGATTTCCCGTTTGGTCATAAGTTGACCTAAATGGGTTAATTGCCAGTAACTCCACCTAGTTAGCCAAGGTTAATTTTAGGGGTGTTACATAGCCGATCACCCCAAACGAGCCTAAGGGTGGCTTCGACCACCTCAAACCAGCCACTCCTTAATTTTTTATTTATTTTTTTTTTTTTTAACTTAGGATGGGCTTTTTTTTGGGGGGGGGGAGTCAAAATGGTCGAATTGCAAAAATTTGGAAGTTTGGGGGAGTGCATTGCACAAATTAAAACTTTGAAAGTCGAATTGAAAATCGCTCCAAACTTTTTAGGGGTAAAGTATAATTTTCCCTTTTACTTTTACATTTTGTTTTAACATGATTGCTCCTATTTTCAATAATAGCAAATTTTTCATTTTTGTAGTGTTAACATAAAATAAAATACGATGATGCAAACATTTTGTTTCGCTTCTAGGGAGCTTTTGATGAAATACTTTGAATTTATGGGCATGTTTGGGTGTTTGAGGGGCTTCAAAGTGCATTTAACACTTAAAAAGTCCATTTGAAGAAAAAAGTAGCCGTTAGATAAAAAAAAATTGAAAGTGCTTTTAAGAGTTCAAAAGGCCTAAAAATGGCCACAAAGCATTTTTTTTACTTAAAAACTCTATTTCTCAAACGCAATCTCAAGCATGGTTTAAGTCCACATAGCTTGGATAATTTACATTACTTTTTCTAAATAAATACAATGACATCAACATATATTAATATAACCATAAGCAGTGTGATTGAATTCGTGCCATTTGTTTTAACTCACTAATATTGTTTCTTATGGATTAAATATGGCCTTAATGTGGCAGATGTACATCAAGGTGATATTTACTTGGAAACTTAAGAAAGCAAAAAGAAGAAGAAGAAAAAGTTGCTTTCATGAGGTTGATGAAGACAAAGGAGAACTCTTAGGGAACTTGCGATGGCAATGAGAATAAGAGTTATTAGTTATTTACTCTATTTAATGAAAGTAAAAGTTGTTATAATTGCATAAGGAATTCAAAGGCAATATTGAGAGTTTGAGACGATATTCTCATCTTTTATTTTTAAGATTTAGAGAGAGATGCTTCACCATCTCACCTTATGAGTCAGAGTCCTACATCTCAAAGTAAGAGGCCATCTCCTCCGTTTCGAATGCCTCATGAGGAAAGAATATATCACAAGTAAATGTTTGTAAACTTGTGCTTACAACATTAATAACAATAGTTATAAATTTAATAAAAATAAAAACTAGTTTACAAATTTGTGCCAAAGAAGCACTTATTAAGCATAAGAGAGAAGCCACTGAGGCACTTGCCTGCAAGCATACCAGCTCCATCGATGCATAAATCATCAGAATCTCCTTCTCCCAATTGCAGTCTATTTAGGAATATTGCATGAAGCATGAGCTTCATTTAAGGACATTTGTACTCAATTATCTTTCTCTTTTTGTACTCAATTATCTTCTTTACTTTCATTTCATATTATAAAACTATTTCAAACCAAAAACAAAACACCCTTTAAACCACATTAACAAATAACAAACAAAACATTTCTTTTCCTTGGATGTTAGTAGCCAAGAAATAACATCCTCGACAATATTTGTGGGGAACCTGAAAGAAAAACGAAATTTTGATTTGAAACAAAGATGTTTTGTTGGGAGACAAACCTGGTTTTCAATGTTTTGTTATGGGGTAAATGGTAATTATGACTAAAATTGTGGGCATAATAATGGATCTCAAGATGGTTCACGATGACGAATTCCTATCCATATGAGCAATTTATATCCTCCATTTTCCTTGGTGTGTGATCTCAAGACTGCATAGCATTAGATCATGCCAATATATATATATATATATATATATATATGTATGTGTGTGTGTGTGAAGAACACTACTTCACAAACTCGGCTACTTGGTGTTCTTGGGGCTGAATTGAATCCTCTTTCTCCCCCTTCAAGTTGCAAGTGTAGGCTAATGTTTTGAGAAGAAGAATGTGGGCTCTAATGCCTACCCAAGACCCCTTTGAACAGGCTTACGTCTCCAAGTGAAAGTAGGACAAGGTTTCCTTGCCAAAGTAGGATTTGAAAAACCTAAACCCAACCACCCCCATTTGGGTATTAAATTTTCAGGTCAAATGAAAATTTTGTCATGGTTTGTCATTTTATCGTGAGAAATGTTGGTTCTCAAATTATGTACAATCATCTCATGTGATCTATTGCTTTTATAGATAGAAATATAAGGCGATAGAATGGTAATACATCATTTGGGAACTAAAAAAAAAACCCAAACATTTCTTTTTATCAAAATGTTCATTAGGTTTTCAAAAGTGACAATTCGGAATGTGATTTTCACCTTTATCAAAATGTTTTTCTTTAATCTATTTCATAAAAACCAACGAAATTTTTACCGTAAAAAGATCCACATTAGACCCGTAAAACATTGTCATGTGTATACTCTCATCTCTTCAACATATCCTCTAAAACAAAAAAACAAAAAATTAAAAACAAAAAGAAAAGAAAGAAAATAGGAAATGGTGAAACAGGGTGGCGTTGGGGGCAATCCCCATGCCACCACCCGTGGTGGTACTGGTACGGTTCCATGGTGACCTACCCACACTTTCGCAGAGGTAGTTGGAGGGGAAACCCCCACCTCTACAACGTAGTTGCAAGGAAGAGAGTCCCATGTGATCCGTCTTCTTTTACACTATTTGGGTCACCAGGTGGGGAGCCCCTTGCAACCACAGTCGCAAGGTTAAAAGAAATTATCACAGAGGTCTCCCGTATGAGCCACCTGTGGGGTGGAGGGTCACCAGCGACTACGTCCATAGGTCAAAAGGAGATAGTTGTGGAGGTGGGGTTCTTGCAGCCTATCACCAGATTGGCAGATTTTATTCTGCCAGCCACCACACCCTTTCACCATTTTCTTCTTTTCTTTTTGGGAAAACTTCACTGTAAGCCCCAAACTTCTACCCGTTTTGAAATACCTCATAAACTTAAAAAACTCTCAATTTAGTTCTCTAAAGTTTCAATTGCTCTCAATTTAGACCCCTCTATCAAATTTTAAATATTACATGACGCCATACCCCTAACTTCTGTATAAAATTCTAACTTCTAAAATGCTTTATTATTTTAAAAAATAAAAAATCAGAAATATTTTGATCTTTTTTGTATTTTTAACATATAAAATTGATGGAGGATCCAAATTGAGAGCAATTAAAAGTTTAAGAGACTAAATTGAGAGTTTTAAAGTTTAAGAGATGTATTTCAAAACGGATAAAAGTTCAGAAGTCTTCAGTAAAATTTTCCCTTTTTTCTTACTTTCTGATTCTTCCTATATATATATATATATATATATTACAATATTTTGCAAGTTCTACAGGCAAAAAATCTGTTAAAAAGGGAACTTGGCANAAATGGTATTACAATTTTATTTTTTTTTAAATAATGTTCTACGTAAAACTGGGAGAACGCCAGGAGAACACTATGGGGAGAACCCCTAGCAAACCTCAAAAAAATTTAAACTAGTAACTTTTATTTCATGCAACTCAAAGAAGTTATTAAATTAAGGAAAATGTTAAGAATTTTCCCCATAGGTTCTCCTGACGTTCTCCCAGTCTTAAGTAAAACATGATTTAAGAAAAAATAAAATTATAGTGACCTCCACCACTGGATTTTTTAGGCATTAGCATCAAATTTGTGAGGCATTAGCACTAAAATTAAGACATTAGCATCAAATTTAAGATGATCAAATTCATTTTGGGTGATATCATCCCTAAAGGGTTAACCTTCCACCCTTAAGTTTTAGTTTTGAATCCAAAAACAAGTTTTAAAGTATTAAAACCTAACTATTAACTCATAAAAATTAATCTGTTAGAAAAAAAACGGTACTACAATTTTATTTTTTCTCAAATTATAGTCTACATAAGACTAGGAGAACACTACAGGGAGAACCCCTAGCAAACCCCTTAAATTAACCCATGTAAAAGAAAAGCATTGGTTGCATTAAAAATTATACTGGCCGCGTTTATGTCTAAAGCAAGTCTGCCAGTGGGTGTGAACGACGTCGTTTGAAGCAAAAATCACTTCTTTATAGAGACGAAAAGAGCAACAGAAACAGGAATGAAAAACAATGGCAAGACATCTAAAATTTCTTCAAATTACAATGAAATGGTGAGTTGTAAAACAGATTACAGATAACCCCACTGGACAAAGATATGACTCTTACCATACATCTGCTGCTACTGCTGCTAGCGTATTGAATAAAAATGTATCATCTTAAAGAAGTAGTTATCTTCCAACTTTTTAACACATCAAAAAGAACCGGTGCAGAATTTCTTCATGCTCCACCATTAAACTTGGCTTCATATACATCGGGTTGCTGCAAAACCAAGAGAAAATGTTTGTATAAAAATCAATTCAATAATTAAACACCAAGGTTTAACTTTACAAAAGACATAATACAAAAAGGTTTTAACTTTACAATCCAAGGACCATGGGAAGCTGCGCGAGCATAATAATAATACAATTAATACATTACCATGAACAAGGCTGAAATCAACCTACGGGCAAACCATCTCAGATGCATTGCACTTTGGGCAGCCATTGCCCCTTCCACAGTTTCAAACCGCAAATACACAAAACCAGCACTATTTCTGTATGCCACATCAAACAGGTTAGAAAGGAAAAATACGGCAAATCCGTTTCTAATATCCATAGACATGGATGCGTTAATGCTTCTCAAAAAACAATTCCCACAGATAATGGGGATGAGCATTATACATTCATACACTTACTTGTCCACATGTGCATGTCTCACTCGGCCATATTTAGAACATTCTTCTTCCACGTCCTCTTTGATGTCCATATCAAAATCTGGATCCATCTGCATAAAAACTTCAAACATTAATATGTTGTAAGACGAAGCAACAAATAAAACAAGAAAACCACAGACCTCCGTTGCTGGATCAAACATATTCTTTAATAGTAAGCACTCGCTGGGGCTTCCAACAGGTTCTGTGGCTGGGGTAGGAATAGCTTGCGCTGGAAGAGCTGGCACAGAAACTGCAGCTTGCCCATTGACAGGCAAACTAATGGCTTGAGGATTTGGAGCTGACCCATTAATCATAGGAACTCCGAGAGAGCCCGCTATACTGCAAGATTTGTTGGGAATAAGCTTAGGACTTGGTTATCATGACATGAAATAAGCACTGCTGAGACACAAACCTTGTGGCAATACCAGAGCGATCCAACTTCTGCATAAGCAGTGCTCTTGATTGAGCATTCAAAGACTGTACGGAAAGATAATTTATATCAGCAAGCAACTCATTCTGTAAAAATTTGACTACGCAACAAACATTATGGGCATTTAGTGCAAAAGAATTGAAACAAATATATATATATATAAAGAGACCCCCAGTTGGTGCTGGGGGAGTGGATCTCCTCAGCTTTCCATCTTAATACTCAACTTCGGAACAAATATCTATTTGGTAGTAAGTTTTCTATCATACCCTTAAGATTCTGCAGCTAAATTAATCCCATGAAAGAATAATCATTATTGTCATGCATGATTGCCAAGGACAAGCCCCCTTACTATGATGTGGACAATAATCTTAAAATAACCATCTCCTAACAGTATTATGCTGCACTCTACTTATATTAAATGAGTATCATCATAATCCTTTTTTTTTTCAGAGTAAGCATCATCATCATAATATAATAGACTGAACCACATACTTGCACATCTTTATGGAAAAACTAATGTTCCTGCCTACATAATACATATGATAACAAATTTTAACTCACCAAACCACCCCCATCATCATCATCAAAGTCGGCAGTTTTTGCTCCAGTGTCTTGTGCTCCAACATGATCTGTAACAGATGAAACCTATATATACACAACAGTATTAATCACAACTACAATGACACAGATGTGCAAAAATAGGTAGTGATATAGAAGTACAAAAACATGTAACTAACAACAATATCAATGCAGGCAGGGAAAAAAACATTATCAATGCAGTATGATCAAATTGCTGTAGACACTTATGATATCCAAGTTAAAGAGCTTCAAAACACAACCTTACCTTGATAGTTCGACCAGCTATTTCCACTTTTCCATTCAAAGATTGAGCTGCCTTTGCATCTTCAAGTTTAGCAAACTGTAAATGCACGAAGACCAGTGAACTACTTGCATACAAATTTATTAATTAAAAATAATCTTTCTACACAGTCAACTGAAATATAATAATGCCTTGGGGAGAGGCGAAGTGTTGGGACTAGAATACATTACTGACTTGAACAAACCCAAAACCCTTGCAGTGTCCTGTCTCGAGGTCAAGAGGCAGTTGCACAAGCTCCACAGGACCAAATGGTTCAAAAATCTGAGCAAGCACCATAAACAATATGCATGTCATAAAAATTAGTAACATGTAACTGAGTGAGATCAAGAATTGCATAGATGGTGGTTTATATCCATCACATAAAAATGCAAATCAAAAGAATACAAGATAAAAGGAAACCATGTCAATGATAAATCAAGTCCAGTATGCAATTGCAGTACCGCTCTAAGTTGGGTTTCGGTCATGTTGAAGTGCAAGTTGCCCACATACAGCTTTCTATCAACCGCTCCATATGGACCTGCAAGACCACTTGAGCCCCCAGTAGAAGCATTAGATTGAACTAGATTCTTTTCAGCCTCAGAAGGTTTAACCATAACAGGTTGTCCAAGAAGAAGTTGGCCAGAGAGAGCAATTGCCATCGGCACAGACATTGCATCATAAAACTCAATATACCTGCAGAATTACCAAGACTTACAATAAGTTCTTCAGAACATGGGAGACTAAAAAGCTTGCAACCAAAACTTACAAAGCATATAGCAAAGAGATGTAGGGAAACAAAAACTCTAGTGCAGAGAGCTCAAGCTGAGTTTCTTTTGATGGATCTGATGGACTCATGTAAAAGAAAATGTTAGCTGATAAAAGTAAAAATAGTCAACAAATATTACATGACACAGTGATCAAGGAAAAACAAGAGAAAATCCCATTAGAAGAACGAGGAACCTTTTTTTTTTTTGGGGGGGGGGGTAGAGGAGAGAGAGAGATGCTGTGCCAATTATATTCATTATACAAAGCTTTTACCAAAAAGTGAAGTCTACAAAAGTTAAGGACAGGCTTTCAATCCGTGATGGGAGGTTGTAAATGGAAGGTAGACATGGACATAGAACACTCCTTACATCACATTGTATCTAGCTAATGAAATTTACAAAAAGGACCCAAAAAAGTTTAAAACAACTCAGGTTTATGTCATCTACCTTGAGTACGCAGCAAGAATTGATTAAACATGAGTGCAAGGTATTCCCATCATCCCTCATCATTATCGCAATGCTAGTCCATTTAAGAATACAGTTAAACTTGATTCTTGTAAATGATATCCTAATAACTATTTTACAATAGTACATGCACCAGAGTATAAAATTGTCCAACAAAAAGGGACATACCCAACTCCTTTTGACCGTCTTGAATTCCTGTCCATGATCAGCCGGACATCCCTTACCTGAAAATGGGGGGAGAAAAGCTAAAACACAAATAGAAACAGTCTAATTTGCAAGGATGGCAAGTAGAAAGACAAACTGGATGATTACACTGCACATAGAAACACTTATATCGGGCCGTTCATAAGACTAGCACATAACTCATATGTACGTTTCACTCACCCCACATATACAGAATGTTGAGACACAAGTAAGTCAATATACTACTCGTAACTGAAGGCAGAGGAGCATTTACTGCAACAGCAACCAAATGTATCTCAATAACATGGACACATAATGTTTGAAGCATTGTCTCATGCAACAAAATTGTAATTACTTAAGCACATGTAGGAAGAAAAGAAAATTTTGAGTGGCATTGAAACCATCACAAGATGACAATATGAAAATACCATTTTGAGATGAATTTTTTTTTTTTTTTTTTTAAGTACCACTTTGAGAAAAAAAAAATACAGTTTATTGCAAGAGAAATCCAACTATTCTAATGATCTGCAGTCTATAAAGAAATAAAAAATTCGACCAACCTTGCCCGCTCTTGAGAAGAATTCATATACATCCCTCTCAGTTGCTTTCAAAGGCATCTGCAATCACCAAATTCATAACAGCAGAGAAAACAAACAAAACACATTAATAACATTTATGCTTACTTAAGTTACTTGCATTTCAAAGACATAAATATCTAGTAGAAAGAGTCTACCTGGTATGCAAAAACAGTTCTCTGATCTCTTTCTGGATCTGCTTCCGGCTCCACTACTTCTTTCTTATCTTTGAATCTCCTGCCACCAATACAAGTTTCAATATAATGAGAAAAACAAGGTAAAAGAATTATAAAATGCTAATTAATACATTATTACAACAAAATTTTTGAAAAAGTTGCTGGTAATAGTCAATCATGCCCATGCATAAAAATATATGCATAAGATCAAAATAGTTATTTTGCCCCCTTTTGTTGAATCCGCAGGTATGCTAGTGAAACAACTTTCAGAACCACAAGGATCATATAGATTTGGGGTGATGCCCTTGTCATATAAGCATATAGATATAGAAATAATTCAGATACAAGCAACAATAAGATGAACATGCACCAAGAATTTCCTATCTAGGTGTTGTTGGATTGCAAGGGAATGCATTTCCATCATCTATACTTTACCTTAATCAACTGCTCCTTCTCCTAGTGATCTTCCGATTGAGAAACAAATACTGACTCATGACTATCATGTAGCATTTTAAACCAAATTTTCCTCTCTATAATGGTGAATTCCTAATTCACTGCCTCAAAAGCTAAAATCAAATAGAAACAATTTAAAAGCTCCAAATTGACAAGTCCTATTAAAGTGAAACCACAAATGTGGCCAACGTTTTTCCCTAGATGGTTACAATTAGTATCAAAGTCACCTAGTAATGCCAATATAATACTGTCAGTACTACATGATGTAACCCTAACAAGGACGTCAAGGGTTCAAAGTGGTGAGTTTGTAGTACCTCGGTCCCATATTGGAAAATAAATACCACACATAAAGTGAGTGGTTTATAAAGGCACTCATGGGTGCTACGTCTCACATTGCTTACTTACTAAGTAAAACTAAACTTTATAGGTGATTCTAGAGAAGCTCCAAATTGACTAGTCATTTTGAGGTGATAGCACAGATGTGACTAACATTCTATCCTAGGTTTATGCAACTAAAAGAGAAAAACCAGACAGGAAATCCCAATGAGGGAAGGGAGCAGGAAGTACCTAGAGCTTCTAGTTAATAGAGCCACCTAACGTTTCTCCCTTGCACTAACACTTGCAAACTCTCGAAAGTGAGTGGAGTGCCCAATACCTACTGGGGATGGACTTTCTAAAAAGGGATGGTGTCGACCCTCAATCCCTAATTGACTCACCCCCCCCCCCCCCCAAANCCCCCCCCCAAAAAAAAAAAAAAACCCTTGTCCTTCACTCTACATACACTCTATATACAATCTAATACTTTGCTGCCTCCAACACCTTGAATCCTCCCTAACCCTAGTTGTTGTCTCTTGCAAAAGCAAGCTCTTATTCATCTCCCAAACATCCTAGCTCTTTATCTATTCAATAGTTTAAACTAGAACAATTGCTCATTTTACTCCCAAACACTTTAAAAATAGAGACGTTAGAAAGAAACCTAGTCTTTAACATATCCATCACAGAGAAGACCTGCAGGTAAGATAGCAAAAACAAAAAGACTTCCCCACCATCTTTTGCTGAATCACTAACTGACTTCCCCCATCCCTGCTGGGGATGGACGTTCTAACAAGGGATGGTGTGGACCCTCAATCCCTAATTAACTCACTCCCCCCCCCCAAAAAAAAAGACCCTTGCCCTTCACTCTACATACACTCTGTGTAGGCTCTACAATCTACATACTTTGCTACCTCCAACACCTTTAATCCTCCCTAACCCTAGCTGTTGTCTTTTGCAAAAGCAAGATCTTATTCATCTCCCAAACATCCTAGCTCTTTATCTATTTAATAGTTTAAACTTGAACAATTGCTCATTTTACTCCCAAGCACTACAAAAATAGAGACCTTAGAAAGAAACCTAGTCTTTATCATCTCCATCGCAGACAAGACCTGCATGTAAGATAGCAAAAACAAAAAGACTTTCCCACCATATTTTTCTGAATCTCTGATTGACTTCCCAAGGCGATTGATTGACTAAGAAGCAACCCCTTTTTGATTCTTCTTACCCTCTTTACCTCGGAACTAGGACACTTTTGTCTTTTCAGCGTTAAAAGAAAAACTTTTTAAGGGCTTTCATCATTTTAAAAGGCGATTGATTTTCAAATTACACATTTAGAGAGTGTCACATAACCATCTTCAATTATCTCAAACAATGGGACACTAACAGAGAAGGCTACTGGAAAAATAACCAGAGCTCACTGGAATGTTTTAAAAATGTAAAAAAATACAAGGGCAAAATGAAACTTGACCCAAACCTCTGGATTGTACAGTGCAATCTCACGGTCTAGCCTAGCTTTATATGTGAAAGAACGAAGTCAACCCACACAACCAGGCCATATAGGCGTCAACTTAAAGAGAAGGAAAAAAAAAGGGGGAGAAGAGAAAATGCCAGCCCATTGCAACAAAGTCCGTCCACAAAATAACTAGATGCTAATTCAAAGTTCTAATCTTAAACAGTAAGGCTGAAACTCTTTTTTTTTTTAAAAAGTAATTTTTTGTCCCATAGGGAAGGAAATAGGAGATTTGAACCAGTAGCCTCTGTTTCATGAGGCGTAGTCCCTAGCTAATTGAACTACCCCTTAGGGGCAAGGTTGAAACTCTTTATTATATCAAGTTGCTAATAATGCTTCTGCAACCTAATTGACATCAGGCTGTTGGCTATCATAAGAGCAGAACTGCATGCCCCTAAAGTTGTATTATTTTAAAGATTATTTTAGGTGAGACAAATCCAAACAAATATGATCCATACACACTTCACTTATATATATATTGATTTGGCACTGGGTATCTGGAGCATCACTCCGACTAATCCCAGGGGTGCAAAGGCCCTCGGCAAGAAGTTTCCCATAAGTGCACCTCGGTTAATTCAAGGGGCGAACCCCCAATCCGATGGCCCCAAGAAGCAGTTTGTACTTAGTGGGTTTCAAACCTAAGACCTTGAGGAGCATACTCAAAGTCCCAAGTAGTACTCACTTCGCTTATATATTGTAGAATTAGAATGTGAGTACTACTGACTATATTAATCCCCAGAGAAGTGAAACTTAAAAGTACACAAATAGGTATGCTTTTAACATGCCCCTGCCTGATCCCCTCAATAAACAAAAATGGAATGCATAACATAAGTACGAAAATAAAAATTAACAAGGAAATGGATAGACAACACTAAAAAAGAAATGAATTTGACAACTTGCTCATAGATTGATCGTCAGCAACATATCAAGGAAAATCCCTTTGATAAAATCCCTTTGATTTGGCCTTGACCTATACAAGAGTTTTGCGAAGTTCAGCTGAAACATGCAAAGAAATAAGTGCTTGGTTTTTGTCTTCCAAAAGGTATAAAAACAGAAATATATCAACCTATATGTGCAAAATATAGAAACTCTAAATCATGGTGCACAAGCACCAGAATATTAAACACATTTGGAGCAGCATACTTAAAAGTGTTGCTAAACCAAAAAATTTAAATCCTAAAGTACCTCTCTTTCTTCCTTTCTTTCTTTCTTTGGTTAAGTAATAGCCCGCTTCTATATATCTCATTATGTAAGAAAATAACAACTTGGGCTTAACCAATAATGTACACGGATTGGCAAACCGAACAACAAGAAATGACCGGTTTGAAACAAAAAAGCTTGCACTAAAGCTAATAGGCACATATCAATTATACTTTTAACTATATGATTCCATAACTAGAGCCCAAATACCCAAGTTGGCATTCTACAAATTTATGCATTAAATTCAATTTTCTTTCTAAAATCACCAACCAAATTAGACGAACCGCAACAACAAAAAACGAAATAGATTTAAAAGAAAGAAAGAATAAATTTACCTGCTCTCTCTCATCTCTAAGTCTCTGTCCCTCTCTCGGTCCCGGTCCGACCGGCTCTGGCTTCTCCGAGACCTTTCCTTCTCGTCTCTCTCCCTTTTCTCCCTTTCTCTCTCCCTCTCCCTCTCTTTCTCCTTCTCTTTCTCCCTTCTCTCCCTCTCCTTATCTCTCTCCCTTCTCTCTCTCTCCCTCTCCTTATCCTTATCTCTACTACTACGCTCTCGCTCTCGATCGCGCTCGCGATCCTTTTCTCTCTCCGGGTCTCTGTGATGCCGATCCTTATCGCGATGACTGGACCGCTCTCGGTCCCGGTCGCGGTCGCGCTTGTCGCCGCCGTTCTCGTCGTCGGCTCTGGACCTCTTGCTCTTACGGTCGTCGCCGTCGGCCAGAGCGGGATCGTCCTCATCCATGTCTCGCTTCCTATAGCTCCTCTCGGTGCCCTCCTTGCTCTTGCTCTTCCTCTTCGAGTCTCGGTCGTCGTTCTCCTCCACCGTCTTCTCCAAGTACTCGTAAGCGTCGAAGTCCATGGGTTCCTCCTAATCGAAACCCTAGATTTGCAGAGTGTGTGAAGGGGTAAAACGGTGCGAATTTGTGAACCGATTGGGATTTTTTTTCCTTTTGGATATTTCTAGGGTTTTGGGAGGCCTTGGGCTTAAGCTTATCTATGATCTGGGAAATGGACTCGGATGTAATTTTGTCAAAAGACGCTGTCCCTCTGAGAAAAGTACACCAGAGTTGAAGCCCAAAGAAAGTGAGCGGATTTGGGCGGGACGTCCCGACCCGAAATTGAACCCTTTTTTTTTTTTCTATTTAAAGTTTGGTTTCATTTTTTTTTAGGAGATTAATAAACATTATCAATAACAAATAATAAAAGTTGAGGGGTGGTCCACCAGCCACTTAGGAGTGGCTTAACCGTCCCCAAGAGGTAGTTCAATCGACTGGGACCACGCCTAATGAAGCGGAGGTCACTAGTTCGAATCCCCCTTCCCTCTTGTGTGAACATGTCAAAAAGGAGTGGCTTAACCAACTCTAAGGTCCGTTTGATTTGCGAAATAGTTATTCCATTGGAAAAAAGAATAGGTATTCCTAGGAATAAAAAATATTGGAATGGAATAAGTATTCAAATTCTTTAGTTTGGTAACAACACATATTTAACCATTGGAATTGAACTAAAATGACTAAAAAACCATTTGATTTCAGTTTTTCTAAAACTCAATTTTTCAAAAAAAGAAAAAACGTTGAACTAAAAAAAAAGAAAATCAGAAAATCAATGGGTGGCCGACCCACCCCAATGGGTGGCCGGCCACCCAAAAGCATGCACTGGGAGGGCCTCGTCGCGGCCCTCTAGGGGTGGTGCGGCCACCACTGATAAGAATCGTGGAGGGTATAAAAATAAAAAAAAAATCGAAAAATCGAATGGGTGGCCGCGCCACCCCCAGAGAACCTCGCCGTGGTCCACTGGGGGTGGCGCGGCCACCCCCGGTAAGAATTGGGGTGGCCTAGCCACCCCCGAAACCCATCAGGGGGTGGTCTTGGCCACCCCCGATGGCCCTAGGGGTGGCCGCGCCACCCCCGGAGGGCCACGCTGGTGGATCGGCAAGGCCCTCTGGGGGTGGCGCGGCCACCCCAGGGCCTTTTGTGGGTGGCCGGCCACCCATTGGGGTGGATAGCCACCCATCTGATTTTTCTTTTAACTTTTTTTTTTTTTTTTTAAGTTTGAGAGAAAAATAAAAAATAAAAAATAATTTTTTTAAAAAAATCTTGTCATTGCCCCCAGGAATAGCTATTCCTCTCATTTTTTAGAGGAATGACTATTCCTGTGTGTAAGGGATTAATGATTCCTATGGGAATCACTATTCCTAGGAATAGATCATTACCAAACAAAAGAATAGTCATTCCATAGGAATAGCCATTCCATTCCAGGGGTGTATTCCGCGAACCAAACAGGCCCTTAAGGTGGCGGAAGATGCCAACTACCAAAAAAAAATTGTTGCTAGAAAAAGTCATCATAACCTGAATAAGTCAACTTTGTTAACCTTTAAGTATAAGAGAACCAGAGTTATATATTATGAAGTTTAGAGCACTTATAAATTATAGCGCTCTCAAATTAATTAACTAGTAATTAGTTTAATGTGTCATTTCTACTACTATAATATAAAATATAAATGCAGCAAAACACTTAGCATTAATCTAAGCTAAAATACAATTTATCATGGTTTTCTTTCTTCTTCTTTTTCTCCTTTAAAAAAAAAAAAAGAAAGAAAGAAAAAAAGAAAGAAAGAAGAAGAAGAAGAAGAAGACAACATTATCTTTATAGCCCTTTTATGTCCCTCCAAAACTGATGTTTTACTTAAAAATCATCATTGAATTTGTGATAAATTACTATAAGATTTTGATTCAATAATAATTTTAATAGTCACATAAGTTTTAAAGGAACACAAGAGAAACATGAAAACGACATTTAGCATTTACTCAAATTGAAAATATTTTTCATGGTTTGGCTGATGCGAAAAATATTCCCACCCCCCCCCCTACAACTAAAACCAACCAAAAACTGCCCAAAAAAAATGGCAGCACTGGGAGAAGGGCTAGGTTTCTTCTTGTGGCAAATTTGCTTTGGACTTGAAAATCATTTTTCAAGTCCGAAAAATAAAATATTTTTGAAAAATGCCTCACATCGGAACAAAGGCAGCCTAATAGAAATTTTTCCAATTCCACATATACCCCGAAGGAAATATATATATATATATATATATATCAAAAGAGGGAGAAAACAATTACTGTTCTGCAACTCTATTAAGATTATCTAAACAATCCCAATGGCATCAGTTCCAAAGAGTGGGAAGCACATTACAACACAGCTAAGAACTCTAGGGCGTTATTGCCAGTTTATTAAAAGGCATCAAACATCAAATGTCTCCGGCATTTTTTTTATTTTTTTTTTTCCTCTTTTGGGACCGATGATGTAATAGAAGAGACAATATGATCATAGTATACAAATACAACAATGAAAATAAGCAGTTGCCCCCCCGCACCCTTCCCTCCAGACACCAAAACTGACTTAGAACTACAAATCAAAGTTTTGATAAAAAAAAGAAATACATAAGAAAAGAGTTCATCCTAAAGCCTGCTGCAATGAGCCTACAGTTCTGGAATGTGAATGTGTAATTACAATGTTGCCAGGCTTCATGCCTTGTCTTTGATGCCATTAGGCTATTCTGTTCAAAGGGATTCTCTCATTCTGTCTAGCAACCCTTTGCAGAGGAGAAATAGTTTGCGGCATTGTCATACCTCCAGAAACAATGATCTCTGTAGTATTGCCCAAAAAAATGTAAGGAAAAACAGATAAAAGGTCCATATTGAAAGCTTCAGAGCAAATATATAACAAGAAGGGTGGTAATATAACAAGAAGGGTGTCTTACATGTTTAATTAATGCTACTGATTACAGACATGCTCAAACTGGTGGTTTGCACAAAAGATAGGAGCAGAAACTACTATAAGCAAGACTGAAGTTAAACCAAACAGTTTAACCACTCATGACCCACAAGCACGAAAACGGGGAAAGAAAAATCTTGCCAAATATAATATAAAATTTAGTATGGGATTTGTTTTCAGACAATTGATTTGTCTTCCTATCTTTTTTTTTTTCCAACAAGTGAGTGAACACAAGGAGAGGGTAGAGGAAGAGTCAAATGAGTGACCTCAGCTTCTTGAAGTATGCCTCAGGCCAGATGTGCTACCCCTTGGAGTTCTAGAATATTGATTTGCATCCAACCCAATCACATGTACTTATAAAGTTTTATGTAGTTAATATATGTAATAAAATGTGATTGATAAAAAAATCATCCTTCAAGAATAAAGAGGAAAAGGACCAAGACACACAGTCACAAATGAGAAGCTGTAAAAAGTACATTGATTCCTTAACATATACAGTGATTAAAGCAAAAGAGTAGACATAGATAGCTATAGTAAAAATAGAAAACTTGCCTATGCCTTCTCGGATAGAAAGATTTGGTCTAATGATCTCTTCAGAGTTAACTAGAAATATATCGCCAATGTAGAGATGGTTTGTTGGGACAAAAACACTACATAACTCTTCATCTTCGTTATCTCTCTGGGGTAAAAACAAACCAACAAAAAATAAAAAGATGTGTAATTTGTAAAACACAATAAGCAGGCTAATACAACAAAAATCCCATGTCAATCAGTTACCTTCACATTTGAACATATATAAAAAGAGATGGCCACTAGAAACCTTAGATCAGAATCTATTTCCATTCAAAATGAGAAAATCTTAAATCAGAGTGACCTGTCATGTAGACTTCTTTAACTATAATTTTCAGTCTGGTCAAATAAACTTCATGGAAAACAGCTTACAAGATAATAATAGTAAACAAAAGAACCAATAATTCATCTGAAAGTGACTCAAGCATTAAGGTTTAATACTATCAAGAAAATTTTGGTTTCGTGGGATAAGTTTTGAAAGATAAAAAGGAATAGTTCAAGGAGTACCTGAAGAGTGACAGTTGATGTGATAAAACCAAAGGCATATTCACCAACACGTGGGTGACGGATAATTGCTACCTCTTTAAATGCCGTGGTATTTTGGTCTGCAGAGAATGTAATGGCATCATGCCAGGTTAAAGCATGTTTTATAGAGTTGCCATACTATTAAGAGGAAATGTCAAAATTGATCAAAATCTGGCTATTAAGAGTTGCTATAATCTGGCTAACAAAATTGATCAAAATTTAGGGCCAAAATAAAACTAGCTTCCATGCTACCATTCAAGTAGTAGGTGGAAGGTAACATACATAATGCATGTAACTTGCCAGCCATACTATTAAGAGGAAAGCAATTTCAGGCATGTATGTGAGCATTCAGCATACATATTAGCAAAATCGCATCATCAAAGAAGTTTAAGAAACATATATAAGTGGTTATCCTAAAAGCTTAAATTGATAGGAAGAAGTAAATTTAATCATTTAATTTATATTCTAACACTTTAATATGTGAACTCAGACTCTCTTTTAATAGATGAGGCCCAATATGTTAAATTTTAATTTAAATGGAGTGAAATTGGTAAATGTAATTATTTAATCAATACTTTAACATTTCCACTTACATATGAGCTCAAATATTTAATTTAAAAGAGGGGTGAATTGGCAGAGTCAAGGTTTGAACTCAAGATCTCTGACTCTAATACCATGTTAAATTACAACTTATCCTAAAAGCTTAAGTTGATTGGAAGATGTAAATTTAAATTATTTAAGGGTTATGTCCGGGGTGTGTTTTTGCTGTTTGAACTGCTTCCGGGTTGAAGGTAAATTTGGCTAAGTCGGTTTTGATTCTGGTGGGGAATGTGGAGGATGTGAGCTTGTTAGCCGATATTTTGGGGTGTGGGATTGCCTCTTTGCCAGTAAAGTATCTTGGTATGCCTTTGGGGGCCTCGTATAAGGCTAAACATATTTGGGATGATATTATAAAAAAGATTGATTATCGGTTGGCCAGCTGGAAAAGGAGGTACCTATCTAAGGGGGGGAGGGTTACTCTCATCAAGAATACTTTGTCTAATCTTCCTACTTATTACCTATCTCTTTTCCCCATCCCAGTGAGTGTTGCTATACACATTGAGAAGTTACAACGCAATTTTTTATGGGGAGGTATGGGTGAAGAGTTCAAGTTTCACTTGGTGAAGTGGGAGAAGGTTTGCACTCCTTTAAAGGAGGGAGGGTTGGGAATAAGAAATTTATTGGTTTTCAACCAAGCTCTTTTAGGGAAATGGTTGTGGCGATACGGGAGTGAGAGAGATGCTTGGTGGAGAGTGGTGGTGGACTCTAAATATGGGAGCTTATGGGGTGGATGATGCTCGCTTGAGCCTGGAGGAGTCTTTGGGGTAGGGTTGTGGAAGAATATTAGGAAAGGGTGGGAGATGTTCAAAAGCTTTACTAGATTGGTGGTTGGGGATGGGACTAGGATAAGCTTTTGGCATGATCTGTGGTGTGGAGATACGGTGCTCAAGGAAGCTTTTCTAGGTTTATTTGGTATTGCTTGTGTGAAGGATGCCTCTGTTGCGGATAATAGGGAGGTGTTGGGGGGCTCTATTCAGTGGAATGTGAGTTTCATTAGAGAGGCACATGATTGGGAGTTGGGTGTTTTTGCGTCTTTTTTTCAGATGTTGCATTTAGTTAGAGAGAGGCAAGGAGGTGAAGATAAATTGTGGTGGGTTTCCTCCAAGAGGGGTCTTTTCAAGGTCAACGCGCTATTTCATTCCTTGGGTAGCGTTGTAGAGAGGAGATTTCCTTGGAAAAGTGTGTGGCGGACGCAAGCCCCTCCGAGAGCGGCCTTTTTTGTTTGGTCGGCGGGGCTGGACAAAACTCTGACCTTGGATAATCTTAGGAAGAGGCAAGTGATTGTGATAAACAGATGTTGCATGTGCAAGAGGAGAGAGGAGACGGTGGATCATCTCCTTTTACATTGTGAGATTGCCTCTACTCTATGGGATGCCATGTTTAGTCGCTTTGGGTTGGCCTGGGTGATGCCTAGACGGGTTGTTGATTTGCTAGCCTGTTGGTGGTCTTCGGGGAGGTCAAGGAGTGTTGCGGTTTGGAAAATGCTGCCTACTTGTCTATTTTGGTGCTTATGGCAGGAAAGGAACAATAGGTACTTTGAGGACTTGGAGAGGTCTTTCGAAGACATTCTTTCCTTGTGTTTTCATACTTTGTATCTTTGGACAGTAGCACATTTGTCCCCTGTATCTATTAGTTATGACGACTTTCTTGCTCGTTTTTCCCTTTCTAATTAGGTGATCATTTTGTATACTTTCTATGTACTTAGGAGCGCCTTACGCTTTTAATAAAACTGGTTATTACTTATCAAAAAAAAAAATACCTAATACCCCCTTGAGGTTTCACAACTTTATTTTTTCCCCCTTAGGGTTTGATTTTTATCACAGGAGGTCCCTGTAGTTTTGATAAAGGACCAAATTAGTCATTCTGTTAGTTGACCGTTAGTTAACTTAACGGACTGACACGTGAACGAATGAAAATTTAACACTTGGCACAAGTGGCCATGTCATCACTGATGACGGGGCCACCTAATTAAATTTTTTTATTTTTTTAAAAATTTATATTTTCAAAAAAAAAAAAAAACAAAGAATTTGGGGTGGCTACGGCCACCCCTTAGTGCCCAAGGCCACCCCAAATTTTGTCTCTTTTTTTTTAAATAAAAAAATAATTAGGTGGCCACGTCATCACTGATGACATGGCCATTTGTGCCAAGTGTCAAATTTCATTCGTCCACGTGTCAGTCCGTTAAGTTAACCAACAGTCAACTGACAAAAAGACCAATTTGGTCATTTATCAAAACCACAGGAACCTCCTGTGATAAAAATCAAACCATAAGGATGAAAAAATAAAGTTGTGAAACCCCAAGGGAGTATTAGGTATTTAACCCATTATTTAATCAATATTTAACACTCCCCTCACTTATGGGATCAAACTCCCTTTTAATTAGTGAAGTCCAACCATGTGAAATTTTAATTTAAATGGGAAGAAAATTAGTAAATTAAATCATTTAATCAATACTTTAACAGTCTCTGCTCTACTCAATGAAAGACTTGCACAGTGGCATTCTCGCTTAGGGCACCCAGCATTTTGTGTTGCTTCTAGAGTCGTGTCTAAGTTTGGTCTCCCAATGTCGGCAAATAAAACAGCACCGTTGTGCCAAGCGTGTCTTAGCTCTAAGAGTAAATAATTAGCATTTTCTTGGTCTTCCACCTGTAACAACTCCTCTAGAGTTAATTTACATTGATGTTTGGGGTCCTTCCCCTATTTGTTCTCAGTTTGGTAATAAATATTGTGACATTTTTTTTATGCTTTTAGCAAATACATATGGTTATTTCCTATGACTCGCAAAAGTGATGTTTCTATTGTTTTTTCTTAAATTCCAAAAATATGTTAAGAGATATTTTAATCACAAAATTAAAATTGTACACTCTGATTGGGATGGGAAGTACCGCTCTCTCACAAAATTCTTCAATTCATTGGCATTTGTCATTGTCTTTCATCCTCCCACACTCACCAATAAATGGTGACATTGAATGCAAACACTACCACATCGTAGAAACGGATCTTGCCTTAATTTTCCATGCTAATGCTCCGCTTCGGTTTTGGGACGAGGCTTTTCGAACAGCTTGCTACCTTATCGATCGTCTTCCCACACCACTACTTAAAAATTCCTCTGAAAAGCTTTTTCACACCACCCTAGGTTATTCACTTTTGCGAGTCTTTGGGTGTGCTTGTTGGCCAAACTTATGACCTTATAATTCCCACAAACTCCAATCTCGCTCTCTTCAATGTGTCTTTCTTGGCTATAGCCTCATTCACAAGGGTTACAAGTGTTTTCACATTTCCTCCGATTGCACTTACATTTCCCATGATGTTGTCTTTGGGGTATCCAGTTTTCCTTTTAAACCAAAGCCCACAACTGACTCTACTCCATCTCAGTCTTGTTTGCCCGTTCTATCCGTTCAGCCCATGGTGTCATCGTCTGGCCCCATGCAAAGGCCCTCCACAAGCCCTCTGCACTAATCTTATTTCTAATATTCTTCTTTTCTTTTTTTTTAAGAACTCCAAAAATTTCAGCAATGCAGAATTTAACCAATTTAGGTTGCATATTCATATGCAGACAGTCATAGCAAAATGCTGAATAAACTCCTAGGTACTATGAATCTAATGTTTACATATCAAGTGCAATAGTTCCTGTAGTATGATCACCTAACCAAGTTACACATTGTGATTGCATGCCAATGAATAACAAAGAAAGCATTCTATTTTTTTTATAACATAACTATCAACAACAAATTAATACAATGGCCTGAAGTGACATCCCTAGCTAAACAAAGCATGAGTGGTCCAGTGACTCTCCCAAGGAATAATGTCTTAGCATTTCAATTCCCCTTATCCAACTAGATATATTTAGTAAGCGAGCAAATAAGAACACAAATAAAATTATGTATTACCTGGAGAAATTGCAGCACTAATTTGTTTGGAGGCTGAGTATATATGTCTAATAAATGGCATCCGCTTTATAAACCATTCTCCAAGTGAGAAAAGAGTGCCACCAATCCATGAAGAAACAAAAACACCAACAAAGAATACGAAAAGTAAAGATGTGATAAACCCAAGTCCTGCATCACAAACCAAGGGTCATGAGACACATAATCAAAGATGTTGAATACAAAGGCAGTTTGAAGAATAATCACCATGAGAATGATAAAAATTTGTTAAATAAAAACTGGGTGAAGCAGAAAAACGTCATCATACGACGCAGCAGAATTTTACATCTAGAAATGAATATGACGTCATAGTAAATACACTATCATAAGAGTAAATATCTTTTGAGACATGATCAACCAATTATAGTCCAGTCAAGCCATAAAATGGGGATCAATGGAATCCACATCATCATTAAATTCACTAATGCCCACAACCACCAAGGTTCCTTAACAACATCGAATTCCAACCAAACCTTGTCACATTCTAGACAAGTTCAAATTCCCACCACACCGAACACCTGGTTTTCATAATCCAAAAGGTAGCTCATAAAATTGGGAGACTACAACTACAAGGGTAAGGGAAATTCAAAACTTCCTAGTGCAACAGATAAACAAATGTTGAGTAAACTAGATTTCTTCCTTACATTTTTCTAAAACAATTTTGAAATATTTTCAGCTGAGCTTCCTCAATCATGTACAAAGAGAATATCCCTAATTTAGAATGCATTTACAAAGTCAACAATTATTTAAATAATGCTGAAGTTTAGCAATACATGTTCCCATACTTCTTAAAAGGCAGCATTCATCACTAATTGTACATCCAAAACTTACCAAATATGTCAATGCCAAGCTGGGTATATATTGGACTGAAGAAACCATCAACAAATTGAATAAACCACCATGTAACGAAAAATGTAAATGCAACCGGGAACAGAACTACACTGCAATGTCACAGTTCAAAGCAACATTAGGCTCAGAGATAAGAAATTGATAACCAATCAGAACATCAAGAGCAACCAACAGCTGAGCTTCTTACCATCCAGTCATAAACTTCTTTGAGACCCAACTCTGAAGAACAAAACAGCAAGCCTGAACAAGTGAATGGAACAAGCAATCAGAAGTTTTTTTTACAAGCAATGCAAATTCATTAAAAGTGCACAACCCTAGTACACATGAAATATACAAGAGAACCCCTCAAGTATAGAAAAAGAAGAACAAATATAAAAAATATATATATAATAATAATAAATAAATATAAATTAAAAAATAAAATAATAAAAAAATAAAAAACTCATGAATTAGAAATAGGCAAACTATTACATGCTACCTTCATGTATAAAGGGATTGTAACATCATCTTATTTAGCTCTAGTAATCCATGCTCACAATCTTCAAAAGAATCAAAACTCCTTGCATTCTGCTCTTTCCAAAGACACCACATTAAACACAAAGGAGCCGACCTCCATATTTTCAATGCAGTACAGTTTCACAATTATCCCCTCCAACTCACCAACAACTCGCTCACACTTAAAGGCATAACGCAAGCAACACCAAACAACTGAAAAGGCGCACTCCACAATTTTGTTGCAACCTCACAATGGAGGGAGAAAATGATCAATAGACTCCCCACCTTTCTTACACATATAACACCACTCTACCACAATAACATTTATCTTTCGTAAATTATCCAAAGTTAAGATTTTCCCTAAAATAGCCATCCACACAAAGAACGCCACTCGGGAGGGAGCCTTATTTTTCAAATACTCTTCCAAGGAAAGGAGAACTTACCAAAGTAGATAACAACTTATAGTAAGACTTTAACTTGAAAAGACTTCCTTTCAGAAGGAATCCATCATATTTTATCCTCACTTTCATGCCTTACTCTTTGAGAATACAACTCAAAGAAACTAGAGACCAATTCCATCTCCCAATCATGCACAGCTTATAAAGAAAATATTCCAATAAATGTTTCCATTCCAGAACTGCATATGATCCGCCACCAAAGCATCCTTACCACAAGCAATTGTGAATAATTTCATAAATGAGAACTTCAAAGGCTATTCTCCACACCAAACATCATGCCAAAACCGCACTTTAGATCCACCTCATGCCTCATATGTTTAGAAAAACCTGGTATGTTCATTTTTTTACATCAACAAAACAAAAAATATTCAAATATGACAACATAAATTCAAAAAATTTCCAGCACAAAAACACCAATATGCTTAAGGGAGACAACAAGGGATATGTTTTACATGCAAATATCCTAATTGGTACAAGACCAGATTTGAACTAGGTCATTTCTTACTCGATGGTGGAAATAGGGTGATCCAAGTAATATTCTCAAACCGTACCGCATAACTCTCGAGTTTGAGATAGATTTTGAGGCTAACTACCGGGAGAGACAAACAAATGTCAAAGGCATCCTTCTGCAATAGCTTCCTAAAGTAATTCCAGTTATTGGAATACACATTTGATCCCTCATTTGTGGTTGCTACTTGCTATTACTGAGTTGAAAGAGTCTATCCTTGCATGCTGCTGCTTGATAATACTTACTTTACATAATCACTCTAGAAGATCAAGAGATCATCCAAAATTCTATATAACCAAGTGGGATTCACTTAGATAGTGGCTTTGCAACAAGAGAAGAGGATACCATTTTATGCAAAATAATGATCCATGAGAACCCAAAAGACAGAAGATCATTAAGAATTTGAAAGAAGGTTCGCTGCTCGTTCATTTGTGATATGCATGTGTTGTCGGTGAAAACCTTTCTCATCTAAAGTATGTGATGTCCTCTAGTTCCACTTTGTATATTTCTCTATCAACACCACCTCTTGAAAAGCTATAAATGGTGTCCCTATCTTGAGGAGTCCATGAAAAACATATCTTGAACAACTAACCGCAGAATCTTTTGCAAAAGTAGAGAAGGGAACAGGTCTAAACCGCTAGATGAAGTGACAACCATCTCACTCATATCATGAGCAGGACTCGAACCCGCACTTCTGGGTGAAATCATCGCACAAAGAAATGTTTCAACCGTGACGAGTTCATATGCCGGCAGTCGGATGAAACCTTTTTCCCTAAATTATGTGATGTCCTCTAGTTCCACCTAGTGTATCTTTCTATTAACAGCACCTCTTACAAAACTTGAGATTATGTTCCCATCTCAAGGAGTTCATTACCACTGATACTGCTCACAATTATACTTGCGAGCTGGCGAAGCAACTGATAATCATAGATTTACCACATAGTCATATCACCTTCAGTTGGTCCGCCACTTAATACAGTACCTCTTACAAAAAATGAGAGAAAAGAAAAAGACTCCATAATAACAACCACAATAATATTTACAATGACAAAAAAAAAGACCGTTCAATTGATACTTCTCTTTGAAATTCTCCTCCACTTGTGGATACCATCCATCTACTAAATATTTCTTTCAAATTTGAAGTTTTATAACGTCAACCACTGTAAGACACCTCTCTTTCCCCGTTTCTACTTGATGCAAGTTGTAAGTCCTGCAATTTCATCATCTCTTTTTTCAAAAATTATCTTGCAATTTACTTATCAAAAAAATATATATCATCTTGCAACTATTGTAGAATGACAACAGGTTAGCTGCTTTAAAATGTCAGGCCTAAATTATGAGTGACGTGTTCTTTCCATGATCGTTTGAATGATCAATAAAGGAAGAATTGGAGGGCTTGGACATTAGTGCCAACACAATGACTTGCCCGGTTTCACATGGATTTTTTTTTTTTTTTCAAAATCCACAGTAGTGATAGTTTGTGCAAGCCTCTCAAGTTCTCTTTTTTTTTTCCATGCTTTTTCTATGCCTTTCTTTTATTTTATTTTTTGCAAGAACTACCTCCCTCTTCCATACTTTTGTTTTTATAGCAATCACACCAATTCTACCCGTATTTTTGAACAACCCTCAAAATTACTATATTTGCCTCAGCCATTCTGTCATGTAAACTAAAACCCATATCTATTCCAAGCTGCTAATCAAAGAAAAAACCACTAGTACTTCAATAACTCATCATTAACACTCAAATATCCGAAATACCACGCTTATACAATTAACAAGTAACCTTAAGCTTTAGTCTCTTCTTTTTTTTTTTAGCTTTTGTTTACTGTGAATCCAATCTTTAGGAAGTAACAAAGAAAGTAAAATTGTTTGCAGAGCCAGGATCCAGTAGATCCGTGTAAAGCTGGAAGTGAAACAAAGTATTTGGACGGTGGAGATTGAAGAAAAGGCGGACCTTACGAGTGGAGGAGTTGGGGGAGCCAGGTGGACACTTGGCTGGATCTTCGCCTCCATTTTCAGCTTGACTCAGCGGTATCGACGTCGATTCCTTCTCCTCCGCCATATGAGGGATTTGTTGACCTGCCCTGCTTCTTCCCTGATATTTCGACCTTTGTGCGTTTGTCTGTTTGTGTGTTAGAGAGTGCGAGAGAAAGAGAGAGAGAGAGTGAGAAATTAATGTAATGACTAATGAGATGATGGAGACCCAAAAAACCGATGCAAATGCATACTTGGACTTTAAGCAAGAAACTTTCATTTGATTATGGTTGCTGTAACGGTAAATTGCACCGTAAGCAATGCCACATGGAATGTGCATTTTTTTTTATTTTTTTTTTTCTCTATGTGGAATGTGGAGTTGGGTCTCAATTCTTTCTCTAGGTAGTTTTTGAGTAATTTCAAAAGTTTTTTTTTGTGTTCATTTAAGTCTATTCAAAAATAATATGACTATTAAAGTTATCATTTGATTAAAATTCAATAATAATCAATTACAAGCTCAATAGTAATTTTAATAGCCACATCATTTTTAAAGTTACTCAAGAGGAACATAATAATGACTTATAACATTACTAGTAGTTTTGAGATGGTGTTGAAAAAATGCAAATTCTTTTCTCCTAAATTCCTTCTGGATTTGGCAAAATTACATAAATTTTCAATAGTCTAGTTTTAATTTTATTCTCTCTTTTTTATTTAAAAATAAAAATAAAGAGTAAAGTTTACATATTTCTTCAAATTATCACCCAATTGACAATATCCATCCAAACTTTCAATTGCAACGATATCTCCCAAACTACCAAAATTTGTCAATGTCCCTCCTAATTATAAAAAGAAAAATGCTAGAGGTTCTCTTTCTAGTGTTCTCCTAGCGTTCTCCCAATCTTACGTAGAATATGATTTAAGAAAAAATAAAATTGTAGTGGCCTCCACCACCGGTTTTTTTAGGTATTAACACCAAATTTGAGGCATTAGCACCAAATTTGAGGCATTAGCACTAAATTTATGATGATCAAATCCATTTTGGGTGATACCATCCCTAAAGAGTTAACCTTCCAACCTTAGGTTTTAGTTTTGAATCTAAAAACAAGTTTTAAAGCATTAGAATATAAATATTAACTCATAAAAATTAATATATTGGCAAAAAAATGGTACTATAATTTTATTTTTCTTAAATCATGTTCTACGTAAAACTGGAAAAACGCTAAGAGAACACTAGGGGAGAACCCCTAGCAAACCCCTTATAAAAATATCCTTAATAAACTTTTAAATAAAACTAACAAATTAAAAAAAAAAATCATTTTTTATTGAATTTCTTTAACAAAATTTTGTTTCTTTTATTGTGCTGAATTTTTAAGGATATTTTTTACTTTTTGACAACAACAAATTATGGGTCAATTTTGTCTTTTTGTTGGCCTATGAGATATTGACAATTTTTTGATAGTTTGGAGTGAACATTGTATCAATTGAAAGTTTGGAGTACGTGGATTTTATCAAAATTAAATAAAATATGGATTGTTACAAAAACTACAACACATATGCTATAGGTTTTTTATATAGTATTTAAGCCAAACTCATTCCTTCCAACTTTACTATAAATTTTATTAGTTTGTTACTCAAGAAAGTTTAGTGTTAGAAGGTGAAGTACTCTATTCATTTTCTCATTATTTGTATTTTTGTTTCATTTCATCTAATTGTATATTTTGTGTTATGTTATTTAAAGTTTTAAAATAATGTGATATAATATTCACCATATGACAATTATACACTATTGTAAAATTTAATCTTGATTATAAAATTGTTTCCTTTTATTCTCTTTAAAAAAAGAAAAGAGGGTCTCAATTCCGATCAATTGATTTTGATAAGATTTGATATTTAATTCACCACAAAATTGTGACAAGTAAATATTAGATGAATCGTCATCGAGAAATACTTCAATCAGTTGGAGACCACATCTCGTGAAGCAGAAATCACTAGTTCAAATCCCATATCCTCTTTGTGTGGACATGTCAAATATATATATTAGATGAATCCAGACCTCTACCGACAATGTGGGAAATATATTGCCTAGTCAATTAATTGAGGTCTTAAGTGATAAATGAAGGAAATTAATAACTTCTTCTTCTATGTAGATTGATGATGTAGAGTTTTACCTAAATGCTTAACCAAATGATGAGCCTAAATGGAGTTACATAACATATTATAGGTGCTTGTTGAGAGAGAAGTTTGATTGGGGGGTTTTTAAGCAATAAACAACATTTAAGGTCCCCCATAAAACAAAAGCAACTGGGCTTCAATTCTCTAGGCCCATATGGAATTCCTTTGATGCTTCATATTTAAGGACAATGTACAGCCCGCTTCCAAAGTCCACGATCCAAGATGAGGCTTGCTCAATTAACCAGTATATTGTACTGAGGCAATAATTTGAAGGTTAAATATGAGTTTAACATTTATTTTTTTATTTTTTTTTTCGCTCAAGTTCATTTTGTATCGTAGGTGATTTTTTTTTATAGGTAAATACAGAGACAATACCTTCCTCAATATGTTGGCTATAAAATTAACAGAAATCCATGTCAACCCAATCAAAAGTTATCACATTAATCTTTTGGCCATAAAAATGCTTAGTTGCCTTTTTTTTTTTTACATGTCCATGTCCACACAAGGAAATGGGGAAGGGATTCGACCTAGTGACCTGTGCTTTATGAGGCGTGGTTCACAGTCGATTGAGCTATCCCTTGCGGACCTCCGAACTAAGTGACCTCTGCTTAGTTGTGTTTTTAAATTGCACATTTCGAAATCGTTATTTTCATATAGTATTTTTAAAAAAAATTTAAACCTAAATGAACCCTTATTATGCAAGTAATAAGTTTTCCATTGTACGTTCTTTGATAAGGGTTCTAAGGTCACTTGGTCTTATTATTAAGAGACATGGTAATAGAGGGGAAGGGGCAAATGAAGTTTTTGAATAATTATAAGGGTCGTAATGACTTTTTAAAGTTTGATAGGGTGATTGCAACTTAGGTGTTAAGAGGGATAAATATAGTTTTCTCAAAAAATTAGAAAAAAATTTGCTAATTTGGTTTATAAATACATGGCGTTTCAAAATGAACAAATAACTCTACGTACGGTATACCTATGTAATAAATACATAATTTCATACAAATTTCGGTAAGGTCATTATGAAAGTACAAATGTACCCATTAAATACAAAACTTATAAAAATATATATATAATGAAAAACAAGAAAAAAGGAGAAACATAATTGTTAGGGCATTGTCAGGGTGCCCAACCACCTTTATCTTCAGCTTAAGCAATGTCGAGCAACTAGAAATGAAGGCCTACATGAGCCTCTACTAGAGGCACACAACATAAAAATCATTATTAGATTTTGATCGCATTTTGGCACATGAGATGTTATTGCAGTGTTTGGTGGATATAGATGGGAACTTGGGGGGTATGGCGCCCCAACCAGATATAGTTTCACTCCCGAGATGGCACCCTCCCCATTTTGGGCGGAATAAGCTCAATTGGGACGTGACATTAGATTCGAGGACAAAACATCTAGGTATTGGAATTGTTGTGAGAGACGACAATGGGTTTGTGATTGCAGCTCAAGGCAAGAGAATGCCAGGGTTTCCATAACCAGTGCAAGCGAAGGCTATGGGAGCCCTGATGGCTGCAGAACTGAGTTGGGATTTGGGATTGTCGGATGTTATCTTGGAAGTGGACTCACTTTTAGTGGTCCAAGCTTTGCGTAATATGAGTCCAAATTGGAGTTCTTACGGGCCAGTCATTGAGGATGCAAGAGGCATATTGCATATAAGGCAAAGTTAGATGGTTAGGGCCTGTTTGGGATTGCGTTTGAAAGGCTTAAAAGTGCTTTTAACACTCAAAAAGTCCGTTTGAAAAAAAAAAAGGTAGCCGTTTGGTAAAAAAATTAAAAGCACTTTTAAGGGTCTTAAAAGCCTAAAAATTGTCAAAAAGCACTTTTGGCAAAAGCTTAAAAATGAAGCTTTTGCCCAAAAGCTCTTTTTGGCTTAAAAGCTATACTCAAACGTAATCCTAAACAGGCTCTTAGTCATGTTAAGAGAGAAGCTAATTCACGGAATCACGGCACATTATTTAGCGAAGAATGCTCTCTTGCTTACTCAAGATAAGGTTTGGATGGAGGGATGTCCTTATTGTATTGCTTCTATTATTTCCTTAGAACTTGTTGTTCTTGTTATTTAGAGTTGTCTACACTCTGGTTTATTGATATAAATAAGATGATTTTCTTTTTCCAAAAAAAAAAAATGTCGAGACAGTTTTGCCTTTGAGCTTTAAGAATAAAAAAATAAAAAATAAAAAAGAAAGAAAGAAAAAAGGTTACATAATTCTTAAAGTGACACATGAGAGATATAACAGTGATTTATAGAATTACTCATCATATTGATCAATTTAAAGGGTGCGTTTAAAATTGCGATTTTGTAAAAATAATCTGTGTTTTTAAAAGATATCGCAAAACGTAAGGCGTTTGACAATGCGATTTAAAAAGCACTTAATTTAAAATAGGAAAAATATTTGCGATTTCAATAAGTAGATTAGGGAGTGCTTATTTGAAAAGGTGCGAATTTAAACCAAAATCATGAATTCGAATAACAAATATTTAATAAAAAAATTACTTTTTAACATGTCTTACCAAATGCCTTTACGATTTTTAAAAATAGTAATTTCAAAAATACTATTTTTAAAGGGTAAATATATGATAAATCTTTAGGTCAGCCTTTCAGAATTTTAAAATGCTTAAATTTCGTTAGGGGTTTTGTTGTTTCAAATGTATAGAAGCTTTTTATTGTAGTTTTGGTTGGTTGTTGGTTGATTATGAAGTTGTGAAAAACCCCCCATGTTGTGTTGCTTTTCTCCTTCTTTTAATTTATAGACTTTATTGTATGACATAATAGGATTTTCAATGATGCACTTTATTTGAAAAGGATTGGTAATGGGTTTTGTGGTGACCCTGGAAACCGACAGTTGTGGTCCCGAATGATTCATAAATTTTTTTATAATGCTGTTTTTTAATGGTCCCGTAGGGTGTTGTGAACTTTTGTCAGTAGATTATTTTGTCTTTAATATATATATTGGTTGGTTTTGTTTTTTGTCGTGGCTAGGAGAAGAGAATATATTATTGGCTGTGGTTTGTAGTCCCATATTGGGGTTTCGTGTTTTTTGCTTTAACAAGTCATTGGGTCTCCTTTGACATTGTGTTGGTATCACTATCACTAACCATTCACAATAAATTGACTCCCTTATGCACGGGCAACCAAAGTGACTTCCTCTATATTTGTGCTTAAGAATTTGCAGTTACCTATGAAAGTGTTTTTAATCAGGTCTATTTATTATTATCTTTTAAATTTTTGATTAATGTCTTTCCTTTTTCTAGGTTTTGATTAAATGGTTGTGCACTATTTTGGAATAGTTGGATGCATGGTTTTCAATTTTTTTCATTGTGATCAACTTTATGATTATAGTCTTTGTTGAATAGTCAGATAAGATTATGGTCTTTGTTGATTATGGTCTTTTACATGAATTCTGCAATTCAACTTTTTTCTTACACGTGTTCATATGTTCACAGATATGTTTGTCGATTTAAAGGTCCACCATGGTGGGATAATGCACCATACGCCGTTCACCTACGTAGGTGGTGACGTCCATAAAGTAATAGGGTATGATGTTAACTTTTTCTGTATGTGGGAAGTAAAAGAATTTGTTCGGGATTTTGAATACGTGAACGATGTTAGATGTTGGTATAACATCGGTGCCGAACATGAACAAATGATATCTTTGAATACTGATGCAGATATTGTAAATCTCTTAAACATTGTTGAAATGTACAAATTTGAAGTTGGTCATCTATATGTTAATCATATGGTGGACCATGCTATTATGGTAAATGAGCCTATATTTCTTGAATCTTGTCAAACACAAGGTGGCGAATGGTGTGGTAGGGTGGATGAAGTACATATGGCTAGCCATGAAGACGGGGATAGAGTTGATGCAAATGAACAATTTCAAAATTATCAAGCAACAATGAGTAAAAGTCCACGGATATGGGTTAAAACTAAGGCTGCCCATAAGGTTACACCTTAAAAAAAAAAGACTTCCAAAGCAAGTGTACCTCACTGTGAGGAACTAAGTGAGCCGACCACCAGCCGAAAAGGTACAAATGATTATATTATTATCGTTTTATGTATTATATTTGATTATTTTAAATTGAAAATGGTTAGTGAATTGATGTTTTCGTCTTTTTATTTAAAACAGGAAGAGGCACATCCATTCTTAGGACTCTTTCAAAGAGAATGACCTCCACCACAAGCGTGCTTGAAAGTGAGCAAGCAAGTAAGCATCCGACCACCAGCCGGGGAGGTACACCTGATTCTATTATTTTCGTTTTATGTATTATATTTTTTTATTTTAAATTGAAGATGGTTAGTTAATTGATTGTTGTTATAAATTTGTTTTTTGTTTTTTTTTTTGTATAATTTTCTCAGTACGAAGAACAAGAAGAAGAGGGAAATGCGGGACCTTCAAAGAAGCGGGAAAATGAGCAAGCAAGTGAGCATCCGACCACTAGCCGAGGAGATACACCTGATTATATTATTCTCGTTTTATGTATTATATTTTTCTATTTTAAATTGAAGATGGTTAGTTAATTGATTGTTGTCATAAATTTGTTTTGTTTGTTTTATGTTTTTTTTTTTTGTGTAATTTTCTCAGTACAAAGGACAAGAAGAAGAGAACAAGATGGTCAACCGTTGAGCGCCATCCTGTGCAAGCAAGTAAGCATCCGACCACCAGCCAGAGAGGTACACCTGATAATATCATTCTTGTTTTATGTATTATATTTTTCTATTTTAAATTGAAGATGATTAGTTAACTGATTGTTGGTATAAATTTGTTTTGTTTGTTTTATGTTTATTTTTTTTTGTATGTAATTTTCTTAGTACGAAGGACAAAAAGAAGAGAACAAGATGGTTAACCTGTTGAGGGCCATCTTGTATCAGCTAAGGGCAATGACAATGGTGGTGTTGATGCTGTGCCCGAAACCGGTAGAGAACACAAACGACGTGGTAGGCCACGGAAGAAAAAATAGGTTTCGGGAATTGATGAGGTCGTGAAGCAATTGTTGAGCGACTTTGAAGTAACTGATGGCGAAGAGGAAAACCTCTTCTACGATTTTGATGAGGTGTGAAAGGAAAGGCAAGGAACGGCCCACTGGTGGGACAATGTTGAGTTTAACGTCAATGAGGAGGGAACAGGATTTGGGGACCGTCAAGCTGATGATGTAAATGAAAGTAATGGTCTTGCAAGTTTGGAAGACAGTGATTCTGACGGGGTAAAAAGAACGAAGAAGTATAGGCAATTTAATGAGAAACACGACTTGAAGATACCAGTCACGTTTGCCCTTGGGGATTAGTTCGCAGATGCCTATTCGTTCAAGAGGGCATTAAAGACTTTTGCTGTGCAAAACAGGTTTGATTACTATTACAAGCACAATGACGTGTAAGGTTAGTGCAGTTTGTAGAGAGCACTCAAAGAAGAATTGCAAGTGGAGGATACATGCCTCCATTGATGCTATGAGGACATGTTTACAGATTAAGACCTTATATCTGACCCATACTTGTGGCAATTAGTATAAAAACACCCGATGCGATGTTGAGTATCTTGTTCGTGTTTATAAGTAAGACTTTAAGGATGATCTCACATGGACCCCGTATGCTTTGCAACAGAGGGTTAAGAGATACCTCAACATAGATATTTCGATTGCTCGTTGCTACAGAGCAAAGAAAGAGGCATTTCATCAAATTCCTGGCAGCCATTCCAATCAATACCGACTCACTAGGCGATACGGATTGGCAATACTAAGCACGAACCTTGGTAATAGTGCTTATGTTAGTATAGATGGAGCATTCTTCCAAAGAATGTACATTTGCCTTGATGCGTGTAAGAGGGGTTTCAAGTCTGGTTGTCGGCCGATACTTTGCTTAGATGCTTGTCATCTAAAAAGGGAATATGGAGGGCAATTATTTTGTGCCATAGGGATAGATAGAAATGACGACATATTCCCCATTGCATATGTTGTTGCAGAGGCCGAGACAAGAGAGTCGTGGCAATGGTTTATCCAGTTATTGTTGGAAGACTTATGTGGGGCAGATGGCGGATTCGGTTGGACTATCATGTCTGATGTGGTAATTTCGTGACCAAAATTTATCAATAATAAAAATAACCACTCGCAATAGAACGAATCCCGTAGGATATGGCTATATTGAGGGTGTCGAACCTCAAGGACTGTAGGGTTTTCGTTATTAAATTTAAAAGACTAAGTTTAACCTAATTAATTAAAAAGAGATTTGATTTGTTTTGTGACTTGAAAGTGCATGAAATTAAACGCAAAAGTAAGAATAATTATATGAGAGAAAGAAGTAAGGTACCGATTTCACCGCAATCCGCACAACAATGGTAACCGTATTTAATTCCAGAACTCAGAATATGCATGTTATAAAAGAACAAGAAAATAAAATATCAAGGGATAAGGATAATCTATCTTCGGTTGGCACGGATCGTCCACCTAACCACTAAGATGCGGCACGACCCGTCTTCCCTAGGCATAAACTATAAAATTCCTTAATACGTTTCATACAATCAATGGAATAGTATAACCCATCTTCGGTTGGCACGGATCGTCTACCTAAATTACACTAAACTATG
Organism: Carpinus fangiana; assembly: GCA_006937295.1. NCBI lineage: Eukaryota > Viridiplantae > Streptophyta > Magnoliopsida > Fagales > Betulaceae > Carpinus > Carpinus fangiana. The sequence goes on along the minus strand of CM017321.1, from coordinate 42,119,328 downwards.
GTGTAGTACGACCCGTCTTCCCTAGGCATGGCCTATCTTAATCCTATTAATCATATGTCTATTAAAACCCATTGCATAACCATCAATCTTATAATCACAGAAAATAAGGTTGATTTGAGTTCAATACAGGCAAAATAATTTCTAAGACAAGAATAGAATTTCGCAAATATTGGTTTTGAATTGAATAACAATTGCATTGAATATTAAGAACAGAAATCTAGAGTTGCAATCCTCACAGTTATGCAATCAACATACATAAATTGAATTAAATAAAATCAAATACAATCACCATTGTGCTTGAAAAGGGTTTACATCGGTACCCCACTAAGGGGTTTAGCCGCTCATGATCTTCTAAGCTCCACAGACAAGTTCTGAATTTCACTCTCGGAAAAAGACCCCCTTTTACAATGTTTAAGGGCCTATTTATAGGAACTAGAAAACCCTAGAAACCCTAATTACAGTCGTAGGTTAGTCTCCCAGTCCAATTGGGAGACTGAAAATCGAGATTCGCTGTCAAAAAGGGTGATTTCCGTGTTCTGCACGCCCGAGTGCGAACGTTCACAGGATTTTGGCGATCGTTCGCAGTGCGATCGTTCACAGGCTTTGGGCGATCGTTCACAGTGCGATCGTTCACAGGTACAGAATGATGCCAACTTGTCCCTTTTAGCCCGATTTCCAATGGAACTCTTGCATTTGACCTTAAAACACTAAAACAACGCAAAATCAAACAAATAACAATGCTAAGGAATTCACATATGCGAGTAAAGGGGCTTGAATGTGCAACATTCGGCACTTATCAATGTCTGACAGACAGAAGGTAATAGTTTATTAAATTTCTTATGTGTTCCATGCACCAAATTTTTTATTTTATTCTCTTTTTATTTTTTGTAGCCATTGTATTTGTGTCATTTTTTACTCCTTGAAAGCTTAATGTGTCATTTTAATTGTTAATATTCGTGCATTAACTCATTCCAATCAATGTGTGTGTAGGGGCTTGGTACCGCAGTTGACGTTATGTTACCGCATGCGGAGTATCGCATTTGTATTCAACACTTGCATGCGAACTACAAAGCGAGAGGCTACACAGGTAAAGCCTTTAAGGATGAGTTGTGGGGGGCTGCATGGGCAACCAACATCTATGCATTCGACCATCACATGCAGAATATATATGAAATTGACAAACGTGCACACACTTATCTTAGTGGTGTGGCCAAGCAATCGTGGTTTAGGCATGCATTCAACTATCAAACAAAGAGTGACATGTTAAATAATTTGGCTTAGAGAGCCTATTCTCACCATGCTTGAAGATATTCGTCGACAAATAATGGCACACTTCCAACAGAAAATGAATGGTATCCGGTCGACGAATTACATCATTTGCCCAAAAATTCAGAAGAAGTTTGAGAGGTCAAAGAGTGATGCAAGGAATTGCTTAAGCCACTGACAGAATGAACTGGAGTTCAAGGTCGACCACATGTACGATGCACGCCGCATAGTCAGGTTAGATCAACACACATGTACTTGTGGGAGGTGGCAGTTGAATTGGATCCCATGTCCTCATGTTTGTGCTGCAATATACATACATAAGCAAAAGCCAGAGGAACAACTGGATGCATGTTACAAAATAGAGAAGTACATAGAATGATATGCTCCTAGAGTTTTTGGTGTGAAAGGGCCAAATACATGACCAGCTGATGATCCATGCAATCCCGTTATGCCACCTATCGTTAGAAGGACTTCGAGTAGACCAAAGATAACTAGGCGAAGAGAGGCAGACGAGCCGACTAACCCATAAAAGCTTACCCGTAGTGGATATGTGGTGAAATGTGAAAATTGTGGAGGGTTATGACATAACTATAAAAGATTGCCAGCAACCTTTGAATCTAGACCGGAAAAGGTGGAAGCCAAAAAAATATAAGTAAAAAAAAGATGGCAGCCAGGCAGCGAAGCATAGGTATAAATTATTATATATGTTTTTTGTAAGTTAAAAAAAAAAAATTATATCCATATATAACTCATACTGATTAGAGTTTTTGCCTTACTTTTTTGTTAATACATGTCAGGCGACACAGTCACAGGTAAAACCATTACTTTTTTAGTTAAGTCGACACATGTATAGATTAGGGAAAAAATTTATTTTTTCTGTTGGCGGAGTTTAGCAATCTTAGTTTAGTTTGATTTAGCATAAATGATCCATAAGTGTTGACTAGATTCATCATAAATGAATTGTGTTTGAGCTTTATTAATTACAAAGTTGACAAACTATTAGTTAAGCATGGAAATGGACGAACTTGATTTTAAGGCCTTTTTGGAGAAAATAGTATCTAGTTGAATAATGGTTTGTTTGCTAGATTCTAGTTGTTTAATGTGGTGATGGTTGTGTTGGTGTATTTGATAATATTGTCAAATTTAACTACTACTTAAATTTGACAAACTATTATTCTTTGAATCTTTGTTATGTTTTTTGCTAATTAAGTAATATTTTTCTTTTCATGAATTGTAGGCGGAAGGAAATGCGGGATCATCACAGTGTGATAGTACACGTATGGCATCACGTGTACAAAGGAGCCAAACATTTAGTGCAACACAATGATGTGTTTTTCATTAACCTTTTTATTTATTTATTTATTTTTTATATACACGTGGGGTTGGGCCCATAAGTTGACAATATGTTATTCGATGGTGCTTTTTTATGTTGCATGATTAGTTGGTGTTTTTTATGTTGTATGACCAATGCAATAATAATGTTGGTATTTTTGCTTAAGTGGCGAATTTTTTACCATATGCCACAATGCCTTACAATGGTGGCGCTTTTGTTACTGCCTCATTTGTTAATTTTGTGTAATGTGCCGTCAAAATTGGATGATGTTGTAATAGGGTTTAGAACAATAGGTTATGTTCATTTATATTGAATGTAATATACAATGCCATCAATGTATGTATGTATATTTTATTGGACTAAAATCAATGTAATTTTATACAATTATTTCATGGAAAAGCCATTATCTCATCACGTTGAAAAAACTCATTCAATATTTTCAATGTTAAATTATTATGTTATCACTAAATAAAAATAGGGTTGTAGGCAAATTTATACATTTTTTAACTTAAAGAAAAAGTAAGTTTACAAATTATAAATTTTCAAAAGGATGACACAATGCCGCTAATATATTGGTGGAAAATGCCGTTAATATATGTAGGTAAAGTTTGGTGTATAATTGGGTTAGGTCAATCACCATGAAATTAGGGCACCAAATATAACGTGGTAACACTGAAATCAGAACAAACATTAACATACACACTCGTTCTACAAATTTAAAAAGTCATACAGTTTTTGTTTTTATGCCTGCCTAATCCCTTAATTCAGGCCTAGTGATACGAAATACAATTGATAGTTATACATCAATGCCCCCGAGCATGTCCTTTCGATACCTCAATGCCCCATCAACAACAGACAAAACAATAACACACAAAAGACCAACGAAAAAACAAACAAATATGTTTGGATCCTCGGTCTGACTCTAAGTGATGACACTTCACCCTTTAGATAGTGAAGTTGTTTATACAACCCAGGTATGACCTCCCTTCCGCACGCACAAGTTTCTTTGTCATACCATTGGAAAAAAAACAACATTGTCCAACTTTCTATCATAACACAAAAAAATTGACAACTTCAAATATTTACATATAAGTACGATTTAAAAACTACATGTCAACACCAAATTAGCCAAATTAGAATACCTTTTTATGGTCATATATAGCACACACATAGAATCGCCTCTCAGGATTTCTAATAGTCGTGGATGTTAGAATTGGGGTTATAAGACCACACCTACACTGCACAGGTTCCATATCCTCTTTGACCAACGATATTACAGATGCAAACGACGATGACTGTTCATTCTACAATGAAACCCTAACTCATTAGCAGCAAACCAAAACAAAAATCTTATTGGTTTAACTAAGGTAAAAATTACAAACCTTTTTCAGCTTTTTATTGTAGAATTTGTCTTCATTGTTTGCTTTACTAATAATTTTCTTCATTCTGCTCATCTTATTATCGGGACTTAACAATATACAACTGATGTGGGAGATAATAATAAATTTCATAAAATAACAATTTGTCATCTCAATCAATATTCATTGAATTCCTATGCTTCCAAAACTGTGATCGATAATGAACATAATTATTCATTTATTCCTTCTTCTTTTTTTCCTAAACTAATAAATGGTATATTTCCCTTGTTTGAATTTTGGAACCCTAAATAAAGTTTACCAAATAAATGGTATATTTAGCAACTATTCATTTTCACAAGGATATGGTAAATAAAAACTAGAAATTTAGTGCTTACAGAGGTGTTCAATCAATTCATCAAACAAAACTAATTAAGACATATATGTTCTAAAAGTACACCTACGTACAATAAAAGTAACTTGTTAGCCTATAGAATTTCAATTGTAGCAATCAAACAGCTTTTCCCAAAAAGAAAGAAAAAGAAAATTACTATGTGCATATACTTAGAAAGTCATAGGGTAAGCAAAATGAATTGCACCTTTAGCTTATAACTAATCCTTCTTAAAGACAAAATGTATCTATCCAACAAAATATATACATACAGAAAATTAATCCTACAAAACAACCAATAATAGATCAATAATAAGCAATTTGTTTAGTTATTTATGCAATTAATTCACATTATGAATGCCTTGTAATTAGCTAGCAAAAGTTCACAACACCCTATGAGACCATTAAAAAATAGCATTACAAATTTTTTTTTGAATCATTCGGGACCACAACTGTCGGTTTTTAAGGCCACCACAAAACCGACTACCAATCCTTTTTTTAACTAAAGTGCATCATTGAAAATCCTATTATGTCATTCAATAAAGTCTATAAATTCAAAGAAGGAGAAATGCAACACAACATGGGGGGTTTTGTCACAACTTCAAAATCAACCAACAACCAACCAAAACTACAATAAAAAAACTTATATATATTTGAAACAACAAAACCCTTAATGAAATTTCAGAGATACCTACTCAAATTCAATTTTTTCCAAAAAAAAGAAGGAAAAATGGAGCCCTAGTTGCTGGAATGCGTGCCGCCGGTGGAGTGTCGGAATCGCAGTCGCAGGTGGACCACTGGTACGGTCTATGTTGGCTGTGGGTGTGCCGGTGGTACTCCAGAATCTGGGTCGGTGCACCGGTGGGTCAGTGTCGGGGGAGATGGGTTTGGGGGGATGGGGTTGGTCCACTCGCACGAGTGGGCTAGGGGGTGTAACAAAAACCCCCAAGTTTAAGCCAAAACAATGCGTTTTGGATCCTACTTGTATAGTTGTGTCTGACATGGCATCTCCCAAAACGGTGCGTTTTATCCCAGTTAACGGCAGTTAATTGAAAAGTGACGGCATGAATTTTATTGTAATTTTAACTTTTAAATGACCCTAGGATTAAATATTCAAAAAAAAAAAACATTTTAAAATTTTGAAGGGCTGGCCCAATGATTTATCATATATTTATCCTTTTTAAAATCGCACTTATTAAAACCGTAATTCCAAACTGACTCAAAGTAATGCAAGAAGTGACTATTGTATCCTTTTGTGTCATTTAAATAATAATGTTGCTCTTAAAATCACAATTAAACTTATAATTGATCATTATTAAAATTTTATCAAAGTGATAATTTTGAATGTGGTTTTAAATTTGATTTTCTTTAAAGTCCTGCGATCAACCGCCAAAAAAAAAAAAAATGGCGCCCCAATTTGGAATTTGCACTGCACCGTTCAAACCCAATCCAAACAATTAAAAGCAAATCACTTTTCCCTTTCGTTTTAAAGAGTGTCATCAACCGAGTGGTCCCCACGCCAACACATCGCCAGCTCCAGCACGTTTACCCGCCAATCCACACACCAAACAGCCCTAAAAGCCAAGGCATTAACGCTCCCCCAAATTCTGGCGCCAAAAGTTCAAATCCCAAAAACTCCCTCTTAGAGGGAAACCACGAAAGCCAGACTAAACCCTAATCCCTCTATTTTCAAACGCGCCCTACTTTTATATAACTACCCACGTTCTATCATTTTCTGTGTGCACCAGACTTGTTCGACGAAATTCCTCAGAGAGAGAGAGAGAGAGAGAGAGCTCACGCGAGAGTTGTTAGAAAATGTATGTGGTGAAGAGGGATGGGCGGCAGGAAGCGGTGCATTTTGACAAGATCACGGCGCGGCTGAAGAAGCTGAGCTATGGGTTGACCATGGAGCACTGCGACCCGGTGCTGGTGTCCCAGAAGGTCTGCGCTGGGGTCTACAAGGGCGTCACCACCAGCCAGCTCGATGAATTGGCCGCCGAGACTGCCGCCGCCATGACCGCCAACCACCCCGACTATGCCTCCGTGAGTTTGGCCACCATTCTTTGTTGATCGTTTGGCTCTGGTTTTTGTTTCTTTGATATATTTTATGATGGGTTTGGCCTGGTTATAAAAATAATTTTTGTGGCTTTTGTCTCTGGGTCTGGTTCGATTTCTCAATTTCCGTTGAATTTTTACTTGGGTTTTGTTCGTAGACTAAGAATGGTAAAATCAATTACTGTTTTTTGTAGGCATTTTTTTTTCTTTAATCATTTTCGGTTCTGAGTTTTGTATATTTTCAAAAATTTTGCTCTGGATTGTTTAGGTAATTCTAAGAGATGAATGTGCGTGTTCTGATCTGTTCTTTTTTTGTGATATTGTTTGATGCAGTTGGCTGCAAGAATTGTTGTTTCAAATCTGCACAAGAACACAAAGAAGTCATTCTCGGAGACGTAAGAATCACCAAAATTCAATTATTTTTCTTTAGCAGATGTGGTTGAAAAATTTAGAAAAAAGAAAAAGAAAAAGAGATACTACATTTTGATATGGGTGATTGTTCAATGCAGGATCAAAGACATGTACTACCATTTTAATGAGAGATCTGGGCAGAAGGCTCCTCTGATTGCTGATGATGTTTATGAAATAATCATGAAGGTAATTATTATTATTATTCTTTTTTTTTTTTTTTTTATCTTCCTTTCAAGTTCAATGTATTGATTAATCTTTGAGATTAAATGATGATAGAGTTTTATACTCTGATATTTTTGTTGTTGTTTAGGCATAGAAGAGTAACTGAGCATGTCCATGCTGCTTATAGAACTATTACAATTGATTTGTAAATATTGATTGCTTATACAATTACATGGACAAACTATGGTCATTACTGGGACCCTTAATTTTTATTTATTTATTTTTTTAAAGAAATTTTATCTTGGGTTTTTCGCACACTTGTGATAAGAGGTTGTCTGAAGTTTGTACTGTTAAGTTTGGTTTGAATTGAAGAGATTTTTTTGGCAATAGGATGGCCATCATGGATTTTTCATATTTCTTTTTTGGAGTTCAATTTTCTGATTCTCACTTCCTCCCCTTGTAAGAACAAGGTGGAGGTGAGTTTGTGGATTTAAAATTTGTTAGTTGCTTTTGTAACTTATTGATAAAGAAAAGGAGTAATGCAATATCTTTTGTCATATGCTGTTTTAGATTTTGTCAACTTGAACAGCTCTAGATAGCTTGTAATCTGAAAATTAAGAATAATAATGAAATTGAAAGAAAAGTAGAAAGGAAAAAGAAAAAGAAAATCAAGGCCTGGCTTCCTATTATCAACTATAAAAGAAAAATAAAAGCATATGATCTAGAAGTCTTTGCAAAGATATGGCTTTTAAATATTATTGCCTTTATTGATTTGATTTTTTCCTCCAGAATGCTGCTCGTTTGGACAGTGAGATCATCTATGATCGAGACTTTGACTATGATTACTTTGGTTTCAAAACCCTTGAGAGGTCTTATCTATTGAAGGTCCAAGGAAAGGTTGTAGAAAGGCCTCAACACATGTTGATGAGGGTTTCTGTTGGAATTCACAAGGATGATATTGATTCTGCTATCAAAACATACCATATGATGTCTCAACGGTGGTTCACTCATGCTTCTCCTACCCTTTTTAATGCTGGAACTCCCAGGCCTCAAGTATGTTTGTCTATAGGCTTCTGATTATTTTTCCCCTTTTGCTTCTAATTGTGATGTGAAAGGGTGTTATGGTTATTGATACCATGTTTGGTTTAAAGGGGAGATTTGGTTACTGAGACTTTGCTTGCTTTTGTTGATGTAACTTGGCAGTTGAGTAGCTGCTTCCTTGTGTGCATGAAAGATGACAGCATTGAAGGCATATATGACACCTTGAAGGAGTGTGCTGTTATCAGCAAATCAGCTGGAGGAATTGGTGTCTCGGTTCACAACATCCGTGCCACTGGCAGTTATATTCGTGGAACAAATGGGACATCCAATGGCATTGTTCCAATGCTACGTGTATTTAATGATACAGCGCGTTATGTTGATCAAGGGGGAGGCAAGAGAAAGGGTATGCTTATGATGTTTTATTGTGCATACTGTTTGAAGAGTATTTTGTTCTAATATTGTATGTGTCCTGCTTATAGGTGCATTTTCTGTGTACTTGGAGCCATGGCATGCTGACATATTTGAGTTTCTAGATTTAAGAAAGAATCATGGGAAGGTATGGATAAAGGGGGTTGTTTTTAACTAGCCACAAAGCAATAGTGTTTCTCCATTAGCTGCAAAGTTGTCCTTGTTTATCCCATGTGTATGATATTATGTTTTATTTTAATATGAGCTGTATTAGCTGTTATTTTCAGTGTGTAAAGTAAGTTTACTGCTTAATGATAAGTTTTTAAACATTTATTCTTGTAGGAGGAGCATCGTGCACGGGATCTATTTTATGCTCTTTGGGTGCCTGATCTCTTCATGGAAAGAGTTCAAAGTAATGGACAATGGTCGTTGTTTTGTCCTTGTGAGTCTCCAGGTTTAGCAGATTGTTGGGGTGAAGAATTTGAGAAATTGTACACTCAATATGAAAGAGCGGTATGTCCAATTTTTCACCGGCTTTATTTTGGTTTTGTTAAATGTGTTTTGTGGTTTACTGTTTGTTATTTAATGATCATCCCCTATTGTTCTTTATAGGGAAAGGCAAAGAAGGTTGTCCAAGCACAGAATCTCTGGTTTGAGATTTTAAAATCCCAGATAGAAACAGGAACCCCTTATATGCTTTTCAAGGTCATCCAATGAAATAAATCTTGCTGTTTTTAATATTTCATTTCTTAATTTGTGCAATATTTACTCATTCTTTTTCTTTATCATTCTTTCCAGGATACTTGTAACAGGAAAAGCAACCAGCAGAATCTTGGTACCATCAAATCTTCAAACTTGTGTACAGAGATAATTGAGTATACAAGTCCAACAGAGACTGCTGTATGCAATCTGGCATCAATTGCTCTTCCACGATATGTCAGAGAAAAGGTGGGGTGCATCTGGCAAACATGTTAAGAATTTTGCTTATTTGTTGGTTTTAGAATTATTGGTTATTGATTTGACATTTGTTTTTCTTTTTTACTAGGGGGTTCCTATGGAGTCGCATCCATCTAAGCTTGTTGGTAGCAGAGGCTCTAAGAATCGATTTTTTGACTTCGACAAACTAGCAGAGGTTTGAGTTTTGTTACCAAATTGATTAGCATGTTAGCATCTTGTTATAAATGTCTCTTTTTCTTGCCCCCTCTGCAGAATGTCAACTGTTAAAGAATTTGGCTTGTAACTTTACTCTCCTTGTACTGTTGGGACAGGTTTCTGCATTGGTTACTTATAACCTCAACAAAATAATTGATGTTAACTACTACCCTGTTGAAAATGCAAGAAGGTCAAATTTCCGACATAGGCCTATTGGTATTGGAGTTCAGGGTCTTGCTGATACTTTCATGTTACTTGGCATGGCATTTGATTCACCTGAGGTAACGCTTATTTCTGGCATTTGGTACTCAAAACCTTAACTTGAATAATTTAGGTTAATAGTTGATTTGACTATGGACTGCAGGCTCAACAGCTGAACAAAGACATATTTGAGACCATATACTATCATGCTCTGAAAACTTCCTCAGAGTTAGCTGCAAAAGAAGGGCCCTATGAATCATATATTGGGAGTCCTGTGAGCAAGGTATTTACTTATGAAAACGATTGTGCAGGACATGGGAGTGCTCTAATCTTGCAGTTTGATTGTCATCTATTGCAGTTTGATTGCTTTAGTCTCGGTATATATATAGGCTTCTGTCATTGTGATCTGTTTTGAGTGTTTTGAGACAACTGACCCTAGATGGGGGTTTCCCCCCCAATGTAGGAACTTCTTTATCTCATGTAATGGAATTTCTTTGAGAATTACTCCAATGCATAATGATAAAGGTTCCATCCAAAACAATTTGATGCATGCCATTTCTTGATCCGACATTCCATAACAGTTCCATTGAATCTCTTAGGCCTAAAAGATGGCACCTATGCACTTGCACAACACAATGCTAGTTAAAGCTGCTTAGATGGTTGTTATATTGTGCAGGGAATTCTTCAGCCAGACATGTGGGGTGTAACGCCTTCAGATCGGTGGGACTGGAATGTTCTTAGGGAGATGATATCTAAGTGTGGTGTTAGAAATTCACTTCTTGTTGCCCCTATGCCAACTGCTTCCACCAGCCAAATTCTTGGAAACAATGAGTGTTTTGAACCATATACCTCGAATATTTACAGTCGCAGAGTTCTAAGGTTTGACTTGGCATCCTACACGATTTAGCTTTTTTAGTACTAAATGTCCATGGTTGCCTTATAATCTCATCTTTCCTTCTCTACAGTGGTGAATTTGTTGTGGTGAACAAACATCTTCTTCATGACTTAACTGAGATGGGTGTGTGGTCTCCTGCAATTAAGAACCAGATAATTTATGAGGATGGCTCTGTTCAGAAGATACCAGAAATCCCTGATGAACTGAAAGATATTTACAAGTATGAATTGCATTTACTTGTTATTTCCCCTATTTTAGTTTGATTGTTACTTTGTATTTGTGCTAAGACAATTTGCTGCAATCAGAACTGTTTGGGAGATCAAGCAAAAGACTTTGGTTGATATGGCTGTTGATCGTGGGTGCTACATAGATCAGAGTCAGAGCCTCAATATTCATATGGACCAACCCAATTTTGGGAAACTTACCTCCTTGCACTTCTATGCGTGGTCCAAGGTATTAACTTTAGTTCTGCATAAGCATCTGAGTTTGCGAACTATATGAAAAATCCAGCCCTATTTGTTACAATTCAGAAGATGCTATATTTGCTCCAGTTGTGATGAATGGTTACATAATTTGGCAGGATATCATTAGCCATAGATTTGGTCTTATGGTTTTTAATTTTTAAAAGAATTGAATCTTGTTGGATAGTAAATTATTGCCGTTCAGTGACAACAAAATGAACGTATTGTGCAATTGGCCTATGATTTCCCTTACTTGATGAGGTTGAAGGTTGTTCCTTGCTTTATTTTTCTTGAGCATAACAGAAACACTAGGTCGATTTTATAAGGTTACATATTCTTCTGTGCGTTTAAAAATTTGTTAGTGTTGTTTCAACTGCTGCATCCTTCAATATGAATCTATGAAAGACTTTGTTAGGTTTTTTTTTTGAAAGATGTGCCATTTGTAATTTTCTTGACACATTGTAACAATTGCTTTTTCCTTTCTTCTTTCTCCTGGGTATATGAAGGGTCTGAAGACAGGGATGTATTATCTGCGATCACGAGCAGCAGCTGATGCCATCAAGTTCACTGTCGATACTTCTATTCTCAACGTAATGATCAATGTTGATTGCTATTGATTTCACAGTTTCAGTTTTTTTTTCCTGTATATAATTATGTGAACTGTTTTTAATAATGCAGGAAAAGCCCAAGGTGGTTGATGATGATGTTGATACCAAGATGGCACAGATGGTATGCTCTCTTACAAACCGTGAAGAGTGCATGGCTTGTGGAAGTTAAAAAGGGTTCCATATATGGAGTGGCAAAAGATGTTCTTCTGGATGAGATTCTTTCTCTTCATGCTCAAAGCACAGAAATTTAGCTTTGGCTTTCAGGCTCTTATGCTCTAATTAAGATGATATTTTTGAAGGTTTTAGGGCCATGGGTTTAGTAGTCTACTAATCAAACACTATAATATCAAAACCTTCAATGACTTGGTAATCTCTGTATATTGGTACTGGTATGTTACATATGTATTTTGTATTGATTTCATGCTTCATGCAGTACAAGTAAAAGACTGGAGCTGGGGTTGTAAATAAATGAAAATTGGCTTTATTCCAAATGATTTGTTAGATTGGATATTTTACGAATTTAATGGATCTGTGACAAGGGGACTCTAAATTCTCAACTGATTGCACATTAGGGTTTTCCTTTCCTAAAATCCATGGATACTGCCATACTGGCGGCTTGTACTTGTATGCTTCTTTTTTTTCCCATGGGCTCGAGCTTGTTACATTTGATTGGCTTTTGGGTCTACAATCCTCAACTGTTAATGGGCCATAAATTGGCTAGGCCTTGATTAACTATATAAGGCTTGGCAATTCTTTACAAGACCTATAATTTTGACACAAATCTAACATAAAATCAATGAATTCGAGTTGAAAAATCAGAGTTAATCTGTATAATTTCAATCTTACACGCTAACACCACGCCATGACAATTTCTGTGTCAAGTTGAGGTTTGCACGGTTTGAATTGTCACGATTTCTTTTTGTCCATTTCGACTGGAGTTACGTACGGCCTTTGCATCTTTGTCTTGTAGTTCAAGTTAGGGTACGATTGATTGAAGTATCCAAAAGGAATTTGAATTTTGAAACTTCTTTGATGAAATCTATGCAAAAGTTACATTTATCTAGAAAGATTTCTATATATCATTAATTTATTGTATTTTTTTAGTGAAATAACCGCATCAAGTCGCAATAGAGACGACTTATAAGATAGAGTATGCTGTTATAGATGTCAAATTTGAAAACATAAATTAAGTGTAATCTTAATCATATATATATATATATATATAATGTTGGGGGATAAAATCTACTATGGATCCCACTCAAGCAACCTCATTCAGGTAAATTACAGCTACGTAGAGTTCTACAATAACTCTGCACTTTCTATTATCTCTTAACTACCTTCTACTATCTCTCAACCACTATATGAATGTGGGCAAACCATGATCTATCAACCCCCAGTTGAACATGAAATGTGTAACGACAAAAAATAGTTACATAAAACCCTATAAATGGGACACAACACAGGAGCTAAAGGGATGGATCAAATCCTTCTTAATAAACCTTAGCTCACGCTATATTTTGACTCTACATAAGAGTGTTAACTTAAGTATCGGATTGTCTCTGACCCAGCTGGGACCCTTTGACTGTTGCTATTTTGCATGCAATCCATCGCCGGTTAAGCCGTACCAAAGATGGGAGAGTGATGGGTTGGAAAAATGTCAAAAACAAAGACTTTTAGAATCAAAGTAAACTTTAGAATTAGTTTGAAGGGTCCTCGTACTACTCTTATATGTTTTCCTGGGTCAAAATTCTAAGTGTACGACTCAAAACATAATGATATTTGTAATGGCTGTTTAGGGAACTAATTATATGATATTGAGGAGCAAAACCAATTTTATGATCAGTCATTAATTAAAAATAGGGGTTTGCTAGGGGTTCTCTTTATAATGTTTTCCTAGCGTTCTCACAATCTTACGTAAAACATGATTTAAGAAAAAATAAAATTGTAGTAGCCTCCACTACCATTTTTTTGCCAATATATTAATTTTTATGAGTTAATATTTAGGTTTTAATAATTTAAAACTTGTTTTTGGATTCAAAACTAAAACCTAGGGGTGGAAGGTTAACCCTTTAGGGATTGTATCATCCAAAATGGATTTGATCATCTTAAATTTAGTGTTAATGCCTCAATTTTGGTGCTAATGACTAAAAAAATGGTGGTGGGGGCCACTACAATTTTATTTTTTCTTAAATCATGTTCTACGTAAGACTGTGAGAACGCTAGGAGAACACTATGGTGAGAACCCCTAACATTTTCCTTAAAAATAAGGGGTATATAGTATGATAAATAGCACAATAGTCATTTAATTAATATTTTAACATTAATAAAAGGCTGATTCAACGACTGATAAATAATTTCACATTAGTTCGATGAGATGAGAGTTGAGTATGTAGCATCTCTCTTTAATGTTTTCCCTTGTATTTATAATTGAAACTATACAACTGAATATCAATTACAAACCACCCGTGGCGGTGGTTCAGTAATTTTAAGGAAATTCTTGTATGTGATTTTTACTGTCCCGAGTATTTCTTAGCGGACATATACAACCATGGTCACTCTCGGTTTAAGTCGATAAAAAAATGATAAATTTAATTAATTTTCTAGCGGAGTCAAACCAAATCGAAACTCTTTTCAACGAACTGAATGTTATTTTAATTTTATTTTCTGATTTTATCCCAAAAAGTCTGGTTAATTCCTTCCAGAAGCATTTGAAAGGTGGCAATTTAGAATTCCAGAAAGTAGTGGTGCCCCCTTGTTTCGTGTGCTGGGAATATTGGATATTTTCAAACCCTTTGAACGGTTCCGTACCGTCGTGCGAGTAGCTTAACTAGCTGCAATGACTTAGGCAAATTGTTTGAATTTGAACACATTTTGATCCTTTTGCGAAGGTTTCTCTTTATACATTAAAAAGCCATTTGTCTGTGTCAAACAAACAACAGCGAACCCTACCGTTGCTTTTTATTTCTCTGTCTGTTTGTCTCTCTCTCTGGGCATGTGTTTCAGATATATGGCACTTTTAGGGCTGTGAAGATGGACTTTTTTATTTATTTATTTATTTATGGTATTTTGTTTGAATTGACCAAATTAACTGGTTTTGATAGGTGGGTCAACAAATTTTTAGTGGAATTGTACCGGAGAGTTGGGAGAGTATTAATGTCGTGTGTCTCAAGATTTGGATCAACTTCCATTAACCCTGTAAAACGCACTAACAAAACCTATCTAAAAAAACCCGTATGAGATTACGTTAAAGAGTTTAAAAAATATTTATAATAATGAAATAATTGTATCAATTAGTAAATGGATCTGTTTAGCCAAAAACTTAAAAAACATTTTCTTTCAAGACTTTTTAATTTGCTTTAAAAAAAAAAAAAACCCTAAACCCAGCTTGAAAATAAAGTTTTTATTTTTTTTTTAAATTATAGATAAAAGCTCTATTTTTCAACATAATTCAAACAGGCTCTAAAAGCATCTACGGTCTATATTCTAAAACTTTTATTTTGTGTTAAGGTCTATTTAGAATTACGATTTTAAAAATTGCGTTTTTATTAATATGAGGCAAAAAATCACACCCAACAATTTGTCTTTTCTTATCTAAAACACATTTTTCTTTTTTATTAGCTATTTTTGGGCAACCGCTATAGTTTGTGTATTATTATTATTTTTTAAAATTGGTTTAAGAAAACAATAAAAAATACTGAAAAATAATATTCAAAGAAATTTTTTTTTAAAAAAATCTGTTGGAATTTGCATACCATTTCTGCACATGTAAAAAATATGATTATGAAGTGAGTAAAAATGGTTTCATTATCAATTCATGACATGACAATGTGTTTTATTGGTGGCGTTGGGTCATAAAATAAAAGAAAGTCGAATATTTATTGTTAGGAGTTGGGGGGGAGCTGTATATATTTTATTATGTCTTGATCTTCACTCTAACACTCCCTTTTCAACCTATTCATCATTCCTTATGCATAATATTTTCAACTATTCCATCATTTTTATTAGTTTTATGCATGTTTTTTGCCTGTTTATCCTTTGAATTTTGACTTTTGACTTTGCTCATAAGCCATTTTTCGAATCAATTAATGCACCTTTTTTTTTTTTTTTATTCCTAACTTGAATAAATGCTTTCTTACTCAAGTAAATAAATATATATCCTTTTATAGTTGCCCATGTTTTTTTCTTGAGCAAAATTAGAGACCAAAGAGCTGAAAATACAAAATAAGAAAAGTTGAGACCAAAATTAGATGCCCTCTTTGCCAACTTCTGGGGGGTAGGTGGGTGGGAATTGCACCAAAGTGGATTGGCAGAAGGCACATTTGACAAGATCATGCACTGGCATGTTTGAAAACCTTTTGGGTGTTCCAAAGTTTGAAATGAATCTCTCTCTAAGGTGCAAAAAGAAGATTTTTGAACGGGTCGGTTGACGAGTCATGCGCAAGACAATAAAATGGTCAATGAAGTGGCTTCAGTTAAGAGCCGATAGAGAGTCTTTGATGGTTAAGTCAGAAAAGTATTCATAAAGAAAATATATATATATATATATATATATACAGAATCGAGAGAATTTTTAAGAAGAAATTGGCTTATGTCTTATTTGAGAATATTGACTTTTATTTATATTAAACTCCTTGTTTAATTACCACCTTGTAGTGGGTTTGTGATTGCAGAAACTCTTAAGCTTTTTAACTTTTCTAGTAAGTGTAATGCTTTCAAATTATTTAATTAAAAACAATTTGGAATGTTACCTCTAATTCGTCTACATCAAAATACAGAAGCGAAAAGTAAATCTCAATTAGATTTTTTTAAAAAAAAAATAAATTTAGAAAAAGGTATAATATATTTACAATTATACACTCAAAGTATGTACCCATGTACTCATAGTTTAGGTTGCTAGGCACCCTAACAACCGTGGTCCTGATAAGCACCTGATGACTACACTGTACCCCTAATTGGACAAATTAATCAGCTATGAGAATTGAGGGTAACTATTGAGCATTAATAATCCTGTCATGGGTCTGTCTTAAACAATCTCATTCAAATAAGCTCCTAAATGGATAACAACTGCATCCATCAAAATCCCCTCAATCTCTCGTATTTCAAATACTCTAACTTAGATTAACTCCCTCCCACCACATGAAACATGAAATAAGTATAGGGAGAACGGTTACATAAAACCTTATAAAAGGTAGCATAATACCAGTTAAAAAGAGGTATTCAACTCCTCTCAAAAACCTTAGCCCGTTATTGTTCTACTTTCACTCCAAACAAGAATGTTCAGAGCATCTCCAAAATGATAGTCAAATCCCTAATAATAGTCAAATTTGACTATTATGGGTACCTTTTCGTCTTTAACAATATACAATTTAACTTTTTTTTTCATTTAATGCGAAAGTAACTAGGCTGATTAATCTATTCACTATTCACACAACAAACTATTATTTTTTTTTGTCTCTTTCTTTCTTTTAGTCTCTCTCCTATTTCTTTCACACCCTCTTTCACACAAAATAATATTTAAAGCAAATGAAGAGTAGAATAGAAAATATGTTGGAATGTGTATAGAAAAATGAGTAGATAAAGTAAAAATTTGTACTTTTTCAGTAGTTATTTTGCCTACTTCTATTAGAGATGCTCCAATTTAAGCATCAAAATATTCTTAGTCTTCGAATCGGCAGATCCTTTGATGTTCTTAGTATTTTGCAGGTAGCCCGTATAAAAAATTGCTTCAACAATACCTGTAGTCTATAGTAGTTTTAATTAGTTCATGATAAACAACCAAAAGAAAGAAATTATAAATTAAAAAGAAAAAAATTGAAATATATTATAAAAAAATTATTTTTTTATATTTTCTTTTGTTTATATTTTTTTGAGAAGTTGTCATTTTTTGTTAATATTGAATTGATATTATTTTTATTATTATATGTTAATTTAATCTTCAATCTTAATATATTTTTCTGACTTGGCTAGCTCCTCTCTCCTTACACCTCTTCATATCCCTGACTAGCTAATACCATCTTGAATTATATATTATAAATATGAAAATATTGACCATTGCTTTCTCTCAACCTATTAAACATATTGGGGGGTCATGGAAATTGGGGGACCCATATATGTTTTGAATATATATATATATATATATATATAGCATGGGTACGTGGGAACTTTCACAATCACAAGAATATTGTAGAGATATATACCAAAGTAAATTACCTATAACATTAATAGTACTATTAATCTCCTTTCTACGAAATTTCATACTCTAATGATTGAACTCAAAATGTGTACTCAACCATCTTCAATGGGCCACATATATATTTTTTTTGTCCGTCGACAAACCCCATTAATTATTTCTTTTTTGTCCAAACGTGTTGTAGCTAGCAAATAACACGTTGACATAATGTTGGCCATTAAAATGCACTGTCACGTACGTAGTTGAATCTTTGAACTTCAAAATTAAATCCACTTAATTTATTTAATAATAAAAATAAAATTAAATAAAAAGAAGACTGGAAAATTAGATGGTTGGGTTGGTGCATATATATATATTCACATTCTGTTCAAATTTCAGTTAATAGACTCGTCAAGGATAAGGCTCACAGTCACAGGCACGTGATATATCTCATGCCATTGTTTCAACGGGATGGATGCAAGTTGGATTCATCATGTGAGTAATACAAATCGAGGCTTCACATCTTAAGTCAAAGAGTTATGATATTTTAGTAGGATTGTTATACAACTGAAATGTCGTGAAAAGACTTTGTAATTTTTTTTAAAAAAAGGTAGTAGTAATCTTTATTGTTGTATGATAATCATATAGCAGTTTCTAAACAATATTTCCTGTAAGTTAAAAAGAGTAACGATATTTAGTAAACTGTTATACCATTGTCATATATACGATTGAAATAGCATTTTAAAGGTAGGGGTGACAAATATTCGTGTTCGCATATTGGGTTCGAATCCTGTTAAGACATGTGTATAAGATTATATAGGTCAACCATAACTCGATCTATTTAATTAAACGGATCAAACCCCTCAACCCTAATAACCCTCTAATTTTGTGTTGAATTCGTGTCAAGTTCATTGGTTATATATGTCAAAAATCGTTAACCATTATGCCGCGTGTTAGTTTTAGGTCGTGTCGAAGCAAGAATATAAGACTATATATGTTAATACTAACCTGATCCATTTAATTAAACGGGCCAGAATCCTCAACCATAACCCTTTAATTTCGTATTGAGTTTGCAGATCACGTCAATAATCATCAACTCTAACTAAAATGTTACATCATTCGAATTATATAACAGTTTACTGAATACCATTTCTCGCTAAAAGTCAAATTATTGTTGAAGTGTCGACGCAAATCCAAAAAAATGAACACTGCTAAGTTAACGAGCTCCCATCCCCATCATGTTTGTATTGAAAACAATAGAAAGAGTCGGAAAAAATCAGAATTCATTCATTCACTCGGTTTCCCACCGTAGCCACGAGGGATATTTGATGCGTCCACATCTAAAATTGGTAAACTGTAGCGCAGAGGATTGTGGTTCATCTGTTAACTGAGCCTGGGCGCATATACAAAAGGGATAAAACGCGTAATCTGCAATCCGGTGCTTTGACTGAGGTCAGCGTTGAAAAAACATTTTAGTCAACTTAATTGGATTTTAACTAATCACCGTCGAGTGAGCCGCCAATCAGGATGCCCCACGTCGGCAGAAATACGACAAAGTAATGGATATACTCAAAATACTTGGTTCAATGAATACAAAGGAAGAAGAAGAAAGTCGACAGTAGAGTATGGCCAGCCTACTAGTGGAAGGCATGCAGGAGAAGATATAGCTTGAGACCATTTTCCCTCCCCATTTGCCAACTTGCCCAATCCCTACCTCTTATACTAATCTATTAAGGGAATCAACCAAAGGCTCCCATTGATTTGACAAAATAATAATAATAATAATAATAATAAAAGTATAATATTCAAATTTGTCATGTGCACGAAACTTATGAGATGGGATTACTCATTATTATATTATCTTATTATTTTTTTTAAAAAAAAAATTCAAGCATTTTTTATTTCTAGTATAAATGACGGTTTGTGTTCGCTGATTCACATTGTGCTGAAGCATAAATATAATATTATACATATTAACTATAACTCGGCTGATTTGACTAAACGGATTAGACCTTTTAATTTTAACTGGTCAATTTTGTATTGAATTTATGTAAAATTTGCGTGTCGTGTTGAGACACGAATATAAAACTAATTTTGTATTGAGCTTATTGTGTTAAATTCGTGAGTGATGTCTCTTCGCTCCTGATTTCAAACTTTGAACTAAAAGACATACCTTTTTCTGTGACTTACAAAGCGAAAACATGCATTTAAACTCACACACGAAAGCAAGGGAAGGTATTGACTTGCCTCAAAAGCAACCTTCAAACCTAGTTAATGTCTTCACCCACTCCAATTGTTTGTTCAAAACTAGAAATTTGATAAGGAGTCATAAATGATTATGGTTAGGGAGGTGATTTGGGTTCACAATTCAAATTAAGGTTGTGTCAGCTATATGTCTAAAGCTATACAGGGGTATGACCTTTTAATTCCAATATGCTAATTTCGTGTTAACATTGTTTTAATTTTGCTAATTGTGCTAAAAATTGTCTACCCCAAACATTGAGTGCATAAAAACTATTTATGTTAATTCTAATTTCTAATCAAATCTATTTAATAAAACCAATCAAATTACTCAATTTTAATCCACTAATTTTGGTGTCTCGAGTTGTGGGATAGTGTAAAAGATTAGCACAAAAGTCGGCGTTAACTGGGTTTACCGAAAGTCTTGAAGAGCCGGATTCTCAACTGTCTTACTGGGCCTGCTGATGTCGGCAACTCCCCCTTAATATCAACACCGACGCGACGTGAGGTAGCCCCGAGCCGCCAAGTTGGCCACTGCTTTTTTGACGTTCACAATACGCTTTGACCCAAATTCCAATCAACATGAGGCTCGTGTCGCTCGACCCTATTAGGCTTGCAACTTGTGCTGTATCTAGATACTATTACTTTTACGTATTATATTTTCACTCATATACTTAAAAATTAACAATTAAATATAAAAAAATAGCTCCCTTTTTTATATTCATATATATATATGTATATATACACAAATCAGACTACATATTCACACCGATTTCCAATATACTCTTTGCAGTATGTAAAAATAATTTATATATTTTTAAAAATTTGATTAATGTTAATAATTTGTTCATATTTTTTTAAAAATTCAATAGACCCAATGACGAATATAAAAATTCGTATCAGGATAGATAGGAAAAAGAGGAATTCGTATTAAGAGGGCACGAGAGAAGGAAGAGGATGAGCTAAGATAAAAAAAATTACCTGAAAAAATATGGGGGCATGCGCCCATGCACTGCTCACCTTTGCATCCAATACCGAATAGATCATTCCTTTCAAAAAAAAATATATATATATATATATCGAGTAGAACAATTAATAAATTTATGGGGTTTACTATATAAGTTCACAAATCTTATAGTTGATTTATAAGATAATATGAGTCTTATGAGAAAAATATGAGCAAAATATTCACGATAATAATTATTTTTTTTTTTACACAAATAGTCAAATAGCAAATATATCTTATGAATGACATGTGTCATAATTTGGTTAATGCTGACGAAGCATTTGACCAATTTTCGTCAAAAAAGGGTTTACCATTAACTTGTGTGGAGTCTACGTATGTCCATAAATTTAATGATGGATTTGTAAAATGAGATCGAGAAACACAAAGCATTTCTCAAATACAAATACAAAGATGTATTTATTTATTTATTTTAATATTCTTTTATATTAAAGTACTGGTTACTTAGCTTGAATTGTAAGATTATCAGAAAGATAATGACGGGGACCAAATATATATGGCGGTGATGGACTACATTTGATTCCCACGGCCACGATTGATTGCTTATATAATTAGGAGCACTCGTCTTCGAAACAGAGAAGGCCGACCAGGTGATTCTGATCGAGAATTGTTGCACGTAGGATTACATGTGTATACCAATTAAGGTGGCGAATCCCAGACGTACGACGAGGAGGGTTGCAGAAGTTGACGAGAGGGAGGTCGATGAATGGCTCTTCTATCGGCCTCACCAGAGCGCTACAGCTGCGGCGCCGTCAATGCTCTCCTTGTTTGACAGAGAGAGGGAGATGTTTGAGATGGTGTCGGCTTTGACGCATGTCGCGTCTGGAGACGCCGGCGACGAGTCCGATTTGAAACCGACCGTGACCACTTCTCCTCCTCCTCCTCCTCATCCTTCTGGGACTTCTTATTCTTCCGGTTCACCGTTTGTTGAAGTAGCTGGGCGGTGGAAGAGAGAACGAGAAGAGGAGGATGGCGGCGGAGAGCTGCGTGGACCGGTTACAAAGCTTTGTACTGCTTTCGGTGACTTTACACATGGAGGCTCTGGCTCATCGTCTGGATTGAGAGGTTAGCTGCTCTGCCGAACCAAAATCATCTGTTTATCTCTTTCTCTCTCTCTCTGTGTCTCTCTTGAACTTTCTTTTTTCTTTTCTTCTTTTTTAAACATTTTTGGTTTATTTAAGTTCTAATATTGCATGCAATAGGGTGTTGTTAATCTTACAGAATCTAGTAGAATTATAAAAGGAAAAAGAATGTTTTGTGCTATCATTACCACCATAACTATTCCTTCCCTTTAGGAGTTAGGACCACCCTAGCTACAACTACTTCTCTTAATATTTTTAATCTCCTTGCATTTCTTGTATCAAATTGAGGTTTATTTATTTAAAAGATTTCACTGATTTTTCTATCATCTACAGCTACAGAAGGCTCAAGCACCACAACAGCAACACAAACAACATTGTCTCCAACGTACGAATACAACAAAGAAATCCGTCCGGCAGAAACAAGAACAAGATACAGGGGAGTGAGGCAAAGGCCGTGGGGAAAATGGGCAGCCGAGATAAGAGACCCATTCAAAGCTGCCAGAGTCTGGTTAGGCACATTCGACACAGCCGAAGCAGCCGCTCTAGCCTACGACGAAGCCGCCCTCCGGTTCAGAGGCAACAAGGCAAAACTCAACTTCCCTGAAAATGTCTCGCTCCGGCAGCCATCCTCCAGTTCTCCGACGACCCAGTTGGCCATTTCGGAATCTCCTAGTACCCTTATAGCCGTTCCAACGTCCACTGCTCCGATCGTTCACTCTCAGGCACTCCACCCTTTGCATGGCGCTGATCAGGCTTCAACAAACTTCGTCTTCAACTATTCCAATCAGTTGGTTGATTTTCAGAGGCAACCCATCATGAGCCTGTATGATCGGATGTTTTTCTCATCATCCTCAATGGCTTCTCATTTTCAGTCTTCTCCTTCATCAATATCGTCTTCTTCGCTTGCTTCATCTGTTTCTTCATCTTCTAATTCCTCGCCACCCCCTCCACTTCCTCTGTTTTTCCCGGCTCAGCCGCCTGTTCACCTTGGGCCGGGTCAAGGCCCAGATTTTCCAATACCGGATTGGTCCCGTACTTCTGATCACCATACTCCTCCCCCTAGCTAATTTTTCTTTCGTGTATTCTTAGTTTGTTTATCAGTAATGGCTATTTGATTCAGTATGGAATTGGTAGAAATTTTAGTTATCCAAACAAAGATTCTAGAGAAGTCAGCAAAATCTCAGTTGACTTAACTTATTTCTCTTCATGAGCTCATACATACATATATGCAAAAATGTATCAGGCTGGTCTAATTATTACAAATGCACCGAAAGCCTAATCTTTATTTTTGTTGACATTAATTAACTACAGCGACTGGAAAAAGTCACAGTAGTAGAACCTTCACGACGACAATGGGAAAAAGATTAAAAAAAAAGAAAAAGAAAGGAGAGAATGGTAAAAGATTAAAATTTTGGAGACCAATCCATCATCCACGTGTACTTTCCGTAGAACATCCGAGAAAAGTCTTTGATCTGTACAATTTTTTATGGGATATGATGGGACGCCGTTTGGCCATATCTTCTCATTAAGATTAGTTATATGATAATGAATGGCGGTGGGATTGAAATGTGAAAGAAGTGGACAGATCACAGAGAAGAGAAGAATAGAAAGAAAAGAAGAGAAGAGAGGAATAGAAATGTGTACTGAAAATGGAAGAGCCGTTGTGAAGCGGTTATCCTTTGCGTCTGAGCAAAGAAGTTGCTTTTCCGGCATGGGAATGTGGGGAGGGGGAGCTTCCTTCGGAGTGAGGCTTTCCTCTACCTTTTCACGTCACCGAAGACGTGGAAGCACAAGCCATCGTTTCAGCTCTCAGTTCCCACGTAACCACGTTCTAAAGTTTTTGATGAGCCACGTCGGCCTTTGATAGTCTACCAATTTTTATAGATTAAATGCTTTACTTTAAATGAAGTAATTTTATCCATTTTATTTATTTGAAATTGAGATTGCTTCCGGGCCACTTGCAAACAAAATAATAATAAAAAATAAAAAAAAAAATAAAATTTGTAATCTCTCTGGCTTATATTAGTCAAAACTCATTATGCATTTCTTATTATAATATTTGGATTATTTTCCTTCAAAAAATGTCAAGGATTTGAAAAGTAAAGAGATTTCTTTATTAAATTACACAATTCGTTGGACTTTTAAATCCAATACAACCTTCATCCTATTCTTTATGAGAAAATTAACCCACAGGATTGACCGGATGAAGCTAATCCGCGAAACTAGCGGGGCAGTTTCTTCTTCAATATTCAAGAATAATTTATGAACAAAGCAAAAACAACAAAAAATAGCACCCGCTTGATTATATTGCAACAAAATATGCAAATTTGCATTACAATTTTGTGTTAGATAGGTACTGACACGATGTGACGTGTCAATCGTGTTTTCACAGAGTAATCGCGATTTATCACTCATTTTACATCGATTAGCATGTAAAACCGGTGTGAAAAGTGACCGGATATTCTAAGTCTTCCGAACTAGGAAGCTTGCATATGAGAAATTGATATGACATCAATGCAAAGAATCGAAACATCTAAAAACACAAATGAATTAGTACGGAAATGATGTGGGAAAATGTCCAAATCTCTAAAAAGGTAAAAGAATACAAGATAAAAAGGGAAGCACTCAATTTCTTTCCACCGCTATAAACAAGCCCATTCAGGTTCCTGTCAATTAGTCAGTGGCAAGGTATTGTGCCGGTAGTATACAACAACCTTACTATCAGAGTTCCAGGAAGCATATTCAATTTCCCTACTTCTGACCTGACCCACCAAAAAAAAAAAACACAACTTACGGAGAAAAAGAACTGACAAATGCAGCCTGCCCAACCAAGTCAGCAGAGGTGATAATCAATATGATGATCTAAGTGCTTCAGTCACAGCTTAATTTGAGGCAACCTGCATACAAGGATTAAGTAGGAATGTTTATTTATTTTTCTTTTTATATTTCTACAGCAGGTTAGTGAGTGAGAGAGAGAGAGAGAGGTTCTACCAGCAATTGGCGAATGTATCATTTTCAAACTTTCAGAGCAGCTTTGTGAACCATGGTTTCTTTGTGTATTTGGTGGCAACTCTTCTCAACAAGATCAAGCAGCTTTTCCAAGTTCAGCGACCAAGAGTTAAGAATGTCATTGCTATCCTTTGCTGTTTGGAAACAGACTACTCCCATTGGCCTGTCTATTTTTGCCACTAGTGCCTTGGACACAACCATGTCTGAAAGATGCTTCTCAGCTTCCTAAGTTGGAAAGGGTCATAAATTACAGTGGCTCATACTAATAGTTAAATTGGATTGGAAGAAATGCAATTCTTGAATTTATAGACATCAGAGTGCCACATTAATCAATCAGTAGAGAGAAAGGGAAAAGCCTAGAATCAGCATGGGAAAATGAACTTTAGCAGTTAATATATTAAGCAAATTCAAACCTGGATACTGAGGCACAACAGCTCTGCAAGTCTCTTCAAGGTAATCCTTGAATAGTACTTTGAAACAACAAGAATATTCTGAAATAGCAACAAGAAAATGAATTGAATAATTTCCATCAATATTAAGTGAAATTGAAGGCACCTAACTGTCTTTTCCCGTCAAAGCAAAACTTACATGTTCAATTATTCTCTGTCTAAGGTCTTCTGCTGCTTTGTCACCCAAAGTGCCTCCAAGCATGCTCTTTTCATTCTCAAACTCATCCTTGTATGTATTCCAAAGTGATGTCCATTGGATTACCTCCATTGTGACCACTTGTTTCAGCAGCAACCTACATCACAATACCAAAGGCAAAGCCTTAGGCAACAACCAAGACTAACAGCAGATACTGACCAAGTACACTAAAGGAAGACACGTGAACAACATACTTGAAATTTGCAATCTCAGAAAGATTCTTATCCTCCAAGGTTGAATTAAGAAGGCTTGACTGCATTGGGTCATGTGGTGCCAAAACCAAGTACCAACAGATTTTCCTCAGGACCTACATCATGTAGGACGATGTCAGTGGATGTTCAAGAGTATTAAGGTAGAGATGAAATGTTAAAGAGCTCTACCGGCATCCATTGCGCTGGGTTTTCTTTGACGGATGGAATGTCGTAAATTGACTTATAGCAGCGACAAATTTCAAGATAATCATTGTTATGGGTATAATACCTACAATGATGACGGAACATGAGTAAGGTATCTGTTTACTTTAGCAATAAAGGCAAACATGTAATCGTTACATGGAGAATCATGAATAAAGACAGTTGACAAGAACCGATTCTCAAAAAAGTAGAGTACAATGTTTTCATCTGAATGTCTTCCGGAACATCAGTATCGACATTGTTTCCATTAGATAAAAACTTCTCTGATCAGGTGGGCCATTTAAATGAAGCTGCCACATTTACTTTATAGTTGGTCTTACAACTCAAGGGAATGTAGTGACAGCAGAGGTGGTGGTCATTGGTGATGCATAAGCAACATGCTAAATCTTCACATAAAAATAGAACTGTCTACTATAAAAATTTTACCCCTAAGAATTCGTTATATTATTCCTTCTACCAATCCACAGGGTTACAACCAAAAACAAGTGTGATTCATGGAGCTCATATAAAAGTTCACTAGTTCATGTCCTAAATCAATCTAGCTCTAACAAAAAACTCATCCCCTGTCAAAGTAGCCACATAAAATAACACTCACAATGTTAACGACATCAGATGATATAAAGTAAATTAGAAACTAAGTCATGGTAGTCGATGTAGGAAGGCAGTACATAGTTCAACTAGCTGCCAAGCAAAATAAGTCCAACTAATCTATCTGATATTGTGGTAGAAAAATTGTACCAGATGTTCCAAACGAACAAAAATTGTAGTAACAATTAGGCCATTAACAACTTAATTCAAATAAAAGAGCAAGTACAATTGCAGGCATGTTGTACAACTAATTACCAGAATAACATTCGGTATTTTCCATTGATCATGTCAAAGTCAAACATCTAATCTAATTGATTCTCTGGAAAGCAGTAAGGAATCTCTGGGCCCTGTAATTAGTTATAATCAAACTTCTCCCAAGACATCTTTTATGAAAATATATGATTGGGTACCTGGGTATAAATTCCACACAAAAACTTTTGTAAAGGCTTCTCCATGTAAAAGATTTTCTAGTACAAAATCCTTTCACCAAAACCAACAAAGTAATAATATTAAACAGAGCAACCAAAGATGATCGTAGACAAGGAGTTAAGAATCTCATTGACCATATACAAATCTTCAAGAAAACTTTACAAGAGAACTTATCAAAATAAAACTTTGCAAGAGAATCAAAATCTGAAATCTGATCATGAACATGACAACTACGGCAATCATAAAACAGAATTACAGGAAAGAAGAAGAAAGGTAGGAACCAATGTACCTTATCATTAACTCATAGTAGATCCGCTTCAACTCCAACAAAGATGGTATATCAGCAGGAGGTTCTTCAACCATGTTGTCACCTTCTTTAGGCTTTTTCTTTTCTTTCGAAGTATCAGCATCAAAAACCCTTGGACTAATCTTCCTTGACAATATTTGAGCACGTACAAAATCCTGGCGGTCTAAGCACAAACGTACCTTCACCAACCAAGTAAAATACAATTAGGATCAGTCTTATAGCCAACCCCAACCCCCCTCCCAATAAAATAAAATTAAAAAAATATATATATCTTAAGAAGAAGATGAAGAAGAAAATAAAATAAAAACCAGAACAAGTGTTCTTTTAAAAATCAACAAGTACTGAGAACAACAAAAAGAGGCACATACTTGTTCAAGAATGAATGCAATTTTCTCAGTTTTTGCCATGGCACCAAAAGTTTCCACCTGCAAAGCATGATATTCAAAATGATGTACCAGAAAAAAGGTCACAGGTCCAATAACTCCAACTATATATTGGTTTCTTATATCAGACTAGGACATCTAAGAAAGCTACCAGCAAATGAGGCAACCCAAACTTACCGCAACTTCTTGCATCAAATCTGCAGCTTCGGCTATAAGCCCCTGCCCTTCCTTAATCTTTGCAAGTTTCTTGATCAACCGGGCTCTTTCAATCTCAACATATATCTATAAATCAAAGGATCTTATTTAGGCAAGTACAAGAAGACATATGGTGTAGACTAGATCCTTGGTAACAGAACATGAAACGTATCAGCATATATTTACCTTCCCAGCAGATACACTATTTAGTGTTTTAATGAGCTCTATACGAGTTTCAAGATCTGGTGTCTCATCTATATATTGCATTGCTTGCTGGACCATTGCAGTTACAGCCTGTGAAAAGCAGAAAGCCCCATGAAGAACAAAAGTATTGACATAAGCATTTCTTGATAAATAATAAATAAAGAAAGAAAAAAAGGCCAACTAAATTTTTAGATATTATTATTTTTTGATAAGTAATAAAATTTTTAGATATTATTTTAAAAGCATTGGCAAGGGGTTCACAAGTCAAGTATCATTAGACTTTACATTTAAAACAATGCATAAACAATTGAAGCCCTAAGAGAAACCATGATAAAATTTATGTAGTCCAAAGCAGTCCATAGCAAGCACATACAAGTTCTCTTGGACTTATGTCCATTCATAAGCACAAAATCCACACAAATGCTATAAGATAATATGAGTGCATGCAAAAGAATGCCTAGATATACTAATACAATTTCTTAATTTGTTCAACAGTTTCAACAACTAAAACTAATAATTCCAACGAACCAACATTTCCCTTCTGACTAATATTGCAGCCCGTATGTTCATCTCACTTTATGACCCATTGTAACACAGTATCATTAGCGGTCAAGTGGTTGATTTGTTATTGTTTGCTCGAGTTAAAATATACAGACATAACAACATAAACTTACAAAGAGATACAGAAAAGTACATCTATCAAAACCAAATGTGTCAAAAAAACAAATATGTTTATCCTAACTGCATAGTCAGAACTCCAGAATTTATCAACAAATTATAGACTGTCGCGCAATTTCAAATAAAGGGCAGCAAAATCTAACATGAATCATTAAGTAGGATCAATCAAGTACACAGCTCTAGTACCCATTTCGAAACTCAAGCACCATATTTCTTCGCTAAATATATAATCTCAAACAACTCCCAGGAAAGGGAAACTCAAAAGACTATTAAAACACCCAAAAACCCAAAATCAAACATGCAAGATTCAACCAAACTACCGCCTATGCAACCAAATCAAGAAATACCCACTACACCACTAACCCAAATAAACACAAATTCAAAACCGAACAAAAAACAAAACACGAATCCAAGACCTCCCAAATTTCTAAGGTACCTGTTTAAGCTGACCCCGGCGCTTGGACAACAGAACAATCTGATCGTTGAGTGTCTTCCAGGCTCGCGCTTCGAAGCAGAGCTGAAGAATGTCGGTGACGGCCTTTTTGGTGCCGGCCACCTCGCCAGCCAGCCTCATCTGCTTCTCCACATTCAGCAATTGCTCTATCGACGCCTCTAGATTCCCTCCGCCTTCCTGAGAATTTTCATGAAATCGTAGAAAAAAAAACAAAAGCTTCAGAATCAACCGCGATAGGTATAGCAATATTGAAATTCAGATCTTGGGAAAAGAGATTACCATTGAATTCGTTCTGGAATTCGCTCTGAAATTCGATCGAAACCCTAGCGCAGAGAGAGAGTGAGAGAGAGAGAGAATGTCCGAGTTGAAAAAAGCAAAAGCGAGATGGTTTAAAGAGCAAGAAAAACGCTTTGGTTTTTAACTAAGTTTGCAATGATGCCCTTGAGGTTCAGGATATTTACTTGAATCGAATCATTTTAGGCTTTTAGTTCAATTTTAATCCACCACAAATTCAATTTGGATTGAACATTTTTAGCTCAAAGTCTCAAACCAAACCCGAGTAAGAAATACTTCTATTAATAATGTCAAAAAATATATACTTTGAATTTTACTTCTTTATTTGTTTCTACAATTGGATTCTCAAAAAATAAAAGACTGATTCATTTGAAAGCATATATTTTTTATTTTATTTTTTATTGGCAAACATCTTGAATTAATTATTAATCTTAAAGAAAATTCAAATTTCATCCATAATTTTTGGCTTACTCTCAATAAGTTAAAAAATTGACAATTAAATCCCATGTTTTACAAATTGACCTTTTGGAAGTGTTCAAATTACAGCTTTATAGAATTTGAGAGGTGATCGAATTATCCTCTAACGGGATATTTAGTAGGAGATTTTACAATCCTTCTAAAGCATCTAAATTATTTTTTATATGTGCACAAGGAGAAGGAAAGGGGAGAGAGTGATTTGAATTAGTGATATCTGTTTAAGCGTAAACTTTAGTCGATTGAGCTACACTTTAAAGACCCTCCAAGAAAAAACTTGGTGAACATGTTGACAATTCAGTAATAACCAAACTCTCAAATCACGTACAATTGTTATTCAAGGCGACCAAATTCTTGGATTTCTTTGCAACAAAATTGGACGGAGTCATTTTATGACCATTTTTATATATTTATTTCTTTTTTTATTCTAATATTGAATAGAATTTTTTTTTTTATTTATTATTTTTTTTGCTTTTGTGAGGCATTTGGTTGGGCCAGCAGGATGCAAATCCCAATGAGAATTGGGTATAAGTATAACTCTCACCTAAGTCCAGCCCATCCGAGACAAGAAGGATCAAACCCACGCCAAACGACCCAACCCGGGTCTTCCATCTCTAAATCCAGCAGAACAAATCTTGGCCGTCTATTTCACAAAACCCTAAAACCCGAACTCCTTTCAGCTATAAAGCTCCGCCCTCCTCTTGCCTCTCCTCTATGAATTAAAGCCTCTCTCTCTCGCTACCAAACAGGTTTTTTTCAATTTTGCATTAATCGTTGAATGATTTTTGATGTTCTTTCTGATTTGTAGTACTGATGTGTATTCGTGAAATGTTTAATAATTGAATTTGAAGCGTCGAGGGGCTTTGTCGTATGAAATTGTGATTATTTTGGGGAATTTGACGTTGCCCCTTTAGCAGCGTTACGAGTGCTTTAGGGATGTACAAGCCCCACAAATCCATCCATCCTACTCACTTTGTCAGCTTTCTCTTCTCTGGTCTTGCTGATCATTAATGGGTGGTACATGCCTTGAATTTTATAGCTTATTAGTAGTGCATAGCTCGGATTTTTTTTGTTCTTTTGTGTGCTGAATGCGAGTATATTACGAAATCTTTTAGAATAATTGATTTTGGTTTCTGGGTTTTAATTTTTACTCGTAAATCTGGCTGAAGAATGCATTGTTTGAAGAAAAAGGCTATTATTTTTGAGTCTCATGGATGCTGCACGTGAAATTTGGACATTGTTTTTTTGCGTTTCTTGCCAAATGTTGATGATGATAAATCCAAAGGCTTGTTTCTCAAGACATTCGCAGTGGCCGCCTAAGAGCTTTCGCCTTGCCGGGCTTGAGAGCTTGTGCTGTTCAATCCTTCCTTGGATGTCTGAAACTTATTTTCCCACACGCACACAGCAACTGTTTGTGATCAAATGTTTTGTTCATATTTCTTATTTATTTGTTATATTTGAATTTCTCAATGGTTTGTTTGTTTCTTGAGAAATTTTTCTTCTTAAATAAATTGCTGAATCTGATTCTGCATTGAAATTTGATCTGGAATTAGTGCTCAATTATTCTCGTCGGAGGTCATCCAGAATGTGGCTGAAGAACGCATTGTTTGAAGAAAAAAGCATTTATTTTTGAGTCTCATGAATGTTGTACCTGAAATTTGGACATTGTTTTTTATGTTTCTTGCCAAATGTTGATGATGATAAATCCAAAGGCTTGTTTCTCAAGACATTCGCAGTGGCCGCCTAAGAGCTTTCGCCTTGCCGGGCTTGAGAGCTTGTGCTGTTCAATCCTTCCTTGGATGTCTGAAACTTATTTTCCCACACACGCACATAGCAACTGTTTGTGATCAAATGTTTTGAGCATTATTTATTTGTTATAAATGAATTTCTCAATGCTATGTTTGTTTTTTGAGAAATTTTTCTTCTTAAATAAATTGCTGAATCTGATTCTGCCTTGAAATTTATATGGAATTAGTGCTCAGTTATTCTCGTCGGAGGTTATCCAAGAGGTGGGGTTGGTTTCCTCGGCGAGATTGGGTTGACGATGATCAAGGGGTCTACTCGCATGGAGTCCGGCTCTGACATGCCGGGGACCTGGCTCTCTGACGAACCCAGTTGTCTCGCTTCTGCTGTGGTGCATCCGATGACCCAGCCTTCGTTATGTATGGACCCAGAGACGGTGGAGGCTACTGTGGGCTCTGCGAAAGTGGCGCCTTCAGACTCTGGTTCGCTGGGTTCCTCTGACTTGGTTCCAGTAGCTAAGGAAAGAGAGACAGCTACTGTGAAGGCTGACTGGAAACCTCCTCTGGCGAAGGGGTTTCTTCGGCGGGGGTTTTTTGGACCGTGTTCCTCTTCTTCACCTTCTCTTCCCTCGTCTGAAGTGAAGGTTGTGGCTTCGTCCGAGGCTGTGTTGTTGGAGTCCAAGTCGGCAAAGTTTGGAGAGAATGGAGAGGTGGCGGTTGAGGGCTATTCTGAGGCTGTGCTTAATGCAGTGAAAATCGCTCCAACTTTGGGATTGTCTTTTGGGGGTGATGAGAAAAGACTTAAGGATCTTTTGGCGGCCATAGAAAGAGATCGGTGTATGGAAGATGGGGTTTAAGAGGTAGTTTGATGCTAGACAGCGGTTCTAGTCAGGGTATAGGTAGGACGGATTTGCAGGTCTAGGGTTTCTTGGGGGTTTTAGTCAAGGTATAGGCAGGGCTGTTTAGGGTTTTTTTGGGGCCTAGGATCCATTATTGCGGGCTTAGGATTTTTTATTCTGCGTTTTAGGGTCCTCTTATAGGCCTTTGTGGGCTACCTTTGGCGTTCATGTATGCTTTCTGTACCTAAGGGTGTTACGTTTTGTATGTTGTGCTACATAATCATCCGCCTCCACTCACGGCAGCTGTTTGTGGTCAAATGTTTTGAGCATATTTCTTATTTAGCTGTTATGTATGAATTTGTCAATGCTATATTTGTTTCTTGAGAAATTTGTCTTCTTAAATAAGTTGCTGAATCTGATTTTGGTCTGGATTTATTGCTCAGTGTTTTGAGTAATATTTGTACGCTAATGTTATGTTACATAATCATCCAATGATGACAAATCCAAAGGCTTGTTTCTCAAAACATTCGCAGTGGCCGCCTAAGAGCTTTCGCCTTTGCCAGGCTTGAGAGCTTATGCTGCTTTAATCCTTCCTTGGATGTCTGAGGGTGGGTGTTCGTCACATGATGCCACATGACATTTTCTTTTGAGAATTTTGTTTTGTTTTGTTTTGTTTTTTAACTCCTTGTCTTGTGTGTTTTTTTTGGCCTCCAATTGTGTGATCTGCATTGTCCAAGTTTAGGGTTTATAAAAATTATTCCATAGTACACATGATTAAATGCTGTAGTTGATAATTTGAATCATTTGGTTTGAAAATTGTGATTAGGATTTATGTAATTTTCTAGAGCATTATGTAATTTTGCTAACTTCTTTCCAATTTTGTAGGTTAATTACTTTTAATAGTAGTATTTGATCAAAATTTAGTTGGAACTTTTAAAAGTGTATTTGATCAAAATTTAGTAGTAATGTATTTAAAATTTAATAATAATTTAAAAATGAATTCAAAGGATCATAAGAGTGAATCATTGATGTCAATAAAATAATGGTTAAATACCTAATACCTTCTTGGGGTTTTACAATTTTTTTTTTTTTTTTCTTAGGTTTGATTTTTATAACAGAAATTCCTTGTGGTTTTGATAAATGACATATTCCTGTTAGTTGACTTAATTGAAGTTTATGTGGACGAATGAAAATTTGACACTTGGCATAAGTGGTTACGTCATCAATGATGATATGGATACCTAATTTTTTTACTTTTTCAAAAAAAATAAAAATTTTGGGGTAGCTAGGCACCAAGCCACCCCCTTGGCACCTTGGGGGTGGCTTTCGGCCCGGAAGCCACCCCTTGGTGCCCAAGGGGCCACCCCCATTTTGTTTTTTGTTTTTTTTTTAAAAATTAATTAGATGGCCACATCATCACTGATGATGTGGTCACTTGTACAAAGTGTCAAATTTTCATTTATCAATGTGTCACTCCGTTAAATTAACTAACGGTTAATTGACAGAGGGACCAATTTGATCTTTTATCAAAATCACAAGAACTTCCTATGATAAAAATCAAACTCTAAAGAAAAAAAAAAAAAAGGGAAAATATATTAACGGCCGTTACCAAAAGTGTGACGGCAGGTAT
The DNA here is from genome assembly GCA_006937295.1 of Carpinus fangiana. Taxonomy (NCBI): domain Eukaryota; kingdom Viridiplantae; phylum Streptophyta; class Magnoliopsida; order Fagales; family Betulaceae; genus Carpinus; species Carpinus fangiana. Next base: position 42,084,789 of record CM017321.1, on the reverse strand, counting down.
TTTATTCCAGTTTCCTTCCAAAATTTTTAAATGCTTAGGTTGTTTTTTTCGAAAATTTACTCCCTAGGTGGAAGGAAACTGGAATAAAATACCTGCCGTCACACTTTTGGTAACGGCCGTTAACGGACCCAAAACGCACCGTTTTGGGAGATTAAAATATTAATTTTTTTTTTTT
>CM017321.1:42047815-42083583 GCA_006937295.1 Carpinus fangiana | reverse complement strand
AAAAAAAAAAATTAATATTTTAATCTCCCAAAACGGTGCGTTTTGGGTCCGTTAACGGCCGTTACCAAAAGTGTGACGGCAGGGATTTTATTCCAGTTTCCTTCCACCCAGGGAGTAAATTTTCGAAAAAAAAAACCTAAGCATTTAAAAATTTTGGAAGACAGACCCAAGGAGTTATTATATATTTTCCAAAAAAAAAAAAGTTGTGAAACTCCAAAGGTATTAGGTATTTAACCCATTAAACAATTTATATGTTACAATGTTGTGTCATATTTACTGGCACTGATTTTTCAAGTTTTTATTGAACTTATCATCTGATTCTAAACTAAAGTTGTCTGTGTCTTGTCAGCGAATGAGCAGTAACAATTTGTTTTGTGCGGTAAAAACATAAAAATATAAAATACCATTACTAATATTAAATGCAAAAATAAATGAATTGTATTAAGGTTGTCGGACCAAATATTCATTTGATGGCTGAAATAATACGAGATAAGCAAAAAAATTTCTAGCTAGGGACTAATTTGACTTTAGAAATCATTTGATGGGGACTAAATTCTAGTTAGAATCTTTAAGAAACAGTTCAATTGGCTATGAATTACGCTTCATGAAATAATTCTCTTTTCTTATGTGGATATGTAAAAAAAAAAAAAAAAAAAAAAAAGTTACAAAACACAAGGAAAATTGAAGAACATTAAAAATAAACGAAGGAGTAAAAAAGGCCACAGCATGAACATAGAACGGAGTGGAAGGAGACCGGTGTGTGAGCCTTGGGTAGTAGCTTGGAGGACAAGTGACATTGCGTGAAATTCATGCGCACGTGAGGAACAAATGGATGTGCATGGTGGCTTGAACAAGGCAGTGATCTGGGAGGTTGGAAAGAACTTGGTGAGGTGTGTCGGAACTGAGGAACAGAGGTTGACATCTGGTCTGAGAAATATAGAGTTGTGAACCACTTTAGAATCGAGAGCGGCACGACTACAAGGGGTGGAAAGTGGCCAAATGGGGTCGACCAGATGGGGCGAAGTGGACTAAGATTACGCATTGAGTTTCTGGGCGAAGTGGACTAAGGAATGAAGAACGGTGGCACCACTGCTCAAGGGAAGAAAAGAAAGCGGAGGGAAAAGTTTGTTTTTTTTTTTTAAAGTACATTATGAAACAACAGAGACCAAACAAACTACAAACTGCAAGTAAAGTGAGGAGGATCTCCACTAGAAGGAGAAGAAATAAAAAAAGGAATAGAGGTCAAGGGAATGCTTGCTAGAGTGACCTTCGGCTGCAGCCCAACGTGCCACTGAATGAGCACAGAAGTTTGTACTTCTTGAAATCTTTCTATCTTCCCAGAAGGAAGAAGAACGAATAGAGCCTAGAGAGTCTAGAATTGAAGAAGAGATCCTCCAATATTGAACGAACTTTGGATTTTGGAGAGCGTGAACCACCACTTCAGAATCACCTTCAATACTAAAGCGGTCTATATGGAGAGAATTTGCTAATGAGATAGCCAGTTGAGCTGCCATGGTTTCCCCTGCATTAGGGGAGCATGAATTGCTAATCTGTGAGGTTGCATGAATAACGAGTCCCTTTTCATTGCGACATACCGCTACTTGCGCCGAGAAGGAATCCCGGATAGCCGTATCGAAATTTATTTTGACCCAGTGGATAGGAGGAGGAGTCCATTTTTCCTCCGGAATTTGAGAAGAGGGGTACCAAGCTTGGAAATGCTCAAGAGAGATTTTGTTGATATGCTTCAACACAGAGAGAGCATCAAAGGAAGCTCCATCATGGAAAGCTTTGTTTTTATAAAACCATAAAATATCACATGCCACAACTGCAAAAGTTTGAAACTTGTGCTGATCCACTAAATGGATACCAATAGAGCTTCTCGGAGAAATGATAGAACTAATCCATTCCGACATAGAAGAAAAATGTAGAGCTGTTGAATCCAGAGGCCAGAAAGAGTGATGCCAAACAACACGTGCAAAAATGCATTCAAAGAATAGATGATTTAGGGATCATCTGCCACTTTACAGAGGGGACAAAAAGAGTCCGAGGTGGATATGAATATCTGACTTAGGCGCTCCTTGGTCGGAAGGATATTCCAAGCTATTTTCCAAAGGAATAATTTGAGCCGGTCATTGAGATGTAATTTCCAAATAGACTTCTAGAATTGGGAGAAATTTGAAGATGAAGCATCATTGGAATTATAAGCAAAAATAAACCGGTAGGCTGAAGAAACAGAGAATCTTCCAGATGTGGAGGGAGCCCAAATATAATTTATACCAGGATCCAAAAAGATGTGAATTTTGAGAATCTCTTGAGCTGATATAGTATCAAACAGAGTATGGATAAATGGAGCATTCCAGGTGGCAAGATTAGGATCAATCAAATCCCTTACAAGGAGAGTCGAGAGGTTTTTGTTGAGAGGGGACTTTGGACCAGGCGTAAAGGAAGGAATAGTAGGAACCCAACTTGAAGACCAAATAGGAGCCGAGGAAGTCCTGGAGACCTTTAGGCATGCTCCCGCTGATATAAAAGGTTTCATTTTCTGGATACCTTTCCAAAGCCAGGAAGCTGAAGATGAAATCAGAGAAGATAAGAAATCCCCATACTTAATATATTTATTCTGAAGTTGTTTGACCCAGAGACAGTTTATATTAGTAATAAGCTTCCAACCCAACTTGGTAATGAGGGACAAGTTGAACTCATTCATTCAGCGGAAACCTAGGCCCCCTTTGGAACTCCATGACTTCAGAGAAAGGTTTATAGTTTTGTCCTTTGGAAAACCCCACCAAAAGTTCTTGAACATTTTGTCTAAGGAAGAGGTAAAAGATATAGGCATCAGAAAAGAGCTCATAGCATAGGAGGGAATAGAAGAAGCCACTGATTTGATGAGCACTGTGCGGCCTGCCTGGGAGAGCGTTTTAGCTCGCCATCCCTCAATTTTCCCAGAAACTTTCTCCAAAATATCTTTAAATGCACCAGCTTTAGATTTACCAATGAAGAGAGGCAAACCGAGATATTTGGAAGAAATTGAAGTCCTCTTGTAAGGAAGAATATTGCATATACTGTTGATAACAACGGGAGCAGTATTTTTATTGAAATGGATAGAGGACTTCAAATTGATAATAGCTTGCCCAGACCAGTAACAATATTGATCCATAATTGATTTGATAATATTTGCTTCTTGGGATGTAGCCTTTGCAAACAGAATGAGATCATCTACAAAAAGAAGATGAGAGATTGGAAAGCAATTTCGAGTGATTTTAATGCCTTTCAAAAGATCTTGGGACTCTTGACGGATCATTAGACGAGATAGAACCTTAGAACCCAAAATAAAGAGAAAGGGAGATAAAGGGTCTCCTTGCCTTAGACCACACTCAGGATTAAAGAGACCAAAAGAACTACTGTTGATAAGAATGGAGAATGATGGAGAAGTAATGCAAATACGGATCCAATTAATCCAAGTAGGGTGAAAACCCAGTTTAGATAAAATGGCCAAAATGAAGCTCCATTCCATTCGGTCAAAAGCTTTCTCCATATCAATTTTAACAGCCATAAGACCACCTCTACCCCTCTTTGAATTAATCGAATTGAATAGCTCATGAACTAGAATAGTATTATCTTGAATATTTCTGGAGGGAACAAAAGTCGATTAGAAAGGGGAAATGAAGTGATGAAGCAGTCCTTTGAACTTGTTCGCCAGAATTTTAGAGATGATCTTGTAAATGATATTGCAAAGGCTAATGGGCCTGAACTGAGTCATAGAAGAAGCCCCCAGTTTCTTTGGGATAAGAGCAATAGAAGTGTGGTTTTGCTCTTTCAGTGGATGATTTTTTCCAAAGAAATCCCAAATGCTAGAAAGAACTGCATCTTTGACAATATTCCAATATTTTTTGTAGAAAAGTGCAGTGAATCCATCCGAACCTGGTTCCGTTGACAATATTCCAATTTCTGACAAAGCTGAGAAGATTTCTTGTTCCGTTGGAATTTCACAAATAGAAGCATTTTCCTCAGGAGAGATGCAATTGTCAAAAAGGGACAAAAAATTTTCATCTAAAATAGGAACAGAAGAAGTGAAAACATTTTTAAAATGAGAGGTAAAACAATTACCAATTTATTGTCTCTTAGAAGACCAAACACTGGAAGGAAGCTTCAGAAAATCAATTGCGTTTCTCCTCCTTTTGATAATCGTAGATGTATGGAAAAATTTCGTGTTCAAATCCTTGCAAGTTATCCAAGTTTCCCTACATTTGTTACGCCAGAGAGATTCCTCTTGAAGAAGAAGATTGCCTAAAGTATTCTGAAGCAAAATTTCTTGATCAAAGGAGAAAGTAGAAGGTGGAGATTGTTGAATATGATCAAGTTGACTGAGAGTATTGGCAATACGTTTTTGGATATTCCCAAAGTGAGTGGAGTTCCAAGACTTTAGAGCTGACTTGGTAGATTTGAGCTTCTTTGATAAAATGAATGTGGGGGAGCCTGTGAAATGATTAATCCAAGCAAATGAAATAGTAGAACCACAAGATGGATCAAACGTCCAAAATTCTTCAAATCTAAAGGGGCGAGGGACAGTGAGATCAGTTGGGGCCGTATTCAAAATTATAGGATTGTGATCAGAAGATTGAGCTGGTAGATGCTGTACAAAATAGTGTGAAAATAGATGTACCCAAAGAGAGTTAGCTATTCCTCTATCAAGATGTTCCTTAATAAGATGATGATCTCGCCGTTTATTAGACCATGTATAAGGATTACCAGAAAACCCTAGATCAATCATACCAAATGAATCCAGAAAACTATGGAAAGCATCATTTGAAGAACAAGCATAAGGTCTACCACCATATTTATCTGATTGAGACAGTATCATATTAAAATCACCAATGCAAAGCCAAGGCCCATAATAATTTTTTCCCACATCCAAAAGAGAGTCCCAAAACATAGATTTGTTTTTATACACAGGAGGACCATAAATGCAAGAATGTAACCAAGGTTGTGATGAGTGACAAATATTGCATATTTGAGCTCTTTAACTTGTATTTGTTAAACCCTTAGTTTTGTTATTTTATGACGTTTTTGGTTAGTTTTGGTGTTTTAGTGTTTTGCAGGTTGTTAAGTTACATCTGGGGCTAATTCCATTAATTCTGGGGCTTAAGACAGTTCGGGGAGCATTGTCAGTAAATTTGAGTCGAGTGATGATTCGCACCCAATGAGTCTCACCAAAATAGCCATATCTAGAGTTGTAGAACTTCGATTGGAGCGTTCTTGGTGTCATTGGAAAGCTAACTCAAAGATATACAAAATCATATTTCACAAGATTTGGCCAATTATGAAGCATGTGCGCTCGAGCGCACATATAGTGCAATCAAGCGCACTTGTGCCCATCGCAAGAGCAAAGTCATGCTCGAGTGCGATCGAGCACACCTAAAGTGAGATCGAGCACACGTGGACAACCTGGCAGCATTGAAACCCTAAAATTAGCTTATAAATATCACCTATTTCTTTTGTAAACGGATAGCGACACGCCGGGGGCGCCATTCTTGGTTGTTTTTTAGTTTTTCTTGGTTTTTGGAGCGTGGAACTCCCATTCTTTTGTAAGTTTTTTTAATTTCAATGAAGGATTTTAGTTTTCTTGTGATTTCTTTTGTCATGAGAGGCTAAATCTTCAACTAAGGTTGAAGATGAAGCCTCACCATTGATTTTCTTGCATGTTTTCATGTTTAGTTTGTACTCAATCCGTCGTTTAATATATTGTATGTTCGTTTCAATTCAATTGTGTGACAAAATTGTGTTTTTGTTTATGAATCATTAAACATCTAATATTCTTTGTGTTTCGTCCAGGGGTACATCGGATGATTAGATCGAGACTAATATTCATTGTGATCTACGAATACAGTGGATGATTTGATCTCGATTAAATATCTGTTGTGATTATTTAACAGTGGATTCATCAAATGATTCGACACAATTTTATAAAAGCAATAGAACATGCATAGAGCTTAATTGTTTGACGGATGTATGACCCAAGTAAAAGCAACATAATAGGCATAGAGCCTAATCGTTTGATGAATGTATGAACTAAGCATGAAAATATATATTTTGATGTGGTGAGGTGGATTCCAAGACCTTAGTGCTTTTCATTTAATTTTTTTTTTTAAAGCATTTAATTTAGTTTATGTTTTTGTATGACACAATCTACGAACTTCGGAACTAGGCTGAAATAGGATTAGTTTAGATAAGAATTGATTTTTGCAAAGCACAATTCCCTGTGGATTGACCTCGCACTTGCACAACACTGTATTGCAAACGATTCGTGCTATTGCGAGTACAATTAAATTTGTACATCAGGTTGTTAGGAGGGTCAGAGTAGCACCAAGTAGATAATATATTAGCAAAAGATGAACAACAAACCAAGTCCACACCCTGTCGCCATGCTAACAAAAGCCCTCCTTTAGTGCTAGAGGGAAGAGCATGCGACATCATAAAAAACCCTAAACTATTTATGTGACGACCTCGATGGGCAAATCAATTAACTAATAATTGATCCCACGGCGTGCCATTCTAGCCTTGTCCCTCTAAGACAAGACCTTCGAAAATTCACTTTCCTCGTCGTAACGAGAAAATTGCAGCGGAAGACTTTACTAAGACTACGGGATTGAAAGACAGTAAATGAAACATCACACAACAAATACTAGAGATAAAATACTATATCACCATAATATCATAAATAGTCATTAAATATACTGGTCATCAGACTATCATCAGGAAAATAGATACAACCCAGAATAACAAAACATTAACATAGTTCACAAATGATCAATAGATCAAAGCCTAAACTTAAGTTTAAGAAGAGCTAATGAAATCAAAATCTTTATCATATCATCACAAGCAGATCCTCTATCTTCTCACATAGTTCTAAGCCAAACGGGATTCATATCCTCAAAGATCACCCGTATCAGGTCTTGAGCGATCACCCAAGTAATCTCCGATGGCATCTTCATCTAGTGCAGCTAAACCGTGCAATTATTCGTAATGATGGGGGAAAGACATAAATAAAAGGGTAAGTCTAAGACTTAGTGATTTTTAACGCAGATAATACCCATGCCAGTTTAGTAATGACCTTGGATGTTTAATAAACAAAAACAGTTCCATTATGACAGCTTATATTATACGTGATATATATAATAGATGATATATGCATATGATGTAAACAACAGTCATAGTTCAACAATATAGTCTATCCGAGATATAACCCATTCTCAGTAGAGTTGGTGCTATCTAGAGGAACTTATAGTACAATGCTAGTGCCATAGCCATTGCACAACATACCGTACGTAACATTAGTGGCACGATCGAGTCCGACCTTGAGTGGCCCACACCAACTAATGACGTTCGTCTTATGGTGACCAAATCATTTGGAATGATTGCACCATGGTCACGAAACCAATGGATCCAAAGCCCCGTATAACACACATATTTGACCATAAAGCTAACATGTATAGACGTATAGTAAGCCCATGTCCATTACTACCGCATGTACCGATGTACCATGTCATACGATGCAAATTATCTTGTTTGTATTTTATATGCATGTCATTTTAAAAGTCTCACTTGGTTAACATGTTCAGCACAACGTTTTTCTCAAAATGTCAGAGTTCATGTGCAATAAGTATAAACTGTGAGAGTTGTAAAATATGCATGTTTTCTCGATACACAAAATAGGTGTGCAGTGCATGGAACATAACAATGAGGATTATGTGAGTTAAAAATTACCTGGATCGATAAGCGTCTCCGAATACTCCGAAAGATCCGGGTTCTCCAAATCTGTGAAAAACCTTCTATTAGTCCTAATTCCACTAAAACAACTCTAAAGTAAGGAAAACATGAGCTTATGGGACAACTGGTGAAAATAGAGTTTCCCTATTATACACTGACTGTACGTCCGGCCTCGGGGCAGTACGTCCACCATGTCACGACGGGTCATACATCCAGTCACGATACCGTACGTCCGCTCTGAGGGTTTTTAGCAAGAACCTCATTTTCTCTCCACTGTCCGCCCATTCTCCGACTCTCAGGGCTATTAGAAACATCTTAAAGCCTCCTAACCGAGATTATAACTTTCATGCAACGTAACAACGCTAAGCTAACAAAATGCTAACCTAAACAAGGTTCAAAGCGAATCTAAGCTAACAACTACAATTAAACAGAAATCGAGCTGTATAACGATGTAATTAAAAGCTAAGGATCAAACGTTACCTCTTTGAAACAAAACCGCAAGAGTTTCACCTCACGAACGTTTCGAAACACACAAACGCCTCACAAACGCGCACAAACACTCACAAACTCACACCGGTAGCCTAGGGGTGTCTGAAAAACCTTGAGAAATGAAGAAGGGTAGGAGGTATTTATAGGAGAGGGCTGCCACCAACTCTCCTGACAAAGTAGCGGACGTCCGGCCAAAGGGGCGTACATCCGATGGTTCTTGCCCAGAGGTCCAATGGCTGCCTCATACGTCCAGGTATTAACCAGAGGGTATTCAAAAAGTAGCGTACATCCGGTAGTCCCACGTACGTCCACCTGTACGGTTTGCAGAGCGTACGTCCGATGGTCCCCCTTGTATGTCTACACTACAAATAGCAGTGTACGTCTGCCACACCTAGCGTACGTTCGCACTTCAATCCAAATTGCCCCTCTAGTATCCTTAGTGACCTAAAGCCCAAATTAACATCTCTAACTAAGTTACTTACACCTAGTTAATAATTTGGGTCACTACAATTTAATATTACAGTAGCATGTAAATGTTGCAGTTTTGTTTCTGACAAAAATAGTACATCAAGAGAATGAGAACGGATCTTACCCCTTAAACTACAAATTGCAGAGGCACGGGATAACCCTTTGCAATTTCAGGCTAGGAATTTCATTCATGGGGAGGAGGCCTCACCGGGCTCTCCTCCAAATTCTCTAGATGTGACGGAGTAGAAACAACACAGTCCTCGGTTGAAAGAGCTTGCGTACCAACATTTATAGCAGCAGTTATTGCAGATTTTCGCAGTCCCCTAATTGCTCAAAAAAAATCGGCGAGAAGGTGACACCTTCGTTGTAGCCACAAAAGTTGTATTGGCTGATTGGGAGATAGCCACAGAGGCCAGGATAGCTGCCTGCATGTCCATAGGAAAAAGAGTGGGTTGGTCCGCTTTATGGCTTACTGTAGAGGATGATTGTAGAGGCACATGAACACCCTGGTGATCTGGAAAATCAAAAGCAGCAGAAGGATACCCAGGCATCACTTCGTTAGGTTGGTCAAGAGTCCCAAGCAGAGGACTATTCAAAAAATTGTAAACTGGACCTCTGATAGGAGTAGCTTGCTGAAGCTTAGTGAGAGATACCGCAGCCACTTCAATGTCAGATAATGAGGTAGAAGGAGGTTTGTACCCACATCTTTGATTTTTCAAAAGTGCTAGAGGAACATCATCATCATCTAAGGCCAACTTAGATTTTTCTTTTCCTTTGGAAATAATGGCTGGGACAGTGTATGATTGAGGACTAGGTGGAAGAGCTTGGTTGATAGAGATGGATGATTGTGTTGAGGAATGGGATGATAAAGACACCACGGATGCATTGGGTGTATTTTAGGTGGAAAGAGAGAGTGGCCTATGGGTGAGTGGTTGCTGTGATGGGGAGTTATGAAGGGGAGGTAAGCCATCAGAGTGAATGTGTGAAAGTATGGGTGAACTGGAGATAAGTTCGAATGAGTGTATAGATGGGTGAAGTGGAGATGCCATGACTTGTTGAGTGGGAAGAGCCAGACTCAAAGAAGGCCGAGTTGTCGAGTAAGGCTTGAAGCGTGAATGTGTATGTGTTGACATTTTATGTTTAGATTTTGGGTAGAAGGGCTGGGCAGGTAAGCTGGTTTTAGGCATGGCTGAAATTGGTTGGGCTTGAGTTATGGGTGGAGATAGATAGAATGATGGTGGGGGTTGAAGGAGGCTTGGGTTGTCTTGATTTTAGGCCTAGGTATTGAGAAAGTTATTGAATAAGTTGGGCTTGTATAGCTGGGTTAGTAGGGTGGTATGTGTGAGAAAATCTGGATGGGGAGGTGTTGGACGATCCTGATTGAGTGTAGGGGAGTAGACGGTTGGATGAAGGGAGGGGGTTTGAACGGCTGGATTAGAAAGAGATGAATATTTTGCTAAAAGATAAGGTGGGCAATCTGCAGTAGCATTAATGAGAGGATGTGGGTAGGCTGATTTTGTGGGGATTTTGGTAGGGAGGGACGTACCTTCTTCAATGAGCTGGCAAGTGGGAGCTGAAAAATTTCAAATCTGGTTCAAAGCACTCAGTTGGGAATGAACTATAGAGCTGGGGAGTTCCACGTGTTGTCTGCTAAACACCTTTGAAGAAGAGATAGCCAAATCCATCTGGTTCCTTAGAGAAACCAACTGGCCGTGAGAGCTGCTATGGGAATCGGACATCTGCGAGGGGATGACACTGCTAGGAGAGGAAAAGTTAATGTATAGGAATAATTGCATTAGGCGTAGAGGGAAAGTTTTCTCCATCCTACCCCCGGAAAGAGCCCCAACAAGGTGAAGGAAGGGGGTGTAATAGATATGTAGGATTTTTATGCAAATTTTTATAAAGAGATGAGGATGCAATACGTCAAATTTGAATCCCTTATTAAAAAGGTTTAATTTTGAAATTAATAGTATGTTAAAATATTTATAGACATAAGAATAATTATGGAGAAATTAAAGAGAATATGGGCTGTGTTTGGCAATGGACTAGACTTGAGGAAGTGGACTGGTACTGTAGCAGATTTGATTGATGTGAGGAAAAAAGTAAGAATGTTTTGTAAAAAAAAATGAAATTTTTTGTTTTATAGTGATTTTTTTATTTGAATAGTAATAAAAAGTGATATAAAAAGTAAGAATGTTGGGATTGATTTTAAGAAATCTTTTTGGGGATTTTGGGTTGGTCCAGTCCGGTCCATTGCCAAACAAGCCCATGATGATATTTATGAAAAAGTAAAATGTGGTTGATGAAATTTGATTTATATAATAAAGAGTTTGTTTTAAGGTTTTAATTTTATCATGGGAAGATTCGAAAGGGTAAAAAAGTTTTAATTGGAAATCCTACCCCAGGAAAAAGCCCTAACAAGGTGAAAGAAAGGGGTGTAATAGATATGTAGGATTTTTATGCAAATTTTTATAAAGAGATGACGATGCAATACCTCAAATTTGAATCCCCTATTAAAAAGGTTTAATTTTGAAATTAATAGTATGTTAAAATATTTATAGACATAAGAATAATTATGGAGAAATTAAAGAGAATATGATGATGTTTATGAAAAGTAAAATGTGGTTGATGAAATTTGATTTTTATAATAAAGAGTTTGTTTTAAGGTTTTAATTTTATCATGGGAAGATTTGAAAGGGTAAAGAAGTTTTAACCGGAAATTTTGGAAATTCTTGTGGATTTTTAGTGATTAAAGTTTGAAATAGGAATAATAGGAACAAATAAAAGATAATAAATATCCTCAAAGGATAGTTTAATCGGTTGTGAGTCATGTCTCATTAAACGAAAGTTTAGGTCACTAATTAGAATCTCTTCTTCATTTTTTGTGCGGACATATAAAAAAGAAAAAAAGAAAAAGAAGGATAATAATGAGCTTGTTACACTTGAACGCATTAAACTACTATTTTGTTGCAAAACTTTATATTAATTAGTCAAAATCCACAAAATGTCACATAATGGGCACAGAAGTTAGCACTTCTGTTAATTTTCCTAGCCTCTTATGAAAAGAGTTTGGAAAAATGGACAACGAGTTTGCTATGAGTCTTTCTATATGCCAATCTTGAATAATTAGTGGAACTTGTATAACTATGATAACAATAAGTAAATCCCCTTCAATGGAGAAGTTTTTAGTTGCAAAGAGATAGCTAGAGTGGCAGCTAGGAGGGCTACTAGAGCTTCACCGAAATTTAGATCACAAGGACAAGGAGGGTTGATTTGAGAATAAGCTTTAATGATGGTCCCTATGTGATCTTTGCATATTGCTGCTTGAGTTGAGAATTGGTTTCTGATAGCTGTGTCAAAGTTTATCTTATAAGAGCCTTTAATGGGAGGAGACTAAGATTCTGTCACTTGATCATGAGAGGGTTTTCAAGCTGTTAAATGAGCTAAGGTAGTCTTTTTGATGGAAACAACAAGTTTGGTGATGTTTGGAATGATACCTTCACGAAGAGCCTTATTTCTGCTAGACCTACTAAATCATGAGAGTGTTTGGTAAACTCATTTGCACCCTTTTTTTCCTTTGTTAATGTAATTGATGTGGATTGATGTAGAAAAATGTAAGAATATTTGGTATGAAAAAATGAAAAAGTTGTATAAAAATGTGAAATTGTTTTGAATAATAATAAAAAGTAAACGATGTGATTTAAAAAGTGAATGATGTGATATAAAAAAAATTAAGAATATTTTGATGAATTTTATTTATTTATTTAAAAAAAAGAAAAATGGAGTGTAAATAGTGTAGAAGGGAGGGTTTGCCAACAATGCCATGGTATTTTACGAGAAATAGGGTATTTAGGGCTTGTTTGGATAATGGATCATATTAATTTTTTTTTTCTTCCTTTTTTTGTGGAATTGATGTTTAGTTTCAACACCTTTCTCTTTTCAACCCAACTAAAAAAAATACCATTAATAAAAATTAAAATATATATAGTTAGGGGTGGTGGCTAGACCACTCTAGGTGGTAGCTCAACCACCTCCAAGCAATTTTCAGAGGTAGCTTGGCCATTTCCGTTCGATTAGGAGGTGGCTGACCCATCCCAAAAAACTTGGGGGTGGTTTTCAAACTACCCAATTTTTTATTTTTTGATATATATATATTACTTTTTCAATTTCATTTTATATTCATTAAATTATCAAAACATATTTATTTATTTATTTTTCGCTTTAGCTAAGCAGAAATGACTTTGTACTAAGCGTGAAATTGACTTCTGTTTTTCATTCGTAAATCGCAAGTCGTTTTTTTTTCTTCCTCTTGGGCCCTTGGCGTTTGATTCAGTGCGTTTATACGTCCTATCACAGACTCAAAGACAAATTATACTGACAAATTAGAGGTTCAATTAGAATGAAAATCGAAGGAGGCGTAAGCCTGAAGACAATACTTAGAAATCTGAGACATGGGTTTAGGACTTTGTCTTGTATGAACTGGGTTTCAGGTTCTGGGTTTCACGTGGCTGGTCTTTTGGGTGCTGTTGGTTTGATTTTGGCTATAAGAGACGGTAAAGTGGGCGATTTGAGTAGCTTACGTTGGTTTTCGGAGAGAGCGAGTCGTTCGGAGGAGTTGTGGTTGGTACCCGGGTTGCAAAATCTTGGTAATAATTGTTTTCTCAATGTAATTTTGCAGGTATGACTACTTCGAGTATATGGGTTTCTCTTATTTTGCTTAAATTCAGTTTGGTGGCTGAGAAAAATTGGAAAGAACAAGAGAGACAGATATTTTAGTTGATGGGACTTTCTATTTGGTCTCCGAGAATGGAAAATTGAACTAAAATTTTCTTAGTGTCAAACTGCTTTGTAATTGTTGTTTTATTTAGTAGAGGACCTCAAGTTGTAATATCTTCTTCTTGTTCCGTTTTTAAATCCGGAATTTTTCTCAGGCTCTGGCTAGCTGTTCCTGCTTTCAACATTTTCTTCAAAAGGTTATAGAGGAATGTCAACTATCGGTGGATGAGGAACAGGTTGCAAGCTTGCCGCTTGCAGGTGCTTTGGCTACTTTATTAGAAGGTAAAATTAACACTGTCAATTATGTCAATAGTATTTGTGTTCGGAGGTAAAGATTGGCATGCACTTCAGTCTTTTTTGTGTATGCCAATAAAAGTTAAGTTGAATTGCATTTATCTTGGAAAGCTGCAATTCATGCATCATTTAACTCTGAATTCTTATAAAGGAAAATACTTAGTAAAAGATCCCAAGTCATCTTTGATTTCCTGGATTACATTAACCTTGATAGTTGACGCTTTATGATGACAAAGATTATATTTTCTTCCAACTCTCAACTTTGTTTCTGTAATGTTTGCTACTAATTCTGCTATATTTCTGGAATGAATATTCTATACGCTACATTCTGAATTTGTTATTGGAAAGTTGTACAGTTGAATGAACAAAATTGAATTGGTCAGTGTAACCGAATTAGTGATCCTTATCTGCAGAATTGTGTGAAGTTGGTGGAGGAAGAGTTGTTTTGAGTCCAAGAAAAGTGATGCTAGCTATGGCTCATTATATTCCAAATTTTAATCTGACAGCCCAGCAGGTGCAATGGTTCCTTTTGAATGCTTTAATAACTTTAGTAAACTATGATCCTGAGCCTAATTTTTTATTTCATGTCCTTGTAGGATGCAGCAGAAGCATTCCTTCATCTTTTGTCCTCTTTAAGAGAGGAATTTTCAGATTGTTATTTTCCAAATCAATGTTCTTTAGTTGATGTTTGTGCTTCCAGTTGTAGGATTCTCAATCCAAAGAGGAGGGAGGATCTAACTGAGCAGGAAAGATGGCAGCAGCAGTTCCTCGGACCATTTGATGGAATTCTTGGTAGCATATTGACTTGTCAAAGCTGTTCATCTCAGGTTCATGTGGCCTTCATAAAGAACATCTCTAATTGAAATGCTTTAAATGTCATAGGCTTATTTGATTCAGTGTTATGTCTCAGTTTTGCATGCATGGAGCAAAAAATACAATGTTGGTATGCGTGAAAGTTATATAACTCTGTTTATTACTTTGGGTGTTCATGAAGTTCCTTTGTAATAAACTATAGTTATTCCATTGGTTTGATTTTATTTAATTTGTTTAGGAGAAAAGTCTATATTTATGGTTTGTGAGAATTATTAGGTGCAACTTCTTTGGGAAAAACATTCATTTCTTGCACATGAACTTTATAGGCTACTATTGTAATCTCCTATAACCTTTCTCCTTTTCTCTGTCCTGATTTTCCAATTTATCACTTTATATACATTTTTTGTTTGTTCTGTTGATTTTGCAGATCTCATTGAGTTTCGAATCTTTTCGTAGCTTGCCTCTCTCACCTGTGCTCAATAATGGGGCCACCATTGTATGTTCACTGAAGATTTTAATATTTAAGATTGTGTATGTTTAAGCCTGTCACTTGGATTTTCTGTCCTCGTGTGTGTTTTTTTTTTTTTTTAATATGCTATTTTTTGTACAGTTCTTTTTAATTTTCTTATTCTTATACAACACTAGATGGTTGGGTCTACTTTGGAGGATTGCCTGAAGCAGTTCATCATTGCTGAACATGTTGAGAATTACCACTGCAGCCACTGTTGGCATATTGCTGGAATAAAGTACTTGTCCTCTGTTGGGGCAAACGAGGTATTTATCT
The DNA here is from genome assembly GCA_006937295.1 of Carpinus fangiana. Taxonomy (NCBI): domain Eukaryota; kingdom Viridiplantae; phylum Streptophyta; class Magnoliopsida; order Fagales; family Betulaceae; genus Carpinus; species Carpinus fangiana. Next base: position 42,068,192 of record CM017321.1, on the reverse strand, counting down.
GATTTGAGTAGTGTATTTATTCACCAATCAAAGTTTAGCCTTCTGGCCTGATTTATCTCATGCCAACAATGAAGTGGGCTTGGTGCTTTTTGCTACTCCATTATCCTGTTTTTTCATCATCATTTTGCTTATTGAGTACCTTTAATTACTTTTATGTTGGTCTTAGTGTGGCTCTTGAGTTTTTCTGAACGCTTTACTTGAAGCAATTGACTGCTATTTATCTTTTATGTTGTGGTTCTTGTGCATTTGTTTCTCAGATGGAGATTGAAAAACTTAGGAGATGTAGTGAGCAAGAAGACTGCGACTGCCAAAAACTTCTTCATCTAGAGATGCTACCATGGTCTAATAACTTTTCATATACACTAAAGCAACTAAGCATTGCTCGTTGTCCAAAGGTACACATACTAGACCGTCTTTTGTAGTAATGATACCTGAGGTACTTGCCAGCTGTCAAATTAACTGCGAAAGATCTCCTATAGGTGGAATCAGAACTAGGATTGGCTTATTGTTTAGGTGGTTGCTATAAAACTGTAGGATCCGTCTGGCAGGAAGTCATTAAACCTTTTGACGACTGGGTTTTCATTAAGTTTTCAGAGGAAATCCTTGCTCCACACAGATGGAGCAATGTGTCTATTTTCTAATACATGCATGGATAGGCTACATTGCATGATCTGTGAGGAGTGGGTCTGGGGTGGACAGACTTTGGAGGCTTAGGACACCAGAGTGATGATGGACTGCTTTTTAGACTATGAAAAAAAGCAGCCGAACCAGCTTATGAGAATAAAAAAAAATGAAGATAGAAAAGATGCTGTTGGAACCAAGTGTGATCTCATCTATTATACACCGCAATAAATTTCATTAAAAAGCTAAATCAAATGCCAAACTTTTGTTTTGCAAGAAGCTTGTGATGAAAGGCCAAAACTCTATCCCCAACATTTATTTTACTTTTCAAACTTGGGTACCTCACCCTGGTTTTTGTTTACAAAGACCGCTTTTTGCTTTTGGTATTTGAATTGAAGTTTTCCTGAAATCTCCATTTCTCTTTCTGAATTCCTGATTATGTAGTAAATCTCCAAGCACAACCATCAATCTAATTATGTACTTGCAGATTCTATGCATTCATCTAAAACGTGTGTCGATAAATATGTTTGGAGAACCAGTCAAACTTCAGGTACTTTGATTTGCTCGCTTCTATTATATTTGTTACCTTAAGTTTCTTCTTATTTATTTTTACTGTGGTTTTGAATACTTAAAATACTTTTCCGGCCTTTTATTTTGCTTTTAGTTTTACAATATATTTCTATCTTATATGCTCTTTTATTACTTATTTCTTTCTCCCCTTCTTGAATATGTTGTCCTTTAGTTCTTCCATACTTTGTGAAATTGCATGAAATGTTCCTTGCTGAAATTGGCGCAAGGAAATGCTAACTTCTCTACTGATGATTGTAGGGACATATTTCTTTTCCATTGATCTTGGACCTGTTCCCATTCATGACCAGTGGGGTGGGAATAAAGAGTTCGGGGGAAAATTTGCGAAGAAAGAAAGTGACGCTACAATGCGAAAAACCAAAACCTCTTGCCAATCATTTGAGTGTGCAATTTGATACTATGAAGCTAAATTACATTTATGGACTAACGGGAGAAAACGTACACTCAAAAGAACTTGATCCAGATGAATCTCAATGCAGTGTAAATGCACAAGGTATTCAAGGAGAAATCAATTCGGCCCAAACTGAAGGATGCCCAAAATCCATGCCTACAATCATGCATATGCAATCTGATTACAAGGTAGGTTGAGGTTTCCTGATATTGCTAGAATCTTGAGAGTTATCAACTCGTGCTTTCCTTCATCAACAATAAATTACTTTGCATTACAAATCCTGTTAAATTGATGATAGACACTTGGCACATTTATGTTTCTGTTGATGAATTTCAACCCTTCAAGGTGACCCTTCAAGTTCAGGTGTTATTTATGTGTATTGGTGCAGGTAACTGTCCCTCCAGAAACTCATTTGTATCGACTTGTTTCTGTTGTGGAGCACTTCGGAAGAGCTGCTAGTGGCCATTACACTGTTTACAGAAGTGTGAGAGCCGATTCAAATAAGGAAAAGGAAGTTGCCGACGATCAATTTGAGCCGGCCTCCGAGAGTTGGTTTTGTATTTCAGATTTTGAAGTGCATAATGTCTCAGAAAAAGACGTTCTTGATGCAGAGGCTAGCTTGCTCTTCTATGAGAAAATTGTCTAAGGCTGAAAGATGCACATAATATATCAATTCGTTGTGAAACTTTCATTTTTATACCAGAGGCCAATGGCTGCTTCTTTTATTGCAACTCCATGGAAGGCTCTTCAAGCTACAAAAGTCATACCAAGAGGCATTTGCAATTTGGAGGGATCCTGAATAGCTGAAGCTGAATAGAAGGATCCTAACGGGAAGAACAATAGAAAGCCTCATTTTTATTTATTATTGCTTCTGGTACATACTTTTCTCAACATGAGAATAAAGCAATGACCTTTTTTTTTTTTTAGTGTCTTTTATCTCTATAATTGTATATAATATAAGTATACGGCTGGGAGCACTGATGATCCAATTGTGTTCAGGGCTGTAATCGAATCGATTCGAATTAAGTACTAATGTTCAAGCTTGATTTATTTAATTTTATTTCAAGCATGAACCTAACATCATTGAGGCTAAATTATCTATACCCATTCTGTCCATTTATTTTTTGAACTAATTAACTCGAACGTGTTCATGAATTTCTTAATCAACTTATTCATTCTTTGCATATTGTAAATATCATGATGTTATCTATTTTCACAATCCGTATTAATTCTAGTTTCTGAATTATTGTGAAGATTATACAATCTATATATACCTTTCTAGGTAATTAGGTAAACTAATTTATACATATGAACTCATACAAATTAATTTAGCCAATCTTGTATCTGTAAAAAATATCAATAGGTTTTTATTAATTGTACCATTTATATTATATCTAATGATATATTTTACGAAATTACACTATTAAAATAGTAAATTATATACTTCGTATATATAAATGCACACACATATCAAGACTCATGATTGTAAGGATTTGAGTTATGCCTATCAGATTAAGAAGAAGATTAATTTCTTTGTTTACTCATATTTTCATATGCTTAAAATTAAATGTTTTCACCACAAAGTTAAAAAAATACTATAAAAAATAAAAAATAATACTTAATGAACGATCTTCAACAACTATTCAAACTCGATTCTTTTATGAGTCAAACCGAATTCGAGTCAAATTTAATTATATGATCATATGAATATGAATAACTCGATACGGAATGAACATAAACGTGTTGAAGCAATCATATATATATATAAGTGAAGTTGTGTCTCAATATATATATAAGTGAAGCAATTAATATCGAATCCCTTTGGAAATAGCATGCCTAGAACCTGACTTGAATTCCAATTCGTGTTACACTCTAATTAAACCCGATCTAAAATACTGTTTCGGGCTTATTTATTTATCCAAACTTGTTCCAATTACCTCACACATGCATAAAAATCAAACAAAATTAACCATATTAATTAAGATATATAATTTGATAATCAATTACCTAATGTAATGTTTAAAGTGAGATTATATATATAATTTCATACATAATTAACAAGCATAAAAAACCTGAATAAGCTAGACCCAATTTTGATCGTTAAATAAACTTGTTTCAATAAAGATTGGCCGATCGGGTTATCCACAATCCAACCCATTGTCAATATCCCTAGTAATAGTATATCAAATAAAAGAAAGACTAAAGAATCTTATTGTGAAACCAATTTGTCATAAGAGTAATAATAAGTACTCAACTCTCATCCCATACTGGGCTAATATGGTAGTACTTATCAACTCTTGAACCTTCTTCATTTTTTAATAAAGGCTGATTCAAGGGTTTGATGGGCACTGCCACATCAACCTGTAGAATGAGAGTGAGATAGAAGTTGAGTATGCACAACTCATATATGGTTATAGTTATTGAGACACAACCTCATCCACAAGAAGCAACAAAAACATACACAAAATTGAAAGAGAAGAGATAATTAAGGTTTGAGCCATATTCATCAGATAAATAAGACATAAGATAAGGTTGAACCAGATTCAAATTTTAACTTGTACACAACAAGTAGAGTTATGTGAAAATACATCTAAGTACGTTTATTAATACGATAAATTTTGATTAAATGGTGATTTTAAAAGCCACCTCATTCTTAGAGTGACACACGAATGACTTGTAGAATTACTCTGATATCTATGTCAGAAAGTATTCTCTCCCATGTGGTAATAGCTAGGGCTATCCACTTCTAGTAAGGTATGACTTGCTCACGAATGACTTGTAGAATTACTCTGATATCTATGTCAGAAAGTATTCTCTCCCATGTGGTAATAGCTAGGGCTATCCACTTCTAGTGAGGTATGACTTGCTCTTGAGAGGATGTTCTACTCACACTCTTGGGCTCACATTATATATGCAGTTGAGATATCAAGTCGCAGCCCTCAAGAAAGGCAACATGTCAATTGCTAACTACTTTCAGAAAATGAAAAGCTTTGCTGACACTTTGGCAGGCAGGCAGCCATTGATTAACCCCTCAATGATTTTGAAGTGGTCTCTTACATTTTGGCTTTGAATTTGACTCTTTAGTCACAACCAAAAGTGATATATATATATATACCATGTCCTTGGAAGATCTTTATGATCATCTTTTAACCCATGAGCTGCACATTGATAGGTGTTCCCCCTATCAATCCCATATCTTCATCTAATATATATAGTTAAAGTTCTTTCTTAGATCTATATATCACTGATTCAATCTATAACTTGTCAAACCAATAATATATGCATTCTTATGATCCCGGGGAAGCAACTAGATTTACAAATACTAAAAAGAAAAAAAGAAGAAAAAAAGGAGAGATAATTCTATGTTATAACAGACTACTAGAAGAAATTTTCTAGCTATATATATATCCTTCATGATCTGTTTGGCTTTAGTCCGATGCCTGCAGGAAGCACATGCATCTATGCGATTGCTTGTGCTGTAAGTTTAGCATAAAAGCTTAATTGGTAATTACTTGTCAAGAAATATCTTCAGTATATAATATATTGCAGGGTTACAATAGAGTTTATGATAGGTTGCGTAATTGTTTGAATCTCTTGTTTTTAGGGTTTAATTTGTTAAACAGAATATAATTTACAAAAAAGAATTAAAAAGACAACCATAGATGCATCCAATATTTATTCATAAAGCTTTCCAGAAAACCCTAGTTTACAAAAGATCCATACAGACCACATGCAGTAACATTATCTGTTCCCGTTTACATTTTCACGTACCATTTTCCATTTCTCCACCAAAAGATCCATGCATCTGTATGTATTTGTGCACTCAAAACTATATATTAATCTTAATAAATAAACTGTATATATATATATATTCCAATACTTAAATTATTTAACAAATTTTTTTTTTTATTTTTAGTTATGTATCGGAGGCTTCCTTCTTGCCGGAGTGTAATCTGCAGCCACAAATTCATCAGCACTCTCTAGCATCCTTTCTTCTTTGGGAGAAGACGGATCATCATGGCCAATCTGGGATTCATTTCCAGCCTCTCTTAATCTGCGTGCTGCTACAAAAAACAAAAATAACCCACAAAAAATTTAATTATAATTATCAAGAAGAACCATATATTCTGCAGAACTGCATATATTAATTAATATGTACCTGTGGCTTGGATAGAGAAAAAGCAAAGGATGAGGAAAGCCACAAGAAAAAGGCGTTTGCATGGTACTGCAGCCATCAAATTAGCCTCTAATTTTTTGAATAATATATAATTTGCTTGATCGATCTCTTCTTTGTCTGCGTAGAGCTCTCTTCATCTTACTCTCCTTTATATAGACATATAATTAAACTAATAGTCATGTAAATATTAATTATAATTAGCTGCATACATGGACGGTCGAGTTGCGTATTGGAACTTTTATTTGTACGTGTCTAATATTGTCTAACAAAGTTCACATCGATGTCTCCTGCTGTCTAGCATGAAAAGGATATATGGGATGGTGCTTGGAGAACAGCGGGGGTCTAATCAAAGACGAGAAATGCAAGGAGCAATATATGCAGATTAACCAGTCAGAGGGATGTGAGTTTGTCTCCCTTTGAAAGCTGCATATAATTTGTTTTTTTGTTTCTTTTTTCTTGTATTAGAAGATAGTCGGGGCTAAAAAGTACTCAGAATTAATTCCAATGTCGTTTAGCTAGGGTGAGGTGGGGTTCTAGGTTTGATCATGTTTATGCTGAAATTAATTAATAGCTAGCTTAATTCCCTTTAATTATTATTATTATTATTATATTCATTCTCTCTTGTGCATGGTAGTTGCCAGGTTAATTTGAATTGATAGAACAAGAATCAACTAAATTTTACAAGAATTGATTGCACTTTCTTTTGAAGTGCGCCGGGTTAATTAAGGGTTTAGATTAAAGACACTAGCAGTTAGGATCAGAGTTAGGATCTTGATTTATATGAAGGATTTACTCTGGCCTTGACATGCATGTCGGCATGTTAGGAGTTTTATTAGTGTTTGAAATGTTTAATTGTTACCCATAACAAAAAATATATTATAATTTGGCCTTGGCATGTTCCTACACATGTTTTATACCTAATAAAAACTCTATGTATATATATGCGTAGCTCAATTGAACTTCAAATGATGAACAAATCCTTACCGTCTAAAGAACCTATTCACAAGCTAGAAACAAATCCAACCACTGAATAGCTAACAACATTAATAATGGCCATTAAACGTAATAACTTGGCTCGCTAGGAGCCGTGTGCCCCCTCAGGACCACCCCCGGCTCCGCCATTGAGAAGATCTAGAGATGGATCCAAACTCAGGATTTATGTTGTGTGATCTCTATTGCCTTCATGTCTCTTCTCATTAGGTTTAGATGATCTGTATTGAGGAATAGGGGAATCTGAGGAAGTGGGAACAACTTGGATCGGTGGGCCTGAGCTCATACCTATTCTCCGGGCTGACAAGAGCAGCATTGATGATCCAGTACAGACAAGCACATGCATGATGCATGGCAATTGATCACCTCATGACAAACATGTAAGGGTGGCATGCATGTTTATGTATGCATATATACATACAAGAGATTTTCAATGTAATTGTGAGGCCAGAATTTAGGAAGAACTGTTGAATGATGATGATCTAGTTACAGAGTTTAATCTAATCATCATCTAATTATTATATATAAACCATGCATTACTGAAGGGAGGGAGAAAAAACCCGACACAATCGTTTTCAGATAAGGCGATGGAAGATGTTGTGTACAAAAATCACGTGGGATGAGCTATAGGATCATCTGCGCGTGGGCCTGCTTTGTCCCTCTTTTGCATATTCACTAAACATGATTTTGTCTTGCTAATTAAAGCTTAAAGATACAGACAAATATTAATTAGACAAAGCAACAATACAATTATGGAAACTAATTACCAATAGGGTTTGATCATCATGTGCATGGCAATTAAAGCCTTCCAAACTTTCCTTTTCCCCAAGTACTTCTAATTGACTATCAAGGGTGGTAGTTCAATGGTCTCAAGGGAATTCTTATGAAATGGGGCACGCACTAGGGTCTGGGTTCGACTCCCACAATAGGAATCCCTTAGTCTATTAGTGTTCGCCGGCCACCTTAAGCCCTATTGATGCCCTGGTGGGGTGGATGTTAAGTTATGGCTCAGTCGGTTTTAAGGGAGCGCTTGCGGTTCTCACCGTTTATTCCCCTCCTGAGTGGCGCCCAGCAGGTTAGTGGTACTATGGTCACACCCTGGTAGAATAGCTACAATTGGCCTCCTCCTCCAATCTTTTTAATTAGAAAAAAAGTACTTCTACTTATTATCATTTGTTTTTCTGAGCTAAAAATACTTGTTTAATATTTTTTTTATTTATATTTTATAATGAGAAACGATTCATTTTCTCTCCTCGGTCTTTATCTCATCCCACCCAATTTTCAAAATTACTATTAGATATGTGGACCGATTCAATTGTGATTTAATTTGAAAATTGGGAGAATGTGAGAAAGGTCATTGAAGGATGTATTGCAAGACTATCTTATCGTGCCTTTTTTTTTTCTCCTAATTAATTAATATGGAATAGGGGAACTAATAAGTGCATAAGATAATAATTTGGAAGAATGAGATCTGGAATGAAGACTTTGTTTCTGAATCACAGTTTCTTTGAAATTGTAGGGGATGTTGATCTTAAAAATAAAAATAATAGTAAAAAAGAAAAGAAAAGGGTGATATATATATTAAACCAATAATATATTTTGCTAATACGTAACTAATTACAAAACATACAAAAATGCAGATTAATTACCACATAATCACTAATATATACCTTTACAACTTATAACCTATATCCACATTAGTTGGTAAACTCTAAAACCTTACAACCAACACTAGCTAGACAACATTTAAATAATCAAGAATTCAACAAAGATTATTAAATAGAAATATTTTTGTTCTCATGGTTATAAGATAAATTTTATCGGCAATTCCCAATGATCTACATAAGTTAATTTATATAAGCAAATTCAACAGTTTATCAGGTTGTATTCTAGAGAATTTTTCAACTGATTTTTAGAATTGTTAAGTTCATTCTCAAGTGTACGTCTTGATTTTCTCATTAAGCACACAATTCTCGGTTTTAAAATTATCAATCAAATCACAACCAAGAATCTCTTTTTCAAGTACTTCACTCTTATTATAAGCTTTATTGATCTTTTTCAATTTGGTGCATTCTTTAAAAAGCTTGTTATATATATGCCATTTACGGCTCATTGTTCGTCACTAGACCCACTACTACATCTCATTCATGAAGCTACAAAATTCTTGTAATTGTCGTTTTTATTTGCGTAATCAAAATCAAAATCATCATTCTTAGTGTTAAATTACCACTTGTACCAAAAGCTTAAATTGATAGGATCGAAGAGGTAAATTTAATCACTTAATCAACATTTTAACACTCACCATCATGTGTGGGCTCAAACTCTATTTTAATAGCTAGGTGAGACCCAACACATAAAATATTTAATTAAATAGAGGGTGATTTGACAGAGTCAATGTTTGGTCTTAAGACCTTTAACTTTGATATCATGTTAAATTACCAGTTGTCCTAAAATCTTAAGCTGATAGGAAGAGATAAATTTAATCACTTAATTAATCAACACTTTAACACTTGATAGTATTTATGGCTTTACTTTTAGACTTCCTATAATTGAGACATACAATCCAAACATGTCCAAAGCCCCAACACTCATGAAACTAGAGGTTTCTAGTTGTAGTGAACATGTATATCAGTATATGTGCGTAAACTAGGCCTTGTATACGAGGAGAAACCTAAACTAAAGTATGCCCCAAGCTCCCAAGTCAAAATAAAATAAATAATAATAATAAAGAAAGAAAATGGCATGCATGCATAATTTCCCTTCTATGCAACAGATTTATTTAAATTTTTCCACCTAACATTAACATGAAATTGTGGTAACTCCTAAATAGTGTTTTCTAATCTTTCTAATTTTGAGGGAGCTAGCATCTACTGTTTTTACTATTTATACTCTTTTTGTGCGGCTCTCAGTGAATATATGCTATTATGGTCATGCCCAATAGCCATAATTAGGCTCCCCGACTGCCTTTTTAATTAGAAAAAAAAAAAACTTTATAATCCTATAATCCTATGTCCTCAAAAAAAGTAATGCTACAAATTCCTCTTGTGTCACCTTTGTATCCCTCTAAGAATGATGTGACTCTTAAAATCACAATTAGGCTTGTGATAAATTATTATTGGATTTTGATCAAATAATAATTTTAAAAGTCACATCATTTTTGGAGGAACGCCAGAAGAACACAAGAGGGACTTCTAGAATTACTCCCTCAAATTTTTTTTTAACAATACTCCGTATATATAGTTTGATACTGTTTTACTGACATGCCTTAAGTTTTCAATATTTCGGATCCATACATATATATATATATATATTTTTGTGATATTCAATGTTTTTAATTAATTAATTTCATCCATCTTCAATAAAATTACTAACTAAAAGTCTAAAACTAGTCGTATAAGAATAATATATAGGTGAGGTGACCACATATTACAAGGTACTAGTGTACATGTGTGCATCCCATGTAACGAAATTTTGTCCATGATTTTAACAAAAAGTGGATAGAAGTAATTGATTAAAAAAATTTCATACTACAAGTGCATGTAATTAGAAATTAAACTTCAAATGGTGTAAATGTATATATAAAATCAATTGTTTATAAATCTTTATATAATCATTTGATTATGAGACCTTGAGCATATTTGGCCCACTTCAGCACTTACCAGAAGTTCAGTGTTCTCAACAGTACACATAGGAAATCTTATGTTTCAAAGTGATGCTTTTTAATCTAATTTAATTAATTAGTTGATAGACCTTGTTACTATGAGGTGACATAATTTAAGTAGTCTCGTGTATCATAACCTTTTAATTTCGTGTCAGATTTATGCATGGGTCGGATAAATGATTATCAGTTCTAAATGTAACGTGTTGGGTTTGGACCGTGTTGAGTCATGCATATAAAATTATAAATGTCAACTATAACTTGATTCATTTAATTAAATGGATTAGACTCTTTAATCCGAACCTACTAATTTCGTGTTGGGTTCGTAGAACGTGTAAAAAATTGTCATTCCTAGATCTAGGTACCTCTCAATGTTATTTTTGTTTATGTTTTCTAATTAGAACTTCGCTCATGTTCATGCTTAATTTAGTTTTTATTATAGATAATAAAAAAAAATTTTAAAAAAATGTTTTCATTCCTCAACCCTAATTATATAACCGGCTAGTTGATCGTGCATGTAGGATTCATTTCTCATGTACTAACGCAAAAGTTTTTTCTTCAACACATCATGATCCAGTTGCTTTTGCTTATGATTTTAGCTATAGATCAACTAAACTGATGACAGCATACATAGTTAACCATCTTATGGTTCAGACCAATTAACACTATCATGGGGTGGAGTTGGATTTGTAGCCGCAATTGAACAAGCAACTGACATTAATTAATTATTCTTGGATAAATGCTATTAAGAATTTTCAAGTGTCAATCTCTCAATATTTTTGTTTATGTGGCACATTCACATCCACTTGTTTTCTTAAAAAAACAAAAAAACAAAAAATAGAATATTAAGAAATAGATACTTGAGACGTATGACAAGTAGGATTTCTCTTATCCTTATTAATATTCAACATGTTAAATCACTGCTTATTTCAAAAGATAAACTAATAAGAAATGATGATTCAATCATTTAATTAATAGTTTAGCACTCTATCTCATGTGTAAGCTTAAACTCTTTTCAATAATTAAGTAAGACCCAAGATATGAAATATTTTAATTGAAATTGAAGGTAAATTATGAAGACTATATATATTAAATTACTATTTATCTCAAAAGCTTAAACTAATAGGAAATAGTAAATTTAATAATTTAATTAATGTTCTAACATAACTCCATACTTCAAACACCAGAAAAAAGAACTAGTACTGTTAGTTGCATCCCCAGTTGCCAAAATAAAAATAAGAAAGACTATTACATGTACAAAAATCCATCAACAACTTAAACATCCCTTGTTAGCTTTGAAAGCAATTTCCTTTTTTCTTTGGTGGAAGGAATTATGTATATATATAATCACATTCCTGTGGCAGCAATTCAAATCCAGTCTTTAAAAAAAGAAGATTATTATTATTATTATATATAAATTTGAGAACTAAACAAAGGCAAACCAACACATCTCTGTGGAACTTACCATAACCGTAACTTGAACAACTATTAAACCTAGCTAGTAATCAACTGATGACTATTTGTTTCTGGCTTACATTTATACTTATCATATTTTCCAAAATTCTCTTATCCCCCCCTCAACAAACATATATACACCCAAAACTAAAGTACCAATGAGAGACAAGCTAATTAAACTGCTGGTACTTGATCAACAAAAGTTGGATCATATATATCAGTTATGGATGGGAGGATTCTTTTTTGTTGGAGTGTAATCCATAGACACTAATTCATCACTGTCCAGCACCTCATGATCTTGGTTTGGTGTAATCTGATCGACATATCCCTTGGGAGCTTCATTACTAGCCCTTGGCAAGTTCCTTGCTGCAGAAAAAACCCCAAAAAAACTGCTAAAGATCAAACTTGCACGCACTTTGGAATGTTGGTAAGGAATTGAAAGTACATATATAGAAAAAAAAGAAAATTTACCTGTAGCTGTGATGGAGATGAAGCAAAGCAACAGAAAAGCCAGAAGAAGAAGGCGCTTGCATATAGCCATTTTGAAGACTGAAAGAGTACTTTTGATATGATACTAAATCCCCTTTTCTGCATTGCATCTTCATCTAAGTTGCGATCTCTTATATAGACGGGAAGAATAGTACTGAGAAATGTGATGTTGCTAGGTGACTGTGATGTGAATTTGTTGGTGTGATTTTCCCTCGAAAAGAATGGTTTATAGGGTCAGCATGTTGGTGTTCTAACAGCATCAATGTCTTCTACTGTTTTGCATGACAATATTGTTATCTGGTTGGGGGTATATGACAATATGTACTCTTTATCGTCTTATGAAAATCCTACTTTTTTTCTTCTCAACATGTTTTTGGGGCAGACAATTTATCTTTGGGATGGTTTGTGGAGGAGGGGTGTCGGTAGAATCAAGCCCTTTCCTGCAAAATAGTATTCTGGGGATGAAGTCGGAGCGAAGCCTCGGATACCCGGATATCAAAAAACACAAAAAAAATGTGACAATTTCCTCAAAAATAAGCAAAGGAAAATTGCATTTTTCTTGTTTGTACAAAGATTCATCTGGTATACTTCACACTTGACATATAATCTAGAGCCTGATTTGTGCAGCACCAGTGAGCCAAGCACATGGAAATTGCCTCCCTCCTAACATCAAATGGATCATATTCATTCATTAGAAGTGGCTATACAAAAAATTCCCTAAAAGAAGTATACAATAATGTTCTGCTATATCACAGTGTGTATATATATATATATACTTCATCATGGCATATATATATATATACCTCTTTACCTGTTTATATATATCATTCTTGTTTGATTAATCATGGAAGAAACAATGCTTTAACGAATGGAAGGAGATTATCTAGACTGGTGGGGGCTACAATCCCTTTCAGATATTGTGAGCACGACGATCTGTACAAAAATCACATGGGATGCAGTGGTGAATATCTAATCAGTGGCCCTGCCTTGTCCCTATTTTGCACATACATTAAACATGATTGAACTTGCCAATTAAAGCTTGAGAATAGGAAAGCAAAAAATAGAGAGTAAAATTAAGAGGCTTGATTTGGAAAAGCTTATTCTATCCTTAGAAATTACTTTTTTCCCCTGAAAAGTTTTTAACTATCAAATTTTGTTCTTTGCTTTTAAAGTATTATCTTTATTACCCTTTTACTTTTGGAATATAGAAGAAGTTTTTGTGGACCTCCAAAGCAATCCGAAGCCTTTAAGTTCTCCACTCTTACAATGATTGGAATCTAAAGGCACATATATATCATGTTACAATCCTTCTTTTTGAACAGCCACATTGTCGAACTAATGTTTTTGATTCATGAACCATATATGGTGACTTATTAAAGTTAGGGAAACAAGTGTATCATGTCAGGCTATTTTCTCGGACAAATTCTTCCTTTGTTTTTTTGTCCTCATCTCAGACTTTTTTCAACAATTTTGTATTACATGCTGCTCATAATTGGACAATATATACCAAATCCTATTCCTAGCGTTAAAATATCAATTAAATAATTAAATTTACTATTTTCTATTAACTTAAGCTTTTAAGTTAATTATCTAGTAGTTTAGCATAGTATCAAAGCAAATTAAGATATAACGAAAGCTCTCAATCTAAGAAATCCTCATATCATCGATCAGTGTATATAACAAGGTGGGCAAAGACCTGCCTGACCCTAACCAATGCTTCCTTCCGAATTAAGAGTATGTTTGAAATTGTGTTAGAAAAATAGAGCTTTTAAGTCAAAAAACAATTTTGCTAAAAGTAGGTTTTGGCCATTTCTAGAGTAAAAAAGTAAAATAAAATACGTTTGAAATTTTTTTTACCAAACAAGTCTGCTTTTGTTTGGAACAACTTTTTAGGTATTAAAAGTATTTTTTAAGCTCTATAACGCAATCCCAAACAAGCTTTAACTCAGCTCCGAATCCTCAAAGGTGCGTTTAAAACGCCATTTATATGGTCCATCCCATATGGGATTGTGATCGATTTTAGGTTCATTGTTTATTTTTAAGTCAAAATTCTGATTTTATTTAATCTCAATGCTCGAAGAGAAAAATTGGACAAAAATACAGACTGTGGATCTCCTATATATATTTTTTTTTCTTCGATCTAAGAAGCAAAGGTATCCATGGGTCCTAGATTGCTAGTTGAGTTTGACATGAGATTATGAGAATGAAGCTTTAAATAAAGCATCCCTATCCAAAAGCACTAAAAAGAGGGAAAGGTGTTTCTTCAATCGGCCCCCCAGGGCATGCACATACTCCTACTTAAGCCCTCTGCATGGATGAGCCCCCACATTATGCATGGGGAGGGTCCGGTCCATAGCATCGCTGAATGAGCCAGCTCAAGCTACCCCTTCGGTACTGTAAGGCCATTTGCTCATGGCATCTGCCCCAGCATGCACTAAATTTTAGGGCCCCCTGAGTCCTGCTGCAACATCGCAGCTACCGATTTGAACCATCAATTCCCTTCTTCAACTTTGCCCCCCACCCCCCACTTCAGGTTGACAAGTGGAGATATCCGACATAATATCTCATCTCTAAAGCAAGCTGGCTCCTCATCTACAATTTTACATGTTCATCATGCATGCTTAATCACGGAAGAGGAAAAAGAAATTATTAAAAGATAATTTAGTTTATAAGTAAACGTTTTTTGAAGGCCACAGAAAAATGACTTTGAAGCTATCTTAGGGCTTATATCTTGAATATATTAAAATATATTATTAAATAATATTGCAATCATCTTTATTTATAGATAAATTATAAGTAATGAATAAGAAATCCTAGGTTAAATAAAATCTGAATATATATATATAGCATCTACAAACATCAGTTAACCTGATTGAGCCGACATGGATGGACACACTCACTTACACTAGACTTGAAAAAGTCATCTGAAAGGTGGTGGTCAGATTATGTCATGATGCCTGTAATGGGACAGGATTTTGGAGCCCCCATGGTCCAATATCAAGTACTACTGCAACACTTGATGGCTTGCTTGCTGTTTGGTTGTTCATATATATATATATGCATGGTTAATTAATGGACCATGTCATTTGTATAGGGGGGGTTTATGGAAGTTTGCGGGTGTTTTTGGACAATGGGCTGGTACCAAATTACCAATCACAATAATGTGGTGGTGTCTAGTCTTTGGCTTTCTTAATATTTCATGTCAGCTTCTGTTTTTAAGTAATCATAAGTAAGTTTTTTCAAGTGATCAGTAGTCAACTTTGTTTATGAGGGCACAAGCTCACGTGAATGTGTTGGAATGGCCTCAAACACTCTCTTCTCCATCACACACATCCCACATACCTTTCTCCCCCACATGCTTCATCAACATAATATCTTTTTCTTTTTTCTAATTGAAAGGAGAAAATAGGTTATAGCCTTATAGGGGTGGATCTTTCTCATTCTTGATTCAAATGGAAGAGGGAATAAGATATCTGTGAGAATACTACCAAACACAAGATCAGTAGCAGCCCATTTGGTTAACAAGTGTGCACAATAATTGGCACATATAGATATTTTCAAAGTATTCCAGCTTTGAAAGGAAGAGTGATCAATAGTATGTAATATCAGATACAATAGAGGTAAACTGCCAATAGGATAAAAGATGGAGTTGATTCACAACAAAAATTACCGGAAGTGCATCCCCTTTCAAAGCAAAACACCACACCCCGTAGAAAGAAGCTAGTTGAGAAGCCAAAAGAGCTGCTAAGGCTAATTCTCCTAAGAGCACATCAGTGGAGTGAAGTTTAATATCCCATATTCCCATATATACTAGCTATAGCTAGAAAAGTTCCCAAAGCATGCATATATTATATATGTGATACATTTAAAAATGACATATATGGTAGTTATGCACGCTTTAAAATTTTTTCATATATATATATATATATATATATATAATTTCAAGTGTTTGAAATTAACTTATTCCATGGTCTTACAATATAAAATCTCATATCTTGTACAATATTATAGCGTTCCCCAATACTAGGCCTATTATCTGCTTCCAAAACCACCTACATTTTTTTTTTTTTTTTTTTTTGTATAACAAGGCATTTCATTCAACAAACCAGGGAACCAAAGTCCTTACAACCAGCCAAAACAAGAGAGGGGGGTGGATCTTTACCACTGCAAATGGGGAAAGGAGGGGGGGAAGTAAGTGAGAATGCAGCCCGAGAAGACTCTTGCCGCGGCCTAAAACGCCATATAGTGGGCGCAGAAGTTTGCACTTTTGTGAGTTTTTTTGCTTCCCAACAAGAGGAAGTAGGTAAAAGAGACAAAGTAGTAGCTATAACAGAATCTATATGCCAATCTTGAGAAATGAGAGGGTTGTTTAGAGCTTTAATCGCCACAGCTGAGTCGCCTTCTAGGGAGAACTTTGAGAGATTCAAAGAAAATGCTACTGAGGCAGCTAGCTGGGCAGCAAGGGCCTCTCCAAAGTTAGGATCACACAGGGGGTTGATCTGGGAGAGAGCCTTAACAATATGACCATTGGAGTCTCTGCACACGGCTGCCTGCACTGAGAAGGTCTCCCTAATTGCAGTGTCAAAATTTATCTTGTAAGTGCCAGCAGCTGGAGGAGACCGAAAAACTTTCACAAGAGGAGAAGAAGACTTCCAGGCAACAGTATGGTCCAAAGAAGTTCTTCTGATAGAGCTGGCCAGAGAAGATAAATCTGGAATAACACCTTCATGCACAGCTTTGTTTCTCGCAAACCAAAGCATATCACATAAAATAGCAGAAAAAATTTGGAATAAGTGGGAGTCAGTTTTAGGGATACCAAAAAAGGAGTGAGGATAAATAATGCCCTTAATCCAATTAGAGAGGCTTAAAGAGGACCAAGCTAATGAATCAAGAGGCCAAAAGGAAGACCTCCATGCAACCCTTGCAAAAATGCAGCTGAAAAGGAGATGAGACAAGGAATCTTCTCCATTACTGCATAGGGGGCAAAGAGACTTGGTAGAGGAAATATGAAAGATGGTTTAAAGTCTGACTTTGGAGGGGAGTAAGTCCTAGGCAATTTTCCAAAGGAATAGAATTAACCTAGCATTGAGCTTTAGTTTCCAGAGAGCTTTCCAACAACTAGGCTCTAGAGGAGAGGAAACAGAAGAAGTACTAAGGCTACTAATCAGTCTAAAGGCTGAGCTAGTGGAAAACAGGCCATTAGAGGAGGGGGTCCAAATGTAGGGGGTGGATAAGTTTTAAGTGATAAGAATCTTCTTTAGGATTTCTTTGAACAAAGGGAAGTGAACGAAGAAACCAGAAGAGGAAGGTTCCAGTGGCCATTAGGAGTGATAAGGTCAGAAATGATCATTTCTGGGGAAGAAGACCTATTCTGAGAAAGAGGAATAGGGGAGAAAAAAGGCATAGTAGGAATCTAGGAGGAATTCCATAATGAAAGGGAAGAGAACCTATGGATTCTGTGGCAAGCACTTTGAGAGATATTGGGCTTAGATTTTAAGATGTCTTTCCAAAGCCAAGAAGATGAGGAATGGGAAGAGGGGGAAAGGAAAGTTTCAGTTTGAAGGTACTTACCTGAGAGCTGGGATGCCCAAAGAGATTCTGAACCCGTGAGGAGCTTCCAACCAAGTTTTGAGATGAGAGCAAGATTAACATCTCTCATTTTCCTAATTCCCAATCCACCAAAAGCTTTAGGAGTGCAAATTGAATTCCAAGATTTGAGAGACAGATTTTTGGTTTTTTTGGGGAAAAAACCCCACCAAAAGTTTTTGAAAACTTTATCAAGTTGGCTGCAAATTTTTTAGGGGAGCAGGAAAGTACTCATGGCATAGGAGGGGATAGTTGCTGCCACTGATTTAATAAGGACCAATCTACTTGCTTGAGACCGGGTTTTTGCTCTCCAACCATCCATCTTGTTCTTGACTTTTTCAATGATGTTTAGGAAAGCATAGTGTTTAGGGTTACCAAATAGGATAGGGAGGCCAAAGTAAATGGATTTGGAAGAGGTAGAAGAAAAGGGCAAGATGTCAAGGATTAAAGCAGCAGTGGCCGAGTTGGTGTTTTTGGAGAATATGACAGAAGACTTTCCATTGTGGATGGATTGTCCAGACCAGAGACAATATTTCGTTAAGCAAGATTGTATACTGGTGGTTTCTTTTGGGGTGGCTTTACCAAAGATCAAAAGATCATCAGCAAAGAGAAGGTGATGAATGGCAGGGGTGTTTCTGGAGATTTTCAGGCCTTTGATATTGCCTAGAGCCTCTTCTTTAAACAACAATCTGGAAAGTACTTCAGTGCCAAGGATGAACAAAAAAGGGGAAAGAAGGTCACCTTGCCTAAGGCCTCTTTTAGGGGAAAACAAGCCAAAGGGGCTGCCATTGATAAGAATGGAGAAAGAAGAGGAGGAGATGCACAATCTGATCCACCTAATCCAGACAGGATGGAAGCCCAGCTTCTCCACAACTGATAAGATAAAGTCCCATTCCATTTTATCAAAAGTCTTCGCCATGTCCAAGTTTAAAAGCATACACCCTCATTTCCTTATTTTTTTGTGGAAAGTGTGCAATAGTTCATGAGCTAAAATAGTGTTGCTTTGAATGTTTCTGGAGGGAACGAATGCAGATTGCAGAGGAGAAATGATTTTAGGGAGCATGGTCTTTAGTCTGTTGGCCAGTATCTTGGTGATGATTTTGTACACTAAGTTGCATAAGCTGATAGGCCTAAAGTGGTGCACTGTATGAGAGCCAGACTGCTTTGGGATCAAAGCAATGTGAGTGTGGTTTAGCTCCTCAAGCAGGTGGAAATTCTGGAAGAAGCTACCAACATGGTCAAGCACATCAGACTTGACAATAGGCCAGAATTTCTTGTAGAAGAGGGCAATGTAACCATCTGGCCCAGGAGCTTTGGAGGAGCCTAAATTGGAGAGGGCTTGGACCACCTCTTCTTCAGAAGGTAAGGCACAAAGGAACAAGTTATCCTCAGCTGTAATCATAGGAGCAAAATGACCGAGCATATCATCTTCAATAGGAGGAATAGAAGAAGCAAACAAATTGGAGAAATGGGACACAAAAATTCCTCCAATTTCAGCTCTGTTAGAAACCTAGACTCCTTCATTAGTCTTCAAGAAATTTACAGCATTAGATCTTCTCTTAATCAAAGTAGAAGTGTGAAAAAAAATTTAGTGTTGAGATCCTTACAATGCAGCCATGATTCTCTAGATTTAGACCTCCACAAAGATTCTTCTTTGATCAGTAAATCATCTAGATCTTTCTTCAGCATGGTTTCTTGCAAACTATGGTGAGAGCTGGGAGAGGAAAGCTGAACCTGATCAATCTTGAGGAGAGTAGACTTGATCTGAGAATGTATGTTACCAAAATGGAGATGATTCCACCTTTTGAGAGCAACTTTAGTGTGATTCAACTTCTTAACAAGACAAGCAGCTGGGGAGCCAGAGACAAAATGCTTCCATGCTGCTGCTATAACCAGGCCATATGTGGGATCTAATGTCCAGAACTTTTCAAATTTGAAAGGTCTGGGCAAAAAAGAAGAGGTTGTGTTGGTGTTTAGGTATATAGGGTTATGGTCAGAGATGGATGCAGGGAGATGTGTAAGGGAAAACTCAGGGTGAAGGTGAATTCAATCCAGGGAGGCTAAGCCTCTATCCAACCTTTCCTTGATTGTTGCATAACCTTGTCTGTTGTTACACCAGGTAAAAGGGTTACCAACAAACTGATAAGCGCCGAATGTTGTACATTCAATCCCCTTAACTCGCATATGTTAATTCCTTAGCATTGTTATTTGTTTGATTTTGTGTTGTTTTTGTGTTTTCAGGTATTTAATAAAGATGCAAGAAAAACCATTAATTTTGGGTTTAAAGCACAATTTGAGAGGACCTAGAAGATATGATTAAGCTTAACCAATCACAATAGAAGATATATATGATGTGGTTAAGTTTAATTAAATCAAGGAAAGGATAAAATCGGAATTTCTCCACTTAGAGTCAAAATCGGAT
>CM017321.1:41940444-42045490 GCA_006937295.1 Carpinus fangiana | reverse complement strand
GGGATTCGTTCTATTGCGAGTGGTATTTTATTATTGATTATTTTGGTCACGAAATAACCACATCACAAACCCAAGGTCCACTAACCCAAGCTGATCTATAAGTTCCTGAAGGGGCAGTAGGAGGAGCTAGCAACAGGTCTGCCCCAACTAGTTTTTCAGATTGATTAAGAACAAAGTTAAAATCACCAATACAGAGCCATGGACTGACAAAATCCTCACCAACAACAGTGAAAGAGTCCCAGAAGACTAGCTTGTTAGAAGAATCAGGAGAGCCATTAATACAGGACAAAATTCAAGGATAGTTTAGGGGGTCAGAGAAGCACTATGCAGAAATATTGTTCTTATTGGAGAGAAAACTTTCCAGTTCAACTCCTAGCCTCCAGGCAAGAACAAGACCTCCACTAGTACTAGTATGAGTAACATGAGTCATCAAGTAGAAGCCAAGACGATTCAAGATAGAAGTGACAAGAGATGGGGGAGATATGGTTTGAGAAAGAAAGAGTACATCAGGGCTATTGGTTCTGATCAATGCCCTAAGTCCACGAACTACAGCAGGTTTAGAAATACCCTTGCAGTTCCAAGATAGAATCTTCATATGAAACTGGGGGATACCACATGGTCCCCTAAACCAGTGACTACATTATCAGTTGTCTCAACAAAAACTGGAATTGAAGCAGAAGAAAAAACCTTATCCTTGTTCCTAGAGGCTTTGAAGAAAGACCTAGCTAGAAGCAGCAACTTAGTAGTTGGGGTGGTGTCCATTGGTGTCTCCAATTCTGCTGGAGTAATAGCTAACAAAGAGGAAAGGCCAGAACTCTTCTTGAATGGGAGCAGCTCTCCTGTAAGTCTAGCTCTTTTTTTTCTTGACAGGGAAAGGGTTATAGCCAGGAGGGGAAGGTTTCACAAGCTTGAGGAGACCGAGGGGGGGGGGGGGGGGGGGGAGTGTTTTTGGAGTGGTTGGTCTTTTTGGAAGAGTTTTGTTTTTTGGAGGGAGTTTTGGGTTGGTTATAGCAGTTTGTGAGAATGTACAGTCAGAAGAGGGAGTAGTGATGGGCTTGAGATGTGGGGCCAAATGGGAGGTTTATGATTAAAGAAGGTTGGGCTTGAGAGGCAGGCCCAGTAAGTTTGGATGGAGGGGGTTGGCCTAAAGATGATGGCCCAGGAGAAAGCTGGTTTGTAGCTGACAAGCAGAGGGGTTGAGATGGAAGTAGTAGTTGCAGTTGGGATGTAGGAAATTTGTGGGATTGATTTGGAGTTGGTGGTGATAATGTAGAGTTAGATAAGGTGTCCAGAGCAGAAGTAGTGGAGAGAATAAAGCTAGAGTCATTTAATGAGGGAGAGGTGGGAAATGGCATGACAGAGGTATGGGATATTTTCTGTTGCATGGGACGTGTCTAAGCTAGGAAAGTTTGGGTGTTAGGAACAGGAATTAGGTTAGCTTCACTCGGATGAGTTGGCTCAGGTAACCTGGTGTGAGAAGTTGATGGCTGTGTTTGGGTAATGGCAATGTTTGGACTGGTTTGTTGGAGAGGAGATGGTGGAGCAGGTTACAGAAGATATTAACATGGAGAGAAACATAATATTTAGCAGGGAATTTTTCTTTTGGTGGAGCAGTGCAATGGATGGGCTTATGGCCAATCCTACCACATGAGGTGTAGTATATGTTGAGTCTCTCATACTTAAGAAAAATCCAGAGAGACTCACCTTCATCTCTTCTGAAGTTGAAACCAAGCTTCAAAGGATTACAGACTTCAAGATCAACCAGAATCCTGAGGTAGCTTCTAAATGTTTTCTTGTCAACACTGTAGTCATCAACCTTAAGCAAGTTTCCCAAGCCTTTTCCAATAGAAATGGCTATTTTGGTTGTCATGTTGATCAAAGGAAGACCGTGGACTTGAATCCAAAAAGGAGCTATGTGGAAAGATAGTTCATTTAAGGTGGCTTGTAGATGCCATGGCTGAAGAATGATAAGAGAGCCATTGACATTCCAAGTTACTTGTTTTTGGATTCTAGTTAGGTGTTCTGGCTTGGATAATTTAAACAGGAACTTATTTGGGCCTAAAACAGCAAAAGAAAAAGGAACAGTAAACTCCCAAGCTTTGGAAAGGGCTGCAAAAACTGATTGGTTGTTGTGTGTTTTATGAGAAATGATGTGACCAACCAGAGGTAGGGATTCATCTTTAACAATTTCAGTAGTTAGAGAATCAATTTGAGTAGAGGGATCATCCCAAGAAAGAACCTCAGTCTGAGCAATAAGACTATTGATATCCATAAGGAAAGAAAGAGGTTTAAAGGCAAGAAAGACAGAAAAAGAGGAAACCAAAGAGGTGACCAGGAAAGAAGCAAGAGTGGAAAAGAAGAAAAAGATGATATAGAGTGAAGAAGGAGAGTTGAGAGATGATCAAGAGAGGTAACAGAACCAAGGAGGAAAAGATTGAGGTGGGAAGGAGATGGCATATGATCAAGAAAGGAAGTAGAAAAAAGTTCAAAAAACTTTCTTCACAGGGGAGCTCTTTCACAGAGAGAGCGAGTTATATATATATTGAAAATAGCCCATTAAATTATATTACTTTTTCACTTTTTCACTTGCACCTCAAATTACCACTCCATAACAAAAAGGCCACTCCGTTAGGGAAAATCGTTAAAATGAATAAAATGTTGTCACGTGCGCATCGGATGACCACATTGGTGTCTTTATTCATTAAAAAAACCCTTCAAAATTAATTAATTAAAACTAAAAAAAAAAAAAAGTAAACTAAACTAAAAAAAAAAAAGAACAAAACTATAAAAAAAAAAATTAAAAAAAAAACCTAAAACGTATATGGTTGCTTTTTTTTTTTCTAGTTTTTTAATATATTTTTCAATTTTTTTTAGTTTTCAATAATTATTAGGGTAATTTTGTTTTCAAGGGCAATTTTGATTTTGAAAAGAAAGAGTTAAAGTGGTCATGTGAGGCACACATGACCACTTTTCCATCCATTTTAACATTAATCCTTGCTAACAAAATGATAGTTTGAGGTACCTAAATACCATTTTGTAAAATATGATGGTGTAAGTAAAAAAATGGTGGTACTTTAGGGGTTGTATTTTTCCCTTTTTTTTAAAAAAAAATAAATTATTCCATGCACCGTTTGTTAATGATGGCATTGTGGTGATATTATTATTATTATTTTGTAACAACAGTGCATTAACAAACCATGAAACCAAAAGTTTTACAAATAGAGTCAATCAAAGAAGGTGGATCCTTTCCACTACAAATGAGATAAGAAGGAGGGGGAGAAAAATAAGTAGGAATGCAGCCCGAGAAGACTCTTGCAGCGGCCCAAAATGCCACATGGTGGGCGCAGAAGTTGCACTTCTGTGAACTTTCCTAGCTACCTAAAGAGCAGAAGC
The DNA here is from genome assembly GCA_006937295.1 of Carpinus fangiana. Lineage (NCBI taxonomy): Eukaryota > Viridiplantae > Streptophyta > Magnoliopsida > Fagales > Betulaceae > Carpinus > Carpinus fangiana. Next base: position 42,042,097 of record CM017321.1, on the reverse strand, counting down.
TAGAAGTGTGGATAATGTGAAGGCTATGATGAATCAATGTGCCAATCTTGTGAGAGAGCTGGAGTCTACAGAGCTGCTATGATCACAGCTGAGTCACCTTCTAAGGAGAAGTTTTTAGCTTCAAAGTAACTGCTAGAGAAGCTGCAAGCTGGGCAGCCAGAGCCTCTCCATAGTTTGCATCACATGGAGGACTGATTCGGGAGATTGCTTTGATGATGTGCCCCTTGGAGTCCCTACAAACTGCTGCCTGAGAGGAGAACTGCTTCCTTATAGCAATGTCAAAATTTATCTTGAAGGAACCAACAGGAGGAGGGGACCAGAATTCCTTGGCCAAAGGGGAAGAGGATCTCCAAGCAGCAGCACGGTCAAAGGCAGTTCTTCTGATGGATTTGGCCAAAATATTGATATCTGGTATCAACCCTTCATGCATTGCTTTGTTCCTAGAAAACCACAGTAGATCACAAAGCATAGCAGCAAAAATTTGGAAAAGATGTGAGTCAGCTAGAGGGATACCTAGAAAGGAATGAGGGTGAATTATGCCTTTAATCCAGTTGGGGAGAGAGAGAGAAAGGACCAGGCAAGGGAGTCTAGAGGCCAAAAAGAGGTTCTCCATGCCACTCTAGCAAAAATGCAACGAAAAAAAAAGATGAGGAAGAGAATCTTCTTCAGTGTTGTAGAGAGGGCAAAGAGATTTAGTGGGGGGTATGAAAAAAATGGTGTTTAGTCTAGCTTTTGTTGGTAGAAGGTCCTAAGCTATTTTCCAGAGGAATAAAGTCAGCCTAGCATTAAGATTGAGTTTCCATTAGGATTTCCAAGAGCTAGTATCTAAAGGAGAAGAAACTGAGGAGAACCTTTGGTTGTTTAGCAATTTATAGGTTGAGCTGGTGGTAAAGAGACCACTAGGGGAGGGGGTCCAAAGGAAAGATGAGGAGGGGTTAGGATTAATATAGGTTTTCATGATTTCCCTTACACTTGAGGGAGTGAACAAGGAGATCAGAAAGGGAAAATTCCAAGTGTCATTTGGGAGAATGAGGTCTGAGACCTTCAATTCAGGATGAGCAGCAAGACTAAGAGGAAGGGGGGAAGGGGAGAAAAGAAGGGGCAGTTGGTAACCATGAGGAGTTCCAGACAAAGAGGTTAGAGAGCCTATGGATTTTGTGACAGGCACCTAAGGAGATTAATGGTTTTGTTTTGGTGATGCCTTTCCACAGCCAAGAATTGGCAGAAATGGATGAGGGGGAAAGAAAAGATTCAGAGTTGAGATACTTACCTGATGGCTGGGACACCCAAAGACAATCTGCACCCGTGAGGAGTTTCCATCCTAGCTTAGCCATGAGAGCTATGCTCACATCTTGCATCCTCCTAAAACCCAAGCCACCAAAGACTCTAGGGATGCAAAAAGAGTTCCAAGATTTTAAGTTAAGGTTTCTGGTCTTTGAGGAGGGAAAACCCCACCAGAAGTTCTCAGATTCTGGTTAAGAATTCTTGCTTGGATAGTTTGATAAGATACTTGTTTGGGCCTAACGCAGCAAATGAGAAGGGAACAGTAAATTCCTAGGCTTTTGAGAGGGCAGCATAAATTGACTGGTTGTTTTGTGTTTTTTGGGATATGACTTAACCAACCAGAGGTAGGCAATCAACATGAGTTGTTTCAGGGGTGAGTGACTCAATCTGAGATGAAGGATCATCCCATGAGAGAGCTTCAGTTTGAGCTATGAGGCTGTTTATGTCCATTGGTGAAGGAGAAAGGAGGTGGTAAAAACAGAGAGAAAAGAAAGGAGGCTAGGAAGGGGAAGGGAGTATGAGGGAAGAAGAAGCTGAGGAGGGGAAGGACAACAGAGGCCGACAGGAGAAGGAAGTAAGAAGCTGAGGGGAAGAAGAAAGATCAGCAGATGAGCAAGAAGGATCAAGGGAGCAGAACAGATGCAAGAAGGAAAGAAAACTTCAAAGAAGAGTTCTTAGGAATAGTTCTTTCGAGGAGAGAGAACTAAGCGTTTTTTAAGGCATTTCTTCAATCCATGATATTTTTCCTTTGTGGTGATATTATTAGTCATGATTATGATGCTTTAAGTTATTTATGGTTAGTAGTTAGTTGCTACTCTGGTTTATATTTGTGATTTAATTAGTATTATTTTATTGTGGTTGTAAAAGAAAAAAGAAAAAAGAAAAAAAGAGTATACCTTTCCTCTGCATAATTACTTAATTATTGAGGAGTTATAAGTAACACTTCGGGTACGTTGTATTCAAAGGGTAGCTTAATCGACAATGAATCACACCTCATGAAGCGGGGGTTGCTAGTTTGAATCCCCCATTACCCCTAGCTCTTGTGTGGACATGTTAAAAAAAAAAAAAAAAGTATCACTTTGGGTTATTTCTTGTTATATAATCTAGTGCATTGCTATAACACTCCAAACTGTTTACCAGTTAAATAATTTAGGGGCATTCATTATTTGACCCCTTTAAATGAAAAATCTTGGTTCCAAATTACATGGATTTCATGTTATGATCTAGGTTGGTCCATCTCTCCAATGAATTTGCATGATTTAATGCCTCCCCCTGCCCCTATTGTAATTCTGATTTTAAAAAAAAAAAAAAAAAAAAAAAAAAAAGAAAGAGAAACTTGCTTGATTTGGTAACTAGCATTTCCCAAAAACTCTCTTTTGATCTCTCTTTAGAGAAAAATCCTTCCCCTCTTTGTAATAATCATCGGTTACCGGTTCGTAGCCACTTATCAGGACTAGTAACCAGGTCTTTAAAAAATTGTTGTTTTTTTTTTTGCCTATTTTTTTGGCTTAATTTAGCACATTAAGGTTTTTTTTTGGCCCAATAAGCTAGGCTTTGTTGTGGTTGTTAAAAATAAAAATAAAAATAAAAACTAGAGTAAACGACATCATTTTACATTTTTTAAATATAAATAAATAAATGTTTTATATATATACATCCGGTTATTGGTTATAACTGAGTGTATATAAATGCAAAAACCGGTAACTAACCGGTAAGGTTGGTTACAGTTATTTTCAACCGCTTTAAAAGCGATTGGCTAGTTACCAGTTAGTGGCCGATTATAATCGGCCAGATTTACACCTCTACCTCTTTTGAGTCTCCAACTGCTAGGGGAAGAGGGGTTTTCAACCCTCTCCTCCCCCACCTTTCCCCTCTACTCCCCTTTTCCTCCTTCCCTACCAGTAAAACTTGCATGATTTGGTCCATTTCTCGCCGGCCTCTTTGGAGGCTTTATACACCTATTCGAAGGCTCTATCCACCTCTTAAGAGCCCTATATATTACATATGGCGAGCTTTCTCAGTTCAGTAACTCCGTCAGCAACTAGGCATCTCCTTTACCGCAGACCGTTTGGTTTCAGCTCCTTTCCACTGTCCAGAGCCTTGGTTTCGCCCTTTTCTTAAAGTTTTTGGATTTATTATTTATTATTTTTATTTTTTATCAAAATCAAATCTTTGAACTTCTGGAAGCTCCACCCCTCAAATGCGCCACTCCACTGTGATCCCGGGTCCCTCCGCTTCGATCCGTTATCGTTCGTGTTGTCGTTTGGCCAGCATGTGCCGGCACATGGACCATACGTGCAAACGCATGGGCAGCCTTATGTCGCGTTTGACAACTTCCACCTCCTCCCCTCGCTGCCTCTGGTCTCCTGATGCTACTCTGCCTCCCGGCTCCCACTACCAACACATGGTTTTCATACACTAGCAAGTGGCTTACACATGCCAATCATTCACCTTTTGACTACTGATGGTCTTGTTTGGTTTCCTCAGACTGATGGTCGTGCAACAAACCCTTTCATGTTTTGTTCTGTTTACGAGACTTTGCCTTTTATTACGACCTCTTTTGGTGTTTTAGTTCATTTGATGGGTCGGGTCATTTATTTGACATTTTCCCAATAATTTTTTAAAAAAACTCTGTTGCATTTTTTTTTTAATTTTCTTTTTAATCATTTTTNCCCCCCCCCCCCCCCCCAAAAAAAAAGAACTAGCATTTTTCCACAAATCAAAATGCTTGAGGAGAGGTAAACTGAGGTATTTTGAGGAGATCAAAGCTTTTTTGTAGAGGAATATACCACTAATACTGTGAATGGTTGAAGAAGCCGTATTTTTGCTGAAGTGGATAGAGGATTTCGAGATATTAATAGCTTGCCTGGACCAACTACAGTATTGATCTACAACTGATTTAAGAACATTTGTCTCAGAGGACGTGGCCTTTGCAAACAGAATGAGGTCATCAGTAAAAAGGAGATGAGATATTGGAGAGCAATTTTGCGCAATTTTAATGCCTCTCAGAAGACCTTGGGATTCCTATTGGATCAAAAGCCGAGATAAAACCTCAGAGCCCAGAATAAAGAGAAAAGGAGATAGAGGATCCCCTTGCCGTAAACCCCGTTCCGGGTTGAAGAGACCATAGGGACTTCCATTAATGAGAATAGAGAAAGATGGAGAAGTAATGCAAATCTGAATTCAATTAATCCAAGTTGGATGGAATCCAAGCGCTTGGATAAAATAGCTAGAATAAAGTTCCATTCCATTCGATCAAAGGCTTTTTCCATATCAATTTTGATGGCCATAAGGCCTCCTCTGCCCCTCTTGGAATTAATAGTGTGAAATAGCTCATGAGCCAAAACAGTATTATCTTGAATGTTTCTGGTAGGAACAAAAGCAGATTGATATGGAGAAATAAAGTGATGAAGCAGACCTTTGAACNTTTCTTTTTCTTTTGACTACTGATGGTCTTGTTTGGTTTCCTCAGACTGATGGTCGTGCAACAAACCCTTTCATGTTTTGTTCTGTTTACGAAACTTTGCCTTTTATTACGACCTCTTTTGGTGTTTTAGTTCATTTGATGGGTCGGGTCATTTATTTGACCTATTCCCAATAATTTTTTTAAAAAACTCTGTTGCATTTTTTTTTTAATTTTCTTTTTAATCATTTTTCCCTTTCANCCCCCCCCCCCCAAAAAAAGGAACTAGCATTTTTCCACAAATCAAAATGCTTGAGGAGAGGTAAACAGAGGTATTTTGAGGAGATCAAAGCTTTTTTGTAGAGGAATATACCACTAATACTGTGAATGGTTGAAGAAGCCATATTTTTGCTGAAGTGGATAGATGATTTCAAGATATTAATAGCTTGCCTAGACCAACTACAGTATTGATCTACAACTGATTTAAGAACATTTGCCTCAGAGGACGTGGCCTTTGGAAACAGAATGAGGTCATCAGTAAAAAGGAGATGAGATATTGGAGAGCAATTTTGCGCAATTTTAATGCCTCTCAGAAGACCTTGGGATTCCTATCGGATCAAAAGCCGAGATAAAACCTCAGAGCCCAGAATAAAGAGAAAAGGAGATAGAGGATCCCCTTGCCGTAAACCCCGTTCCGGGTTGAAGAGACCATAGGGACTTCCATTAATGAGAATAGAGAAAGATGGAGAAGTAATGCAAATCTGAATTCAATTAATCCAAGTTGGATGGAATCCAAGCGCTTGGATAAAATAGCTAGAATAAAGTTCCATTCCATTCGATCAAAGGCTTTTTCCATATCAATTTTGATGGCCATAAGGCCTCCTCTGCCCCTCTTGGAATTAATAGTGTGAAATAGCTCATGAGCCAAAACAGTATTATCTTGAATGTTTCTGGTAGGAACAAAAGCAGATTGATATGGAGAAATAAAGTGATGAAGCAGACCTTTGAACCTGTTTGCTAGAATTTTCAAGATAATCTTACAAATGATGTTGCACAAGCTAATAAGTCTGAACTGGTGCACAAAAGAAGCCCCTAGCTATTTAGGGATAAGAGCAATAAACGTGTGATTTTGCTCTTTTAGAAGATGATGTTTCCCGAAAAAATCCCAAATACTAGAAAGAACTACATCTTTGACAGTGCTCCAATATTTTTTATAGAAAAGGGTTGTGAACCCATTTGGACCTGGGCTATAGTGGAGCCAATGTTAGAAAGAGCAGAGAAAATTTCTTGTTCTGAGGGGATAGCACAAATAGAGTCATTTTCCTTCAAAGAGATGCAATTGTCAAAGAGGGATAGTAGATCTTTATCTAATAAAGGAACAAAAGAAATGAAAACATTCTTAAAGTGTGCGGTGAAACAATTACCAATATCATGTCTCTCAGAGGACCAAGTACTTGATGGTAGCTTTAGAAAGTCAATAGCATTTCTACTTCTTTTGATAATCGTAGACGTATGGAAGAATCTTGTGTTCAAATCTTTGCAAGTAAGCCATGTTTCCCTGGATTTGTTTCTCCAAAGAGATTCTTCCTGAAGAAGATCATCCAAAGATTTTTGAAGCAAAACTTCTTGATCAAAAAAGGAAACAGAAGGAGGAGATTGCTGGATAAGGTCAAGCTGACGAAGAGAGATGGCAATTCGCTTTTGGATATTCCCAAATTGATTTGAATTCCAGTACCTCAGAGCCGACTTGGTGGCTTTGAATTTTTTGGATAAAATGTAAGGGGAGAACTGGTGAGACGATTACTCCAAGCGGAAGAGATAACTGAACCACACGATGGATCGTAAGTCCAAAACTCTTCAAATTTAAAAGGGCAGGGAAGAGACAAATCAGAAGTATCAAGTATGATGGAATTGTGATCAAAAGATTGAGCGGGGAGATGCCGAATAGAAAAATGAGGAAATAGGTGAACCCATTGAGGGTTTGCTATTCCTCAATCAAGATGTTCCTTGATTAAATGGTGATCCTGGCATTTATTGGACCAGGTAAAGGGATTACCAGAGAACCCTAAGTCGATCATACCAAAAGAATCCAGAACATCATGAAAAGCATCATTGGAAGAACAAGCATAAGGTCTGCCACCATATTTTTCAAATTGTGAAAGAATCATATTAAAATCCCTAATACACAACCAATGCCCATGATAACCCATACCCACGTCCAATAGAGAGTCCCAAAACATAGATTTATTTTGTTTCTCAATAGGACCATAAATGCAAGAAAGTAACCACGAATTATTAGGAGGATCAAAGTAGCACCAAATATTTATTATATTAACAGAAGTCGAAATGCATTCAATGTCCACACCATGACGCCATGCTAACAAAAGCCCTCCTTAAGTACTAGAGGGAGGAGCATGCGACATCATAAAGAAACCCATGCTATTTAATATTACAGAAGCATGAGAAGGTTGCAATTTAGTCTCAGACAAAAAAAAGGACATCAGGAGAATGATTTTGGATCTTACCCCTTAAGCTACGAATTGCAGAGGCACGGGATAGCCCTCTGCAATTCCAAGCAAGGAACTTCATATACAGGGAGGAGGCCTTACCAGGCATTCCTCCAGATTTTCTAGAATCCACCTAAGAAAGTGGAACCTAATTCTAAGCCGGTTGAAAGACCACTACATCAGTAAAGACATGGTGCCTCCCTCTATTTGACCTGAAAAAGCATCAAGGGTCCCTGAAGAAGCAACCACAGAAGCTACTGTAGTAGAGCTGACCTCAGTAGAAGTAACAAAGGGTTGTTCAACCTGATCATGAGCTGCAAACACATTTAGAGCAAAGGACACCACTGGCTAAGGCATGATGCCTGAGAGTCAGCCTTGAAATCCCTGAAGGGGGCTTGCCATAAAAGCTTGAATCGGACCAATAGGAAGGCAGCATGCTGAAGCTGAGTGAGGGAGAATTCAGTAATTTCCAGATTAGAAAGTGAGTCTAAAGAGACAGTGTCCTCATAACAAGATTTCTTTAGCTGCATAAGAGGAATATCATCCTCATCATCATACCATTTCAATTTTCCTTTTCCCCTGGAGTGAGTGGCTAGGCATGGAGGATTATCCATAGATGAAGCAGTTGAAGGAATAGAATAAGGTGGCTTTTTCGGAGGAGAGGGGAGGGAGTGTTTTGAGTGTGAAATTGGTGAAGTAGGACGAGTTAGAGAGGAGCTGGCCAGAGATGATGGGTTGGTCGAATGGGTGGGAAAATTTTGGAGATGAGTGGGGGCGGAATTCGGTGCAGTGGTTGTTTGGAGCTTCCTGTCAAGAGTATAAGGCTTAAAACGTGATGGACGAGGGGCGTGGGTTTGGCTCTTCCGTGAGGTGGAATTTTTGATAGTGTATGGGTTGAAGGGGCTGGGTGAGAAACGATCATATTGGTCATTCACGGGCTGCGGAGTAGAACAAGAAGAAGATGAAAAGTATAGGCTAATGTGTGGTTTGAAAAGGCTAGACATTAGATGGGCAGTGTGGTCGCTGATGGGCTACTGAGAAGTGGAGTGAGAAAGACAAGAGAATGGGCTAAGATGAAAGGGGGGTGGGGGCCCAAATAAGCTTGGATTATTATTTTGGGCCCATGTGGAGAGGAATTGATGGAAAAGCCCATCACTATCTTGATCTTTCTTAGTAACTAAAGGGTGGAGTAAGCTAGTAAAATCTTGACTAGAAGGAACTAGATGAGGGATATTCTGTTGGGGGTAGGCATAAAGTAAGGGGACAAAACACATGAGGTCATTAATGAATGGGTAAGGGTGAGGTGAATCTACTGATTGCCTAAAGATATGGTGTACCTTACTTTTGTCTTTTAGTTGACAAATAGCTTGAACATGAGAGGATGTCTTTCGTTTGTATTGCAACGTGGAAGCACTAGAACCAAGTATAGAAGCTTGAAAGGTCCCTTGTTGAGCTGGCGCCATAGAGAATGCTGGAAAATTTGGGGCCAAAGAAGATGAGTCCACGTGTGGGATCATGAAAGCTTGAGAGAAGTCTTCCTTAAAGAGCAAAAGTGCATTTTTGGCTTGCACGTGTGGGGCCATTTGAGCAAGATTCTTATTGGAAGAAGCAGTAGTGTGAGAAGGTTCAATACTACAATGAGAGTTGCCCCACTGAAGCTGCAGAAGAAAGCCCAGAATCAAAGTCTTCAGATGGAACCGTTGCTACCGACCGTGGACCACTTGAAGTAGTAGGTTTGAGTAAAATATTATACTTCTCCGGAGGATCCAGTTTCTGTGGTTTGGGACATACACTCTTCTTGTGCCCAATAAGCCCACAAGAGACACAATATTCATCCAATTGTTCATACTTGAAGGCGATCTAGTGAGGATCCATACCTGGACGAGTAATATAGAACCCCGGTGCTAGAGGTTGTGAAGTGTTGACATCAACTTTGAACCGGATAAATTGACGGCATATAAGACCCATTGAGTTGTTGTTATTAAGCTCCAGAAATTTCCCAATCCTTTTACCAATCCGAATAGCATTTTTTATGGTCATATATTGATGAGGAAGATTATGCACTTGAACCCAAAATGAGCAAAAGAGGAGTTTAACTTCATCTATAGCAAGAGATGAAGACCATGGTTGAAGAAGTAGAAGGGAACCTCTAACATTCCAAGGCCCTTGGTCATAATACGTGTGAAAAAAACCCTCATAAGGAACAGTAAATAGATACTTGTTTAGAGATAAAACCTCAATGGAAAGCGGTGCTACAAAGCTCCAAACCGAAGAGAGTGTTTGTCGAACATGATAAGTATTGAGAGGTTTAAGGGCTAGGAGCTTACCGATAAATGCAAATCCCTCTCTAGAAGCTGGGTTGCCATAATGAGTTTCCAACTGAATCGGGTTGTCCCTAAAGATAGATCCAAAAATCTCTCTCTGAAGTTATGGAGCTCTATCTGTTTACCGAAATATAAAGGAGGCCTTGGTTTTCGAAGGATGCATGACTTCAATTTAGCACTTATCGCCAAGCTTGGTTGGAAGTTGCTTTCACATACAAATTGCCTTTGGTTAAACAACTTCAAAGCAAATATATCAAATATAGGGATTTCCTTTCTTCTCCAATCCCTTCTACAGCTTCCTGGCTTTGGAAAGGTATTCAGAAAATTAAACCAATTATCTCAACTGGGGCCTGCCTAAGGGTAACTCAGACTTCATCCTCTCTTATCTGGACTTCAAATTGGGTTCCCACTATTCTCTCTTTCAAGCCCGACCCAAATTTCCTCTCAATTGGAATTCCCATTCTCTTCAGATTAGGGATTTAATCGATCCCATCCATAATAGCTGGAAGGCCTCTTCCATTCATGCTCTGTTTGATTCCTTATCAGCTCAAGAAATTCTCAGGCTCTGCATCTCTACAGATCCTGGATCCAATTATATTTGGACACCTTCTTCCTCTGGGTGATTCTCAACATCTTCGGCCTACAGATTTATTCCTGCCTATGCCTCCAATAATACTTCCAGTTCTGTTTCCTCCCAATTCTGGAAGTCTATATGGAAGTTAAATCTAAATAATAGGCTCATATTATTTTTATGGAAAATCGCTTGGAATATTCTTCCGACAAAGGAGCGTCTAGGTCAACTGTTTACCATCTCTGACATATATTGTCCTCTTTGTAAAGTGGAGGATGACTCCTTGACTTATATTTTCTTTGAATGCTTCTTTGCATGTGTTGCCTGGCGTCACTCCTTCTGGCCACTAGATTCAATAGCTTTCCACTTCTCTTCTATGTCGGAATGGATCACTTTTATCATTTCTCCGGGTCGCACTCTCAATATCCCTCTAGTGGATCAACATAAATTTCAAATTTTTGCATCCGTAGCTTGCGATATCCTTTGGTTTTATAGGAACAAAGCTCTCCATGACAACACCTCTTTTGATGCGCGGTTTGTGTCGGTGCACATTAATAAAATCTCTCTTGAGCACTTTCAAGCTTAGCATTCCTCATCTCAGGTCTCGATGGAGAAATGGACTCCACCTCCACTCAATTGGGTCTAGATTAACTTTGATACTGCCATCCAGGATTCTTTCTCAGCTCAGGCAATGGTTTGTCGCGATTCAAAGGGCCAGGTTCTCCACATGTTCTCCCAAATTAGCCCTTCTTGCTCCCCTAATGTTGGGGAAGCTTTGGCAGCTCAACTAGCTATTTCTTTAGCTAGTTCTTTTTCTATCGATTGTTTCATTCTTGAAGGTGGTTCATGCTCTTCAAAATCCAAATTCTATTTGAGATTGGAGGATCTCTTTTGTTATTTTAGATACCCTAGATTGTATTCCTATTGCTTCCATTTGGGAAGCTAGGAAAATTAAAAGAAGTGTTAACTTCTACGCTCATTCAGTGGTACGTTGGGCCGTAGCCAGATCTTACTCTGGCAGCATTCCCACTTTATCTATCCCTTTTCTCCTTTCTTCTCCACCTAGTGGAAAAGATCCTCCTTCTGTTTGTCTTTTGTAGCTCGTTCCCTTTTGCTTATGTATGTGTACTTTAAAAAACCTGGATAGGGTTCTCCTTTGATCCGGACATGATATTTTCACTCTCCTACCCAAACACAACCTATCCTCGTTCCCAAACATACCGCTTTGCCCCAACCATCCCGCGCTTATTCGAAGAAGAGGAAGAAGAAGAAAAAAACCCACCAGGGCCACCACTGCCACCACCACTGAACCCACTCTTTCCTCCTATTCGCTTCCCTACATTTCCTCCTCCAGTTCCCAAATGCCCCAGCCAATCCTCCTCTCCGACGACGAAGAAGAAAATGGGCTCTCAACCCCAGTCCATATCTCCTCCAAGAAACAACGCCGATTCGAACCGGACAACCCTGCGGTTCTGGTCCTCCTCGACGACCCGACCCCGAAGAAACCGGACCCCGCCTCCACACCCTCCTTCGTTCCCGAGACCCCTATGTCCGCCTCAAGTTCTGGAGTCGCAATCGTCAAATGCACAACGGGCTCATCCCATCCCCAAATTAGGGTTTCAGATTCTCAGAACAAGTTCTCCGGTTAGTTCGATTATTTATGCGTTTCAGCATTGTATGAATTGTTGAAAATTCTCTGTTTTATTGGCTGATTCGTTCAAAATTTTCTTTTGACTGTTAGAGATTTGTGCATACTTTTGGGTTTATATCGTTTTTGGACTGGTTTTAGCTCTGTTTGCTTGATTCTCAGGAATTTGCGGATTGATATGCTTGGAGTCTGACAATGAGTCTGAAAGTGGTTCTGGAAGGGAAAAGTGGAAGGAGAATGAGACGATTGGCGCCGATTTTGCGAGGGAGTCGGATTGGAGTTCTAAGATTAACGAATCCGCAAGTTCTCTTGGTATGCTAATGTCGAATATGTATTTGATTTGTTTATGGTTGTTTTACGTGGAAGAAATACATTAGCTGTGGTCTTTTAAAATGCTAAAAAGTAAGTGAAAAGAATTTCGATCACATGGACTTTTTTTTTTGTTAATGGAAGTTATGGCAAATGTTCATCAGGGAATGATAATACAATGCGAATGTTTGGGGACAGCTCTTTGCATTCGTACTCATTGCGAGATGATGTTGATCAGGTACTTCTTCTTGATGCATGGTTACAGGAATCTCATATTCTGTTGTGCATTTGTGTCGATGGCAATCAATTGACATTAAAAGCAGGGTAAGCGGGGTAGGGTAGACATGTAAATTAATTGGCATGAATATGTTAATTTTTGACAAATTAGTGCAACTGACCACCCCACCTGTCCACTAATTTATTAATTTTTACACTAACTTGGACAGTGACATGGAAATTGCAAGTTAATCTTGAATTAGGATATTCATTGTAGAGTTTTGTAGTTTATGGGGACATTGCAAAGGACTCATATATAGGATAGATAGGTACAATTAATCCTAACACCTTGAATTTTCTAATTAAGGTGTTGTTGCACCACCGATTTGATGTATCTTTCACTTTATAGGACATTCAATGACTTGATGATCCATTAGCAGGTCCATGATCATCTTGACAAAGATAATGTTAGTATGCAGCAGATCAATAACAATGTAAATCAGAAAAGGAGAACTGAAGTTGATGCTGAGAAGAAAAGTACTATGGACAGAGCTATGGGAAGGAAGAAGATGACGAAAGAGGAAAGGATTCAATTAATGGAAGAGAAGAAACTAAAGAAGGAAGTAAGTTTTAATGATGTGAATTACTGTTTTGTTTTAACATGTAAGTAGCTGACGGGGAATCCATTGTAAAGCAAGAGAAGTTGCAAAAAGCAGCCCAGAAGGCTGAAGGTGCAGAGATGAAAAAATTGCAGAAAGAAAAGCAAAAGTGGGAGAAAGGGAAGTTTGCTCTAAAATCCATTGTGGCTGAAATTGATGCCAAAGCAGTTGAACTGGGGTCAGTTGGAGGTGAGCTTTTTTCCCACCTTTCCAATATTCTTCTTATTATTCCCAAGTAGGTGATTGTGTTAAACTGTTAAGACATCTCAGTTAATCTTCGAACCTCTTGTGCTGAGTTTTACCTCCTTACTTTAGGACATCTGCTTACAAGGTTCGCTGAAAAGGGGCTTACATACCGTATAACATCGAATCCAATTGAAAGATCAATTGTGTGGACTATGACTGTTCCAGAACATATCTCACAGGTACAAATTTTCTGGAAAGCCCCCAAAATCATAATGTTTAGAGAGAGAAGACAGTAGTAAGTTTTTAGCATAGTTCTTACCAAAAGAACAGGGCCTTTACACTTATCCTCTGTTTAATCCTCTCTTCCAAATCTGACTCTGCAAAGCTGAGGAGCCATTCCACCTTTTTGGGTTGAATTAGCCAAATCATGGGTTCACTGCAAGTTAAAATTGTGTTCAAGAGGAAAATAAGAGAATTAGAAAAGAGTCCTCTCACCTGAATAAATTTTCAACCCCCATTATTTACTGACAACATAGTCAATCAAGGTGCAGTGATGTTGATTGTACTGGTTGAACCCACGGTCACGTTGATAGTAAAATGAGAATCCCCCCCGCCCCCTCCCCCCTCCTGTGGGGGCGGTGCAAGTATGATTCAGTCTTGAGTCTAGTACAGTGCCAAGAGACTTTATCAACTATGCTAGTTGGCACCCACATCTATGATGATTTGGACAAGGGTAGTTCTCTGTTGTGTTTTATTTGATAGTTGTAAAGGGTCAATTGATTGGATCCCACAAAATCTGCATAGAATGTTGTCTTCTCTCTCTCTCTCTCTCTCTTTTCTTTTTCTTTTTTTCTTTTTTAACTATGGTCTTGTTACTATTGTCACAATTGTAGAGGTGAATGGTGATGTTATCTCATTCTTCTGGGTCTGCAATTAAGAAAGCTGGTTTTAGGATTGGTGAGAGACATATTCAATACTCGATATTTTGCTTACTGATCAGCAATAGGAATCATCAACAAGGGAACATTATCAGAACTTAGGGAAGAATGGGTTGGTTGTTGAGGTATCTAGATGTCTCCTAATGTGTACGTATTGACAACTGGCTGAAGATTATGTATGCTAAAGGCATTTGAGAAATTCTGCAATTGTTGCTTCTATACATATTATATTGGGCTTTGTGAGATTTTACCCTTCCTAGCTTTGATTTGAGGTAATTTTTCTTTTAACCTGCTAGATCTTCTATAAGTGTGCATATGTTCTTATTTCTTACTCATCTTCCTTTAATAATATGATCTTATCAGAGTAGTAATGGTTAATGGTCAAAGGCTAGCTTAGATTGGGATTCTGCACTCCAGAATAGATTTGAAAGCTTATCAATCATGTCAGCTTCTAGTTGCTATAATTTAGGAGTTTAATTTGCATACAGAACAATTCATATACAAGCATTCTCTTCATGAAAATGTAGCTGGATTCAATTGTTTTATTCCTGAATGTTCTTTTGCTGCTCATAACTCATCTTGAAGATTAACTTCTGGAATTATCCCTGTTTCTATTATGTAGAACTGCATTTTGTTAGATTTTTTTCTATATATTTCTTGCTATTTCCTGCTAGTGTTACAACAGTTGGCAGTGGTTATTTTAAATAATTACCTTGTTTATCTGTTTTCTTTCCAGAAGGTTCTGATTAGAGACATAACAGATATTAATTACTCTGCTAATCAGAGTTTACCCTATCTATATTCGCCTGTTATAGATAATGTTTGCTACAGTGCACCTATGTCCTGCACATAGTTGCTATGGCTATTTTTTTTTTTACATAAGTTAACCTTGTTAATTATTACAGATTTCTTCTAATGGAATGGAGATTCCCTACATATTGTTCGTATATGAAGCTGAAGAATTCTGCAATCTTGTCATCAATGAAACTCTTCTCGATCATGTTTCTAGTGTTCGAAGTCGTTACCCATGTTACACAATTTGCTACCTCACCAGTAGGTTAATGGCATATATTAATAAAAGGTGCGATTGAATTCTACTCTAGTTTAGCAGTTCTCTTTTTCTTCAAGAATATGATATGTATTATATTCTCTTTTTCTTCAAGAATATGATATGTATTATATTGGAGGGATTTTGTGTCCTACTTGATCCATAATAATGATCAATAGTTTTAAGAGATGAGGTAGTGCAGTATGTGCGATGCTTTTATATGAGCACGAGAAAGCCCCAAAGCCTCATGCTGCATTATGCATGACGCTTGTTTTCTTTTTCTTTCTTTGACTTATAATACAGCTCTACTTAAATCACATTGAGATATTTATGATAGACAGAGGAAGAACACTTCAATAGTTTTATGACAAAATTAAATGCCACTATAAGTTATTTAGAGATGTACAACTAGCTATAAGTTATTTAGAGATGTAAAACTAGCCAGTTTTATATCATCTCTAATCTGATTTTGACCCTTAAAGCACAATGAATCTAAGTACTGTTCTATTCTTCTTCAATTATTAATTGCATCTTGAATTTCAAGCTCACTCTTTATCCATAAGCTTTGAGCATTTGTAATTTAAGATAAT
This sequence comes from Carpinus fangiana, assembly GCA_006937295.1. Classification (NCBI taxonomy): domain Eukaryota; kingdom Viridiplantae; phylum Streptophyta; class Magnoliopsida; order Fagales; family Betulaceae; genus Carpinus; species Carpinus fangiana. The sequence goes on along the minus strand of CM017321.1, from coordinate 42,026,414 downwards.
ATACGTCTATGAAATATCGACATTTTGCTACAATTCTTTTTCTTTAAAAGAAAATAAAGCATTTTCCTTGATCAAAATATTATTGGAATGTATTAAGCTATTATCAATCAGTATAAAATTAGATCTCTCTATAATGCCCTTATCCCCATGACAGTGTCCCCTTCCCCTAGAGAAGTATTTGGCGGAATAATGTTCATTTGAGAGTGGCTTTCTTTGCTTGATCGGCCGCTTTAGGGAAGATAATAACTATGGACAATTTAAGAAAGTGGAACCTCATAGTGGTAGATTGTTGTTGCATGTGTAAGTAGAGTGAAGAGTATGTAGATCACTTTTTGCTTCACTGTGAGGTTGCTAGGGCCCTATGAATTTTGTCTTCGGTCTGGATAGAGTTGGTTATGCCTCGACGGGTGGTAGATCTCTATGCAAGTTCGAGAGGGCCATTTGGTAGTTGTCAAAGTGCAATAGTATGGAACTTGATTTTGCCATGCTAATGTGGTGCATATGGAGAGAAAGAAATGATAGATGTTTTGAAGATTGTGGGAGGACAGTGGTGGATCTAAAGGCCTTCTTCTTCAAAACCCTTTACCTATGGATAACTGCCTTTGATGGTATACATATTACTAATTTTCTTGATCTTTTTGTCTTTTTTTTTTTCTTTTTTTTTCTGGTTAAGTGTGGGTAGTGCCCTTTCACTCTTAATGAATTTCAATTACTTATAAAATAAAGTATAAAATTAGAGTCATGTTTGAAATATCAATGTATTTTAACAGTTTAGGTTTATTATGGTTTTTCAAAAAGAAGTTCTGAACAAATGTTTTGATTTGATAAAATTTTTGGAATATGAAAAATAATAATAATAATAATGATCACCTTGCTCTTAAGATAATATGCAAGGCAATCTTGTGATAGAATGTAAGAGTGTAATAATGGAATAGTAGTTTTGCACGTAAAGGTTAAGAAATTGAAATTATCTAGTTTTACCAGTTTTGTATTTATTCTTTGGAAAATCATATGAAGGAACAAGCATCAGAGAAAATCTTGTTATTTTGCTGTTCATAAAAAATTTTGTTATTTTTCTGTCAGCCATTTCTTGGTTCCCATGAATTTACTATGGGTCTAATGTCTCTAATCAAGTTCTGATTGAAATGTATGACATGTTTTATCCTATATTTATTTTATTTTTTTGTTTTCTATTTTTATTTCTATATAGGGAAATTATACTTTACCATTCTAGACTACCACCCCCTTTACACTCTTCGTTCTAAACTTTATATTTCTGTAATGAACTCCCTTCTATATTGAAGAATTTGTTTCAATGTATTCCTTCATCAAAATCAGGTTTTACGAAAAATGCAACATGTGCTCTATATGTGCATCCTTTCTACAAAATTAATGAAATTACCCATGGTCAATTGGTGTAAACCAAGAATTAAATAAAGGCACATTAAATCTGACATCCATAACAGAGAAAATTGAGAATTTTGAATATCATATTCAGGCTTGAAAGAAACATAACTTTTTGAGGAATAACATTTCTCACACACCATAATTTCAGTTTCAACCACACTCTTCATGCTATTGTGTGCCGAGTCCATGGTTCTCATCCTCACTGCCTTGATGAGTAAGATGTGGTTCCAAGTTGATCTTGGACCTCATTAGAGCCATGAAGTAATTGGGGAAGGTAATCTCGTGGTCTATTGTGTCTCATAAGGACGTGGTCATGGTTGAGCGTGAGGATGAACTTGGCAGTGGTGGCATGGCTAGCGAAGACTGGAGATTGTGGGAATTGCAAGGGAGAGAAGTGCAGCGACGACTGACTAAAGGACTCGACCATGTGGCAGGGCTGCTCATGAGCATTGGAGGTGGAGCCAGTGGCTTGGGCCTCTAGGCAATCTCCAAGCCATTGGATAAGAACTTGCTGTGGGCGGTGGTTTTAAGAGCCTAGCTGCAGTCAGCTTGGGATTTGGCTTTGGCAGGAGCCAAGATGAAGGGAATTGATGACAGTTGGGCGAGCTGATTCTCATTGAGTATTAGGAAAAAAGTGGTCACATTTCTTTAATGTGCACGCGGTGGTGCTTAGCTGATGATTGAGGTTTGAAAATTGTCCATAGTCAATTCCATGATCACAACGTGTAAGTTGTCCAGGGCTTGTTCTTGTACTATGAGGCCTTGACAATAAAGGTTCAGCTCAGTTTTGAGATTGACCTTGTTATGTTGAGTTAGGCATGAATTTGTATATAACTATATATAATCGTAGGATAATTGTATAACTAACTTTATGTGGTGAAATTACTAGTGGATAGAACAGAATCATACAATTATGTCCAGAGGGTTAATTTTGTAACTTTATTTACCAAGGATGCACGTGTCATATGTTGTATTTTTCGTCCAAATTTAATGTTTGATTTTGATGGAGCGAAGCCATTAAATAAAATAATTTGAAAATTGGGGGTTGCTTGTAAAATTTAAAATTCAGAGGGCAGACCGGAAATGGGGTGGGAAACCCCTTTATATATTTTCCTGTCTTTTCAGTTGTCAATTAGAGCTTGTTATCCTCAACACCTATTTGGCTCATTTGTAACTATGTTGCATTATCTTGCGTGTAAGCTTTCAAATAAGGATATGTAACAATTCCTAACATTGACCTTGGCACTACTTTAGGGAACAGGAACGGTACAAGAACCCATCAAATAATAATGGTTGGAGACGTCCACCTGTTGAGGAGGTTGAATTGCTACCCCAAGTTTTACATGATTATGATACATATCTTTCATTTTAGATTTGCATAGGTCTTTTTTTTTTTTTTTACTCTCAAAAGTTTTGATATTTATTTGTTTTCCAAAAATTTTCTTACAGGTGATGGCAAAATTAACCACTCATTTCAGTAAGGTTCACTATAGGCAATGCATGGATGAAGCTGAAGTAGCTGAACATGTTGTTGGTTTGACCTCCAGCTTGGCATCTTGCCAATATAGGTATTAAGTGCCTGTGTGTATTTTTTGTGTTGCATTTGGAACCTTATTATGGTTTCAATTATTGATTGAAAAGAAAACAATTTAATGCTGTGCCACCACATGGGATATAAGCATCATATAAGATTATCTAAGTAACAGCTATTTTGGATGATTAATTACAGTTTTATAGATGTACCATATAAACTGATGGATTACTAATTTTACACAGTTCTTTTATTGATATTTTTCTAAGATTCACTAGCTCTGTACTATAGTTTTCACGTCCTAGATCCCATTCTCTTCAAATTTATTGNTCCAGGCAATGCATGGATGAAGCTGAAGTAGCTGAACATGTTGTTGGTTTGACCTCCAGCTTGGCATCTTGCCAATATAGGTATTAAGTGCCTGTGTGTATTTTTTGTGTTGCATTTGGAACCTTATTATGGTTTCAATTATTGATTGAAAAGAAAACAATTTAATGCTGTGCCACCACATGGGATATAAGCATCATATAAGATTATCTAAGTAACAGCTATTTTGGATGATTAATTACAGTTTTATAGATGTACTATATAAACTGATGGATTACTAATTTTACACAGTTCTTTTATTGATATTTTTCTAAGATTCACTAGCTCTGTACTATAGTTTTCACGTCCTAGATCCCATTCTCTTCAAATTTATTGACATGTAATCTCCCCTCCCCCTCTCTCTCTCAGGCTTATGAGTATTTTGGCTGATCAATATTCTGAATCTACCTTTTGCTTTAATAAACTGCAGAAAGAAGTTGACACGCCTATCTGTAAATGCTAATGGATCCCTGATTCCTAAGGATGCTATTGACCGGAATCTAATTAAAAAGAACTTATGGTGAGCATTTGTTTTATCCGAATTGTATTAATCATCAATTTAAAAAGCTAAGTTAGCATATCAAATGTTGCATATCATTGATTTCATTCATATGTTGCCATTTTGAACACTCATTTTATTTTAAATAGTAATGGCTATGCGTCTTAGTTCTGTGGTGCCTATGATTTGTATGCATTTTTTCAGGGAAAGCCCGAACAGCAGCCTGTGTATTGTCTGCTTCTTTCTATTATTGATTATGTCTTTGAGATGTGGAATATTTGCTTCATGGTTCATAGATTTTGGTTTCATTTGTTTCGACATTAATTTTCTTTTTTGAAAATGTTTTCTGCATTTTCCTATATTTGGTGCAACCATGCAATTGAAGAATGATAGTCAACAAAAAAAACAGTTACACGTCAACAAAAAAACACTATTGGGGGAAGGATTTATACCTAGGCGAAAAGAAAACGGCACCTTTCTTTGCTCTGCTATCTCTTATCTCTCATCACTGCTATTAACTACTGCATCTCTTGTCACGGATGGGCTGCAGCATCCTCCCTGATGGTTTGTCATCGACCCCCAGCCTCATTGACAATGAATCTCACTGGAAATCTTAATGGTTCTAACTATGTTGAGTTTATCTCAGCCACACTAGCATTTCCTTGTTGAGTTGAGCCTTTCTGAGGCTGGAGTGACCCTCTCTGGCCTTAATCAATCCTGCTCGTCCTTTTCAGGCCGTCTCAAACCCGAATCTAGTGTTTCTCTCCAAAAATTGCAGGTTCATGGACTCTTTATCATCATCACCATCTTCTTCAACCCTTTTCAAACCTGGGTTGCTGTGGTCATTGGATGAATGAACTAATTGAATTTCTGCCCCTTATCTTTTCAATATTTGTTGTACAAGGATGCAGGAGATTGGTATGTTCTAGATTGTCTCTAGGAAGAGTGATTTGAAATGATTTTGGGATTCAGTGATTTTTTTTCCCCTTTCTTTTGGATAAGTGATTCTGTGAAAATTTTCTAACAAGGAAGTGGAAAAAGTCCTGGGGAAGTTAAGACTATTCTCTCGTATTTGTTGTACAAAGGTGAAGCTTCTAACTCTAAATGTTAGTGGTGCAAAAGAGGGGAGGGATGTCCCATGAGTAAAGCGTGCTAGGTTTTTTTGTGTAGGGGTTTCTAAGGAGTGGATAAAAGGCTATATTAAGGTCTTTAACAGATGTAATATTATTTTGCATATATGCGTGATGCTTGCGTCTTGTTTATATTGCAGTCTTTTGATACTCCATCTGTATCTGTAGATTTAAACTTACTGAGTTGCAAAAATGTATTGGGTGTTCTGCTGTTTGTGTACTTAGCCAAGAATTGAACCTGATTTTTAGTACGTCAATGCTGTAGAAAGAAGAGTATCATTATGTGGAATTTAATCATTCCTCTATGCACCATTAATTTCCTTATTTATATATTTTGATGCCTTTGTTTATTTTATATGCAAAAATCAACCATATGTGTTTCTGAGTTTGCTTTAAACATCCAGGTTGAAAGCTTTGATATCAATTCCAAAGGTTCAGCCACGATTTGCTACTGCTATTTGGAAGAAGTATCCTACCATGAAATCTCTTATTAGTGTCTACATGGATCCAAGTAAATCAGTAAGTATTAGCAACTCCATTTTATCTTGAGCCCTTTGATTGATGTGACACTACAAAGCGAAGAGGCCTTGCGTTCAACCACTGTTTCTTTCCTTGGGGGTGGGGAAGGGTGGGTTGATCTGAGAAGGGGAGAGCTCTACATTGTGCAGTTTTACCATACTAGAAATAGAAAAACAAGAAAAAGAAAAAGAGGGCAAGTCTGTTCTAATATTTACTGAAGTAATGAAATTTTTCATGTTCTTAAATATATATATATAATAGAAAGAAATAGAATTATAAGTTTGCCAGGATACTGATATATCTTTCCACATTTCCTAGACATCTTGCAACCAGAGCATGGAACAACATTAATATGAATACTAATATGCTTCCATTAGGACTATGGATGCTTCCTACTTGATAATTTAACTTTTATGTTCTGTTGGCTGCCAAGAAATGACCGTCCAATCCTAGTTTGTTTTCCTCTATTTAAAGAAAAATTAACATCTTTAGTTGGATCTTGTATCAACTGACAGGTGCATGAAAAGGAATTTCTCCTCAAGGACTTGACAACTGAAGGGCTGCTGGGTGAGGACAGAAGATTAGGTGAGGTTTGTTCAAAGAGAGTGTACAGAATACTTATGGCACAAAGCGGAAGCATCAAAACTGATGATGTTGAGAATGGCGCTGATTTCTTCAGAAGTCAATCATCTTAAAATCTCTACATTGTATTCCTTGCCAATCCTCTATAATTATATGTACACAAATTAGAGGTTTGTATATGCCCCATCATCATGTTCATCATTTGCAGTTTCTCTGCTATAGTATTTTCCTCTCGAGTAACTTTGTTGAATTCCTGGATTTCTAGGAGTTGCAGCTGGAACTCACTCTTGCAGGTGGTCCTCAACCTCATTAGATAGGCCTGTTGGCGAGCTGATTTGAATCAAATGCATTACCAGTATATATATGAGAGTTGTTACGGAGCCAGCCTTGAGAATGGGCAGGGGCCCATGGCTGACAAAATTTAATGGGCAGGGGCCCATTAGCCAAAAAAAAATAATAATAACCATAAAAAATTGTTTTGACCTTAGATTTTTTTTTTTGGTCATTTGGGGGGGACCTTGGCCCCTGCCAGTCCCCCCTACCTCCGTCCCTGGCACTTGTACTTCGATGTAGATGTAGAGAGATTTTATTGAGTAATCATATATATATATATATAAAGAGAGCTCCTACCATGCGGTCCATCTGCAAAAGGGGTATTTTGCAGCATCCAATCACATGGTGACACATCACCAACCTTTTTTTGACAAAATAAGCTCAAATCACCAAATAAACCTAAACAAACAACCAAGAAAGAACCACGCCGGAGACCCATTGCCACAGACCCACGCCGGCAGACCCAAGACCCACACACCGGAGACTCACGGCCACAGACCCACGTCGGCAGACCTAAGACCCACACACCGGAGACCTACGGTCATAGACCCACGCAGGTAGACCCACGCACCAGAGACCCACGGCCACAGACAGCCAGACCCATGCTGGCAGTGGGTCTAGCCTTTCGTCGGCCGTGACCCGACTCCGAACCCGTCGAAATCCGCCTCAAAACTCAATTCTAATGCCTAAAATCCGTCCCTAATGCCTCAAAAATCGTTTCTAATGCTTCAAACTTCGTTTCTAATGCTTCAAAACTCGTTTTTTTATTCAAATCTAAAACCTAGAGAGGAAAAGTTAACCCTTTAGGGATTTTATCACCCTAAAGGCCGGAAATAATGGCTCCGGCACCAGAAATTGCTTGAGAAGATGACTCACGGCAAGAGAAGGAAGAAGAAGAAAAGAAAAAAGAGAAGGAACCTGCCATCTTGTTGCAGAAGAAGAAAAGAAAAAAAGAGAAGGAAGAAGAAGAAGGTGTGGCGTCACTGGCATGGAGAGAAGGAAAAAAAAAAAAGTGATGATGGTGTTGGCAAGCATGGAGAGAAACGAAAAGAAAGAGAAAAAAAATCAAAAGAAATCTAGTGAATTTGGTCATATGTTATTTTGGTGTAATTTTTGAACTTAAACTGAGGTGTCAACTAGGGATTAGATGCTGCAAAAATTGGGTTTTACAGACCGTCCGCATTAAAATTAAATCCATATATAAAAGTTAAATTACTTTCAGAAGTGCTTTAATATTGCAACATGTGGCGTGAGCCTTTTTTATTTTAATGTTGAACCAGTTTTTTAAGAGTGAACCGGTTTTCTAAGAAAAACCAGTTATTAATTAGAGTATTAATTACATTAATTATATTTCAAGAGTTTTTCATATATAAATTAGGAAAATGCTAGGGGTTCTCCCCATAGGTTCTCCTGCCGTTCTCCCAGTCTTACTTAAAACATGATTTAAGAAAAAATAAAATTGTAGTGGCCTCCACCACCGTTTTTTTAGGCATTAGCACCAAATTTGAGGCATTAGCACCAAATTTGTGAGGCATTAGCACCAAAATTGAGGCATTAGCATCAAATTTAGGATGATCAAATCCATTTTTGGTGATATCATCCCTAAAGGGTTAACCTTCCACCCATAGGTTTTAATTTTGAATACAAAAACAAGTTTTAAAGCATTAGAACCTAACTATTAACTCATAAAAATTAATCTATTAGCAAAAAAATTTACTACAATTTTATTTTTTCTTAAATCATGTTGTACGTAAGACTGGGAGAACTCCAGGAGAACACTACGGGGAGAACCCCTAGCAAAACCCTATAAATTATTCCCTGTCAAATAAGGAAACAAATAGTATAAATCAAATTATTACATTTAGTCAATTTAATATATATTAATATGTTTAGGATTCTAAAAAAAAAAAAAAAAGAGAAGACATCATATATATATATGACCGGTTTTTCTTATAAAATTGGTCATTAATTGCGTTAATTATATTTCAATATAATCTTAGTGTCACTAATTGCGTTAACTAGCTATATTATAATCTATGTATTATTCTTGCTAATTTTTTTTTTCTTTATACTATTCATTTTAAATCATATATACTTATAGAAACAAAGATTTATTTATTTTATTTAAAGAGGTGATATATATATATATATATATATTTATACTTAGAATGAAAAATGACGTGTTTAAATTGTAATGAGGAATCTTGCGCATACTGGTTATAAAAATTGAACTGATTAAAAATTAAACCGATTCATGTGTTTTAAGTGAAAAACGGAGTGTTTTGTATTTTTGAAACTGTGTGTTTAGTATCCCACTAAACTCTCACACCGACTTAGTCTTTATATATAACTCAAACATTCAAATCCCTTCAAAAAAAAAACATTCAAATAGGGTTTTCTCCATTCTCCACTATCTCTTTTATCTCTGTCTCTCTTTCTTGCTTCTAGGTTATCTATGTTAGCAATATATTGTTGTATAACCTTTAGTATTTTTTTTTTTTATTGAAATAGGCGTAAGAGATTTTTTTACACAACTTTTTTAATCTATAATAATAATAATAAAAAAAAAACGATGGAGATGTGTTTTAAGTTTTGAAATTAAATTATAAGGAATGATGTCCCCGCGCATTGCGCGGGTTATGAGCTAGTTGTACATACCACACAAACATGCCACAAATATTCCGCAAATCTGATGTGGCAGGGAACTTCTTGTCACATTCCCTACCATATCAACTTTGTGGAATATTTGTGAGATGTTTATATGATATGTGACATTATTCATTTTATTAACTATGTACAATTAATGTGCACAACAATGTAAATGATCCTTGTGATACAATTAACCAATATCCAGGAATTTTTTTTTTTTTTTTGGAATTGAGAGAGGCATAGTATTTCCAATGGACCGTGCCGAATTGTAGGGAAATCTTTTTGAAATTCGTTGGTAACATATTCTTAAGAACCCTAAGGATTGCATTCTGCAATGATTTACAAACATTGCCGGTTGAGAGATTAGGTAAGATATGCAAAGAAGCTGCCATATAATATTATTGTGATGTTGGTTACTGAAGTAATATTTTTACTAATTTCACCTCGGATCACTTGAGCTTCATCTCTTCTTCATTCATATATTTTTCTTCCAACTGAATAGCCTCTCTCTCTCTCTCTTCTTTTGGGTTGTTGAATTAGTTCTCAAAATAAAGATAATTTGTCCCCGAGAGGTAGCTCAATCGGCTAAGACCCTGATTAATAAAGCAGAGGTCACTAATTTGAATCCCTCTCCCCCTCTTGTGCGGACATGTAAAAAAAAAAAGTAGAATAGAGATCATTCTTGTTAAGTTTATGGCTCAGAAAAGAATATGGGTAGCCAGAAATTCTCGGTAACCATTCATTTATTTTTGTAATTGCTAATTTCTCAATTATGGTTGACATTCATGAAATGGAGGAACCATATTAACACATTAGCATTTGCGTCAATTCCAAATGGAAAGTCTATCTCAAGCATTACACTATCTGCCACCTTTTCCAATGTACTTTGACTTTCCCTCTTCTTTAATGGCACATTAGGACAAGTAAACAATCAAACTCAATCATTTATAAAAAATAAAAAAATAAAATAAAATAAAATAAAATAAAAAAAAAAGAAGCAAATTGAATCAGTCTTCTACTTATTTTTTAAGGAGAATATCTTCACTTCAGTCGTTGCGTAAAGGAGGGAGTTTTTGCCAACCAATGAAAAAAAGCCACGTTACCTTAAGCCCAAAAATTGCACAAAAATTGTTTACAAGCAAAACACTGAATTATGAGCTGAGAGAGAAGGGTGAGAGACCCACACCGGAGGGATGCGGCTGAAGGGAGAGACCCATGCCGTGGATCACGCTTGGGTCACCGCCAGGCCGTTTGGCCGTGACCTAGGCTGGCCACTGAGAGAGAGAGCTAGGAGAGGGACGGACACTCTCCAGGCCGTCTGGCCGTGACCCACGGCCACCCTCTCCAGCACCGACATTCTCCGGCGTTAGGGTGATTAAATCTTCTAAGGGTTAACCTTCCACTTCTAGGTTTTAGATTTGAATAAAAAAAATATGTTTTGAGGCATTAGAATCGATTTTTGAGACATTAAAATCGATTTTTGAGGTTGGGTTTAAGTTTTTTGGTGTTTTCCAGTTGGATTTGGCCAGAAATGAAGAAAATCTTCGTTCGCCGGAGATGGTTTGGCCGGAAATGAAGAGGGTCTCCGTTCGCCGGAGATGGTTTGGCTATTTGATGGGCTGGCCATGGAGGACATGATCAACGAGGTGAGGGAGAAGAAGAAGAAAAAAAAAAACAGGGGGCGTGCGTGAGGGAGAAGCTGGGTGGGTGTTTTGTTCTCATTTTAAGTTTGTGTATTTTTTTCTTAGATGTTGAGGTGTCAACTTGTGAGTGAAAGGCAGAAAACCCCCACTTTTTGCACCGACCGTATAGCAGCTGCACTCTTTTTTAAGAGTTTCTCTCTACCGAGTCTACCCTGTTTAATCTTATACTTTGGTTTTGATATATTCTTATAGATGGAAAAAGTTGCAGAGAAGCCTTTCACAAAAAGGGTCTCAGCATGACGGTGAGAAAAATATTAGTCCTAGTGTTAATCTTTGACATTTATATCTGACCAACCGGATAAGTTATTGGATTCTTAAATTGCCTTGTGAATTTGTCTATGCAGTTGCGGATGACAATTCAAAATATGATGGTCACCACCAGAAAAAAGTTTAGTTCACAAACCTGTAAAAATGTGTTGCCACATGCCTTTTCTCCCACTTCAGAGGGGAGAGGCCTTTAAGTTCTACCAATGTTCTTCTCTTGCGGAGTGGGGAAGGGTGTGNAATCTTCGTTCGCCGAAGATGGTTTGGCCGGAAATGAAGAGGGTCTCCGTTCGCCGGAGATGGTTTGGCTATTTGATGGGCTGGCCATGGAGGACATGATCAGTGAGGTGAGGGAGAAGAAGAAAAAAAAACAGGGGGCGTGCGTGAGGGAGAAGCTGGGCGTGAGGGAGAAGTTGGGTGTGTGTTTTGTTCTCATTTTAAGTTTGTGTATTTTTTCTTAGATGTTGAGGTGTCAACTTGTGAGTGAAAGGCAGAAAACCTCCACTTTTTGCATCGACCGTATAGCAGCTGCACTCTTTTTTAAGAGTTTCTCTCTACCGAGTCTACCCTGTTTAATCTTATACTTTGGTTTTGATATATTCTTATAGATGGAAAAAGTTGCAGAGAAGCCTTTCACAAAAAGGGTCTCAGCATGACGGTGAGAAAAATATTAGTCCTAGTGTTAATCTTTGACATTTATATCTGACCAACCGGATAAGTTATTGGATTCTTAAATTGCCTTGTGAATTTGTCTATGCAGTTGCGGATGACAATTCAAAATATGATGGTCACCACCAGAAAAAAGTTTAGTTCACAAACCTGTAAAAATGTGTTGCCACATGCCTTTTCTCCCACTTCAGAGGGGAGAGGCCTTTAAGTTCTACCAATGTTCTTCTCTTGCGGAGTGGGGAAGGGTGTGTTGATTTGAGGAGAGTGATGTAGTACGACGTAGTGGGTCGCAAAGACAAACCACAAACAACTCACATCTCTTCTCAACAACCAAAGTATGAGTTTCCTTATTGAAAACTGATCAAATATATCAAATCTCCATTTTAGGTTGTTGATAACAAGTACTTACAAACAACAAACTTCTAAACCTAGCAGAACTTTAAAATAAGTCGATTTAACAAAACTAATACGACTGATTAGGAGGGGCTCACTTATTCATATGTACGAGCATGAAAAAACAAAGAAAAACATGACATTTTATTCCTCGTTTGAATGGGCTCCGGATGAGATATCGAATGTGTGCTGTCTTGTTTGCAATCTCGTTCAGACGAGGGCTATTGGAAGCCTTTGGGTTCATCTCGTCCAAATGGGACTTCAGACGAGGGCTTCAGAAGTCTCCTGGGTTGACTCGTTTGCAACCATGGTTGGACGAGATAGCAAACGAGCCCTTCTGGTTGCCCTGTTTGCAGTTTCGTTCGCACAAGATAGCACATGAGCTTTTTTGTGCTCCTCCTGCTGTATTCTGCAATAGATCGTTTGAATGAGCTTGTGATTCGTTCTAACACCCTTGTCTAGAACAACCTTCTGGACACTTGAGTCTACTCCCAACTTTCTCATGAACTCCCCTGAGAAACTTCCTTATAAACTCCCTTGATTCCGTCAAATCACCACCCATTTAAAAAAGAAAAGAGGGGACGTCTATTCTAATATTTACTGGAGTAATGAAATTTTACATGTTCTTAACAATAATATATAGGATAGAAAGAAATAGAATTATAAGTTTGCCAAGATACTGATATATCCTTCCGCATTTCCTAGACATTTGGCAACCAGAACATAGTGTTATGTAGATATGAATTGTGATATGCTTCCATTAGGGCTATGGATGCTTCCTACTTCATAATTTAGCTTCTTATGTTCTGTTGGCTGCCAAGACATGACCCTCAAATCCTAGTTTGGTTTCCTCTGTTTAAACAAAAATTAACGTCTCTACTTGGATCTTGTATCAACTAACAGAGGTGCAGCTGAATTCCTCTCGAGTAATTTTGTTGAATTCCTGGATTTGTAAGAGTTGCAGCTGGAATTCACTCTTGCAGGTGGTCCTCAACCTCATTAGATAGGCCTGTTGACAAGCTGATTTGAATCAAATGCTGAGAGAGAGAGAGAGAGAGATTTTATTAACCATGTATAATCAACGTGCAACAGCAATGTAAATTATGTTTATGATACAATTAACAAGCAAGTATCCAGGATTTTTTTGGAATCGAGAGATGCATAGTATTTGCAATGGATCATGCCGAATTGTAGGGAAATCGTTTTGCAATTCCTTGTCGATTTTTTCTTACGACCCCTAATTGCAATCTGCGATGATTTATGACAATTGGCTATGAAATTTTGAATTTAAAATTGGCTATGAGAACAATACCGGCCGCTTTATTCTTCCCAATGTGGGACTCTTCCTCCACAATCCAATTGGGCCTTGTGGGCCTCACCACCATTACTTTGTAATTATGGTGGGATGAGCACTTGGCAGACCTCCTCTCTTACGGTGGCTATAGTTCCACCACCCCATGACCCACCACCACTGAAACCCAAATGAGACACATCAGTTGTCATGAACAGCTTCAGCCACCACCTCCGGCTACCATTCATGAGCAAAGCCCCATGTCATATGATATAGAGCCACCAATGATTAGTTTATCTTTTTCTTTTCTTCATTTTTTAAATATTTTAACATTAAACTAGAGATATTTACAAGTAATCATAGGTTTGAATGGTCCAAAATGTGTGAAAATATATATATATATATATATTTTTTTTTTTTTTTTGTCTTGACTGCCACATCATGTATTGGGCCTGCCAACCTGAATACCCAGCCCATCGACCAATGGACCATGATACAGCATTCAAGCCAGATCCTGGTGTTCCTTACGCCCATGACTCTTGCAAACCATCACTTCTTGTTAGGCCACACCAGAAGATCCTATCTCTTAAAACATCAACGTCGGTCCCTGTGATCCCAAAAAAGAAGTGTGACAGTTTGCAAGAGTCACAGCATNAAATTATAAAATTATAAATTATAAAATTATAAAAAATTTAAAAAAAATTAAAAAAAAAAAAGAAGAAGAAGAAGAAGAAGACAAACATCAGGTAAAGAGGAATCTTCATTTCTTTCTCTCTATCTGCTATTCTTTGATATTATTCTCCTCGAATATACAAACAACTTAGGCATCAGAGCTATCTCCCGCCAGCCACTCCAACCCGCTCTCTTTTGCTCATCTCTCACCTTTCTTTGCAAGTGCCTCGGACCACTACTTCGCCCACGGTCTAACTGTTCTAACAACACATAAATCGCAATTTTACGTTTTACCCAATATACATGTCATCATGTTAGAATTGCACTGAAATACTCAGATAACACTCCCTACAATATCCCACACTATATTCAAGCACTTAAAAGACTCGAGCAATTATTGTCTGCCACTATACTAAACATCCCTATATTGCATCGAATCACCTCCTTATGAAGTATCTCCACAAATTCAATATTTAATCATCAACTAAAGCCTAGTCATGGCCCCTGCACACCACTCATGTTGTGTATAAAAACATTATCCCAATACAAGATTATCCCAGAAATCTCTTCCTCTAAAATAATGATGTAAGTGGAAGCAAGGCATAATTCTCTAGCATTTTTTGAGGCCATGGAAAAGAGCAAATCATTTTCAGGCTACTACTCCACCCCCTACACAGACATACGATCTGCTTTCGAGCTTGACAGGTCCAAGTCATTCAGCTTCAATGGCGCAAATGGCAACAGAGACGCTACTTTGGGGGCATCTGGCAATCCAGAGCTCAAGAGGAGGAAAAGGGTGGCATCCTACAACATGTACGCCGTGGAAGGGAAGCTCAAATCTTCTTTCCGCAACAGCTTCAAGTGGATCAAGAGCAAGTTCACAGACAACTTCGAAGACGAGTGAAGAACATCAAATCATTTGTTCTCTTCTCTTTATACATAAATAATTTGTATCAAGAATGTTCTATGATATCTAATGTGTTCATAAAGTGGTTTTTTTTTGGAGACATGCATGAGAATCATTCTTACCTTTACTTGCAAGCAAACCCAAAACATATTTCCAAAATCTCTCACAGATATAATGCAATATATATTGCTTCTGAATGAGTTTATACTACACAGAACATATTTTCTGCCAACATGATCTTCTCTTATTATTTTCCAGACAATTATCTGTATGGAATTCAGTTTATAGGCCAGCTTACAAGTTAAAGATGGTAACAAAAAAGCTAAGAAAAGAAGAAAACGATGAACTCAGAATTACGTTTCATCTTGAGAATCTCTGTTGAGACGAAAGAATTTTGGTATCTTATCTGGGTCACGATTTCGAAAATCCATTTCAGAAAGAGACCTGCGATGTTGAGCAAATACGTTTCCTTCATTGGGGTTGATGATATCTGTTATAGAGGCATGCAAAAGGGTAAGATTCTTGATGTTCTTGAGAGCATTATGATGACCCTCAGTTTTTGGTGATAGTATTTTATGAGAACGAAGAACTGGGGATAGGGATTCATGCAGGATCCTTTGATGCCTAAGCGTTTGTACACTAGAGGAAGTGCTGCTTGCACTGTAACCCATCTCTTGGCTATGCATGTGTGGCTCTTCATTCTTCCACTGCAAAAGCTAAAGGAAAATAAATAAATAAAATAACAATAATAATGAAAGAGGAATTCAGCTTAGTTAAAGAAAATAATCTTTAATTGGCGGTATATTTTGTAGCAGCAATGAAAGGAGTGATAGTTAGCCATGGCCAAATTACTATCTCCATTTATATTTTTGGAGCTGTATTCTAGAAAGAAAAGATCTTACTTGCTCTCTTAAGGATTTCTCCTATTGGGCAATAGGAAATGCTCCAAGAAAACATCTGACTAAAAGGATAATTTTAGTGGAACCAAGGTGTAATTTAGCTAAAATAACAATCTGACAGTGTAATTTGGCTAAAACTGTTAACAGAAACATTATTTTGTAACTACAAATATGACTAAGACAGATATGGTTGGAAGTTTGATGCATCATTTGAACTCAAATGAATACTTCTCTTCAATACCCAACAGAATTCTATTTTTCTCAATACCCACTTAATGAGAATATAACCTCAACTGAAAATGTTGCTCAAAAGGTATTCTTTCAAGATGCTTTACCTCTTTAGAAGCGTCAAAATCTCCACTGGCTTGTGCAATTAGGGCCTCTGTCCGATCACCTTCACGATTTGTTTGAGATGGTTTCTTTGTTTTAGGCCTGCGCCTGTAAGATGGAAAAGCAATGAAGTAACTCATGGTGTATGGACATCCCATGGAATTTGATACAAGTACAACCCATTGTAATTTACATGGTAAAGTGCCTATGAAGGTTTTGGTAGCATTTTTTTTTCTTTTTTGGATTAATGAATTTTTATTACCAACAAAACAAAGAATACTACATACTCCAGAAAGATGTTGGAACCCCTTATGCTAACCAGAGCATGAGCATCAATTACAAGCATCCACTCTACAATCAACAACAATTACAAACACATTCCAGCAACTACTGAAACCACTAGTTCTAAACAACACATTTACCGACAACATGCAACAAGATTCCCTTAACTAACAACAAATGCATAACTTACCTTTCTACAAACAACATTATCTGCTTTATATAGAACATCCCCTATACACCCATTCTATTAACAGACACCAGTAGCCATTAATACAAAGCAGTTTGAGAGATACCCAACTACTACAAATAGCCACATTCTCATCAGTTGCCTTAAATTTCCCCTTCCCCACAATTCTGCTCCTTAATTCCCAGCATATCTTCTGCAAGACTTTCTCTTCTAAATTTATTCGGTTCCCATGTTTAACATCATTTCTCTGCCTCCAAATGTTATAAACTGCTGCACCCCAAGCCAACTTGCATACCACAGCTTTGAAGCTCTTACTCCTCCATTTCCTAATCCCTTTACTTAAGATTTTCTCCCAACTAGTAGGAATATCAATCCAAAGGCATTTCTGCATCACTTCCCTCCATAACCTTTAACCCAAGCCACAATCAAATAACAGGTGGTCTCCACATTCAATGACATTTCTACAAAACAAACATTTTTAACACAACTTTAAAGCCCCACTTCAACATTCTATCGCCAATTCGTCTGTTGAGAATCAGTTTTTTACCGCCAGCCACAATACAAAATGCATGTTTTGGAATAGCCATGGAGAACCAAATCAACTTCCACCATTCAACCCTTGGCTGCTTCTCCCGAATTGCTTCCCAAGTTTCCCTACTCGTATAACTGTTTGACTTTGAAACCATCCATAAAGGTTTATAACTAACACCTAGTTTTACCAAAGGCAGCTTACCTTGTATGTTAATCAAACTTTCAGACCTAGCAGGTAGCCATCCCCACTCCTTCCCTTTACTGATACTTGATAATTTTACATCCAATTTATTCCTTGCATCATAAAATATTATATAACCATACTGATCATAGAGTATACCATCCACCATCCGGATGCCAAAAATCCAACCATAGGTATATGCTGCTACCGCCACCCACCAAGAATTTTAGGAATTGTTCTGCTGTGTCCCTAAACTTGAGAATCTTTCTCCAGCTCCATGTAGCATTTTACAGTACTTTAAGCAGCCAAAAACATCTCCCTTTTAAGAAGGTTTAGTTGACGCAGGCCACCCAAAGAGAACCTGATCTAGTGTATAAATTCCAGATGTGCTTCAAAATTGCTGCCTTTCCAATCCTCTATCCTCTTCAACCCTAAACCAGCTTCCCTCTTTGGAACACAAATTAACTCCCAAGAAACCTTAGCTTTTGCAGGATTTGGTAGCATTTAAATGAAATTAATTGGTTTTGATGATTTAATAAGGCCAGTGGGATTCAAAAACACATTCCTTCGTGTTTCCAACTCTCATTAGTAGGGAGGACATCACCTCTGCAGTAACTTAAATAAAGAGGATATGAAGTTTTACCTCCAAAGTGCAGCTAAAAACATGATGCATTTTTCACATCTCGTTGAAACTTTTAGACGTGCTACTTACAAATTTGGCAGTTAACACCACAAAAGAAAAGAAATTCAGAAAACCTAACATCTATCATAGGAAGGAGATGGAAAATTTAGAACGTGATGGACATAGATTATTAATACAAAAGGCATCAGTAAAGAATTGTTAGGATTTTACTTTTGTTAAAACAAAAACAATTTTCCATGCTGCTAAAAATCTTAATTAGAAAAGAAAAATTAATAACAAAATATAACATATTAATACACTTAAATTCAAATGCTTGATTTAGGTTTCCTCTTCTTTCTCTTTATTATCTTAAAGACCAGCCTGATGGAGACATCATGATCCCTACATAAAAACTATTCATCAGATTATTGAGGAAAAGAATTTCATGTTATGAACTAATAGCTTACTTCTTACGAGTACTGGTTCGAGATTCATCCTTTTCTTTCCCGGGTGCTGGTAGAGCTGAAAGGTCACATGCCAAGGGACTCGAAGTAAAGAACTGAAAGCAGAAAGAACTACTCAGAATACAGTGTGGAATATTTTGATGACATGTAATGCATATAAGCAGCAGGAAGATTATAGAAAAGTTCATAAGGAACACTTTCTATTCCTCTTTTGCTATCTTTGTTCAATTTGCTTCCAGAGTATAAGTTCAATTTAAAAAGACAGCCTATACTTCATGTTTCAAATAACCTTCAATTTTTCCCATGTGTTTCTCTTAAATGTTAATCAAGTTCAGAAGCAAAGTATTTTTCATGGTATGTCATTTTGATTTAGCACGATGAAGCACTTAAGGTTGCTAAAGCCAACAAGAAGACCCATATTGACCAAGCCCCCGGTTCTTTTATTTTTTATTTTTATACCTAAATGATGTTTATTGTTCAAACAAAAATGACAGGTATAATAATCTAGGTCATTGAGCATAAAATCGTCATGATACTCTAGTGAGTGAAAATTCGGAATCATTTTAGTTACCTACTGTTAATAGTTTTGCAGCAAGAAGTTTAGGGGGAGAAGAGGAGGCTGATTGTATTATTCAGCTTGTCCTTAACCTAATACAAGCATCCTAATATATAGGATTAGGGAAATATCACAATGACCAAACTACCCTCAAATCCTAATAACTTACTAACCCTAATAACTCTCCAAACACTCCCCCTCAAGCTGGATCATATAAATCATATAAATTCAGCTTGGAAGAAACAAGCAAACAAAAAACACATATAAAAACATAGTCTAACACTCCCCCCCTCAAGCTGGAACAACTTGGAGCACACAATACAATGATCTATAAAAATAACAAGAAAATTTGCTAAAACTTCAACACCTGTCAAAAACTTGTCGGAAACTGCAACATGCGGTCGGGTCTCGCCGAAAAACACCAAGGCCGATAGGATCTCATAGTAAAACAAGGGCCAGTCGGAACCCATCGCAAAACACCAAGGCCAGTCTAATCTCGTCGCAAAACACCAAGGGTAGATTGGATCTCACTGCACGACACCAAGGCCGGTTCAATCTCACAGCAAAACACCAAGGCCAGTCGGATCTCAACAACTAACAACAACCACATTTTATGTGATCAACCAACGAGTCTCATCAGAACTAGCAGGATACAAGCAAAACATGCCGGAGACACCAAAACCAAGTCGAAATACTGCTGAAAAATCAAACAAGAACCATCATCAGAGAGTCATCGAAGCTTCGCTAGAATCTTGCTAGAACTCACCGAATATTCGCCGGAGACAGACAGAACACGCCGGTGACTCCAAGCATAACAACCAATGAACCTTTGCTAACTCAAATGACTCCACCTTCACCATAATACTAGTATCCAAAAGAGTGTAAAGTGCTCAATGAAATAAGATTTTACTTCAAATTTGGTATATGTCAAAGATTCGTCAAAGCCCTCACGATCACATCATGCATCCTGATTCTGACTGTACCAATACCAACAGTCTTGCAGGCAACATTGTTTCCCATCAAGACCGAACCACCATTGACTGACTCATAGTTAGCAAACCAATCCCTTTTAGGGGACATATGAAATGTACGAGCAGTATCAAGGACCCACTTGTTCGAATGATCATCATAAACGGTAACTAGAAGGACAAGTTCTAAACCCTTATTAGTTCCTTCGACAAAACCAGCTAAAGAAGAGGAACTTTGCTTATCATCTTCTTCTTTATTTTTCAGCCTCAAACACTCAGATTTATAATGCCTATGCCTTTTACAATAGTAACACTTGACTTTCTTCTTCGACCTGGATTGGGATTGGCCTCTTGATTTTCCTTTACTTGAATTCCTCTCCCTAGATCAACCTTTAAAATTAGAGGAATTTTCTGAACGACCCTTAACAAATAAACGTTTTGTCTGATTATCACTACCTTTACAATTCAATCTTGTCCTCAACTCCATAGAATTTGAAGCAAATTTAACGTCCGCTAAGGAGAAGGTATCTCTACTGTACAACATTTAATTAACGAAATTATCAAAAACATTCAGTAGTGAACACAACAAAAACAAGGCTTGATCCTTATCATCTATTTTAATATCAATATTTTTTCAGATTCAAAATAATTCGATTAAAACCATCAAGATGATCACAAAGATTCATCTTGAGGGTATATAACTGGTGCTTCAAATATAAACGGTTGGCGAGGGACTTCTTCATGTACAAGCTCTCTAGCTTCTTCAAAAGTTCAACAGCAGATTCTTCATTAGCAACTTCTCTCAAGACTCCCATCTAAGAGAGACAACAAAATTGCACTGTGAGCTTTTTCTTTAGGTTCCTTACTTTCCACCATTGATGGTGTTGATGGTACCTCGCCATCCAAAATCTTTGCCAAGCCTTGTTACCGTAACAAAGCCCACATCTTGATGGCCAAACACTAAAACTATTCTGACCATCAAACTTTTCTACTTCAAATTTTGCAATAGTCATTCCACAAAATAAAGATCCAAGCTTTGATACTAGTTTGTTGTGGCAAACTAAATTCCATGATCACCAAAGAAGCATAAAATAGCATAATAGAAAATAACCACAATCATACAAGATACCAAGATTTACGTGATTTAGCTTAGTAAGTCTATATCCACGGGCGAAGACGATCTAGAGGAAATTCACAAACAAAATGATGGAGTACAAAGAGTAGTATAGAGAATATCACTCAAACTCAAAAACTCCGATACACCCAACCCGCACTCTCACACAAAATATAATTAGACAAAAGAGACAATACTCTTAATTCTCTAAGCTTTTTTTCTCAGAAAACAAGTGAGAATACTAAAGATGAGCAGACACTAGCGTATCCCTCTCTCTCTCTCTCAAAGTCGCACACTCTTTCTTGTTCTTTGCAATTGAAGCTTTTCTTATCTCTTATTCTCCAACTAAAGTTGCTGCTGCTCTATATATTAAAATGACCGACTGGCTTCATTTTACAACAACAAGGCTTTCTTCAAAGCTTCTAGAAGAAGCTCAATGAATGAAGAGACAAACAAACTTATGGGAAGAAGTGAAAAAGATATGGGGTCCCGCGATAAGGCTTGTGAAAAGCAAGTCACCTACTCCACAATTTTAATGCATTTATCATTTACTGAGTTTGCAAAGTCTATATGAAGGTCAACATATTGTATAGAATTTTTTTTTTTTTAAGTGGAAGTACTCTATGGAAAATAGAATCAGAGTTTCCGCAACTCTTGACCAGTCATACTCCCAGAAGCTTACAAACAATTTCGTGCCCAGCACCAGGAAAAAAAAAAAAAATCTGAGCTTTTAGTCCAAAGCCTTAGTCAGCCAAAGAAAGGTCTGAGAACCAGTAATACCGCTAGAAATGACTACAGAAATGCCATGTTTACTTACTTCATTTTGGAGAGCAGAAGCAGCACTGCCACGAGAGGTTGGGTCTAGAGCAAGAAGTGTTGTCAAAAGACCAAATGAAGAGGTAGGAAAAGCCCTGAAGGCTTCTTGGAAACTAGGTTTATAATGCGACGGTGGTCGGAAGGTTGTTGGCAGCTTCATTTTCTTCCAATAGTCCTCCTCCGAGGGTTTACCACAAAGTTTGAAGATCTTATGGAGCTGCTCAACCTGAGTACAATGAAGAGTTAATAAACTTAAAAAAAAAAAAAAAAAAAATGGTCGGTATAAAATCTATTACAAACTAATGTGCTTTGACTTGTTAACTTTTACCTTTGGTTGTGTTTAGTAAACTCTAGTTTGTGGTAGGTGAAAATGTGTATTTATTATGAAGTCACATGTGTGGTTCTAGAACTTACTTTTGTAAAAAGGTGTCACTTGTTTTTTTGTATATGGTAGCTGTAGAAAGAAAAAAAAAAAACGAATGTAAGAAGAAGAAGTAAGAAAGTAGAAGAAAACAAGAAAAGAGCCGAGAGCTCATTGCAGAAAAAGTCCTCATCTCCCCTGTTTTTTACTCTGTTTTTTCACTCACATTCTGCAGAATTTCTGCAGCAAGCTTTCTTCTTATTCTCTTGTCTTTTGCTTACTTATTCTACTGCCCTTGGAGTGTGTCTTGCTGGAAAATCCAGCCAACAAAATTTGGTATCAGAGCTTGGTTCAAAGAAGTATTTTGGGCAGAAACTTGAAGAGAAAGAAAAGGATAAGTTGAAGGAGAAGTCATGGCCAGCACAAGCAGCAACGTAAATTGGAGCAATGTCCAAGTACCGATTTTCTCCGGTGAAAATTATGATTTCTGGTCTATAAAAATGAAGACTTTGTTTGTTTCCATAGATTTATGGGAGATGGTAGAATCAGGATATGAAATACCTGAATCTACATCAAGCTTGACCAAGGGGTTGTTTGATAAACGGGTTTGGGATTGAGGATGTACTGTGCAGTGAAAATACATTTTTACCCTTGACTTGGACTTGGACGAGCATGCTCTGCACAATCTGCTTGAACAGGTTTCGCCGTCCACCATTATGTGCAACAACCAAATTTACAAGGGAGAGAAGCTGCTCAACTTGTTCAACCCTCTTGCTTTCATCCTTAGTTTTATTATCGAAAAGCACAATCCAATTTTTACATAAGTCGATGATTTCCTGCAATATTTGTCCCCTGGCTCACTCCGTCTCTCTCTCTCTCTCTCGACTGAATTTGATCGGGCAAAAATGTCGAATCGTTACTGTAGCAACAGGTAAGAGGGAAACAAGGAGGGTTTCGGTAAAACCCATAAGAAATTCGTACCAAAAAATTAGAGCTCAAGCCCAAAAGAACCGAACCCAAATCCCAACTCCAATCCTACACTCTCAACTTCTCTGAGACAATCGCTTTTGAAGCAATCGGATGGCGCCACGGCGAGCTCCAGCGTCGAGGCGCCGACGTCGACTAGGATTCGGATGGGGGAGAACGGAGAGTGGGTGCCGACGCCGCTTGCGACTGCTTGAGCCCCACCAGCAGCTCCACCACCACCGCGTCGTCTGTCATCGCCGCCCGTTGTTGAACAGTATATCCACACGTTTGTGCTTGTTCCAAATGGGTTTCTCGATAAAGCTTCGAAAAAAAGTTGTCTTTGTGGTTAGATCACCCAGCAGTTTGCCGATCTCACTCCGGAACAAGAAGAAGCGATTCGAACTCCGGTCACGGATCTGACCGCCGTCGGCGAAGGAAGAGGCACAGTGCTATCGTTGAAACTCGATCGGTTGTCAGATTCGGTGTCAGGACAAACCGTCGTGGATCCGAAAGGCTATCTCACCGATTTGAAGAGCATGAAAATCACGAGCGACGCTGAGATTTCGGACGGTTGGGTGAGACTTGCAGAGAAAGTTGAGAAACGGAAACCATGGATGAAGAGGAAAAGAACAAGAGGGCATTTCGGTGATATTTGAAGAGTTATTAAGAAAAAGACAAAATAATGAACAGTACATCCCTGAACAGTACAACCACAAAACTTTTGTCAAACACCACCCAATGCTCAAAAAAAGGAATTGAAGGAGAATAGAAGCAAAGATGCTGGAGCTCTTGGGATGATTCAAAGGGAAGTTTCAGAGACTATTTTTCCAAGAATTATGGGAGCAACAAGAGCTAAGGAGGCTTGGGATACTCTTCAAGAAGAATTTCAAGGAGATAAAAAGGTAAGAGCCATCAAACTCCAAACTCTTAGAAGAGATTTTGAAAATATAAGAATGAAAGAAAATGAAAGTGTGAAAGATTATTCCACTAGATTTTTGGAGTTAGTAAATCAAATGAAAGCTTATGGTGAAGATATGGCTGATCGTAGAATTGTTGAAAAAATATTGATAAGCTTGCATGAAAAATTTGATCCTATGGTGGCTGTAATTGAAGAAACAAAAGACCTCTCTAGTTTAGGAGTTCAAGAGTTGTTGGGTTCGTTGAAATCTCATGAGCAAAGGTTGGAACGACACTCCAAAAAGTCAATAGAGAGTGCTTTTCAATCTAAGCTCACTGTTAATTCAAAAAATTCTGAAAAGAGAGCATTAACTCATGAACAAGGTGAAGGGGACTCAACTAGAGGAGGTAGAAGTTTTAGAGCAAGAGGAAGAGAAAGAAGTCCAAGAGGAAGAGGTAGAGGCAGCTATGAAAGAAAACCAAGTGTGGAAGGCTCTTCTCAAAGATGTAATATTTGCAAGAAGAGTAATCATGTTGAAAAAGATTGTTGGTTCAAGGGAAAGCCTCAATGTTTTAATTGCAAAAAGTTTGGCCACTTGCAAAGGGATTGTAGATTCTTGAAGAACAATCAACAAGCTAATTTCACCGAGGAGAAAGAAAGTGAAGGAAACTTGTTCTATGCATGTCAACATGTTTCCGAGAAGAAAAATGATACATGGTTCTTAGATAGTGGTTGTAGCAATCATATGACACCGGAGAAGGAAATTTTCCTTGACATAGACACTTCATTTCATTCAAAAGTGAAGATGGGAAATGGTGCTTTTGTAGATGTTAAAGGAAAAGGCAATGTTGGAGTTGAAACCAAGAGAGGGCTGAAGAAAATTCGTGAAGTTTTATTTGTCCCGGAGCTTGATCAAAACTTGCTTAGCATTGGACAACTTATGGAGCATGATTATGCTCTTCATTTTGAATGCTGTACTTGTACAATTTATGATGAAGGAAGAGAGAAATTGGTTGTGGCTGAAGTTAAAATGGCTCCAAATAGAAGCTTTCCACTCACTTTCAAGTATGCAAAAGACATGGCTTTAAAAGCTAGTTTACTTGATGAATCTTGGTTGTGGCATAGAAGATTTGGTCATCTGAATTTTCATAGTCTCAAGCTACTACATCAGAAAAATATGGTGCAAGGGCTTCCTATTATTAGTGAAAAGAATGAAGTTTGTGAAGGTTGTGCGCTTGGGAAGCATCATAGACAACCATTTTCAAAAGGAGTAGCATGGAGGGCTAAGAAGATGCTAGAGTGGTGCATACCAATGTTTGTGGGCCTATGCAAACTCCTTCTCATTCTCAAAACAGGTATTTCATTCTCTTTATTGATGATTATAGTCGCATGACTTGGGTTTATTTCATGAGACAAAAATCTGAAGTGTTTAATATCTTTAAAAAGTTTAAATGTCTTGTTGAAAACCAAAGTGGTTGTTTCATTAAAGTCTTGAGAAGTGATAGAGGGAAAGAATATACCTCAAATCAATACTATAAATTTTGTGAAGATGAAGGTGTGGAGAGGCAATTGATGGTCTCTTATACTCCACAACAAAATGGGGTATCCGAGAGGAAGAATCAAACCGTTATGGAGATGGCCAAGTCTATGTTACATGAAAAAGGATTACCAAAATCATTTTGGGCTGAAGCTGTATACACAGCTGTTTATTTAATGAATAGATGTCCAACTAAGGCCGTGTGGAATAAAACACCATTTGAAGCTTGGAGTGGAAGAAAGCCATCAATCAAGCATCTCAAAGTGTTTGGCTGCATTTGCTATGTTCAAATTCCAAAGAAGAAAAGATACAAGCTGGATGAGACAAGTGAGAAGTGTATATTTGTTGGATATAGCTCAATGTCAAAGGGCTATAGGCTGTATAACTTGAAAACTAACAAAGTAATCATTAGCCGAGATGTCTTATTTGATGAGAAAGCTAAATGGAATTGGGAGCAAGGCCAAGTTAAAGAACAATTGGTTCCAATGACTGTTTTACAGCAAGGTCCAGCTCAAGGAAGTGCAAGCAATGATGATAGCACTCACCCATCATCAAGTTCAACTCCATCACCAAGCTCACCATCATCTCCAAGCTCAAGCTCAACTTCTCCAAGCTCAAGTCCAATAAGATTGAAGAATTTGGATGATATATATGCAAGGTGCAATTTTTGTGTTGTTGAACCTGAAAATTTTGAAGAAGCAATGAAAGAAGAGAGTTGAAGAAAAGCTATGGAAGATGAAATTAAAGTCATTGAGAAAAACAGAACATGGAAGCTAGTTGATAGGCCTCAAGACAAAGAAATTATTGGTGTGAAATGGATTTACAAAGTGAAGTACAATGTAGATGGGTCAGTTCAAAGAAACAAAGCAAGGCTAGTTGCAAAAGGATACTCACAGCAGTCCGGAGTTGATTTTCATGAAACTTTTGCTCCAGTAACTCGCTTGGATACAGTGAAAGCTTTAATTTCTTTAGCAGCTCAAAAGGATTGGTTATTGTACCAACTTGATGTTAAATCAGCCTTCTTGAATGGAGAGTTGAAAGAAAAGGTGTATGTTGAACAACCTCAAGGATTTGTCATCCAAGGTGAAGAAGAGAAAGTGTATAAGCTAAGAAAAGCTTTGTATGGGCTAAAACAAGCTCCTAGAGCATGGTATAGCCATATTGACAATTATTTCAATGAAAGTGGTTTCAAAAGGAGCAAGAGTGAGCCAACCTTGTATGTAAAGCATCAAGGTAATGTTGATTTGCTTATTGTTGCATTATATGTTGATGATTTGATATTAACTGGAAGCAATGCTGAAATGATTGAAGAATTCAAGAAAGATATGGTGTATAAGTATGAGATGAGTGATATGGGGCTGCTACATTACTTTCTTGGTATTGAGGTGTATCAAGACAAAGAAGAGGTGTTCATTTCACAAAGAATGTACGCTGAAAAAATTCTGAGAAAATTCAGAATGGTTGGTTGCAAACCAATGGCTACACCACTTGTTGTAAATGAAAAATTAAAGAAGGAAGATGGAGGAAAAAAGGTGGATGCGACTCTTTATAGAAGTTTGGTTGGAAACTTGCTATATCTCACTGTTACAAGGCCTGATGTTATGTTTGCAGCAAGTTTGCTATCAGGGTTCATGCATTCGCCAAGCCATTTTCATTTTGCAGCAGGAAAAAGAGTGCTTAGATACATTCAAGGCACCACATGTTATGGAATAAGGTATTGCAGAAATTCCACGGTGAAGTTGCTTGGCTTTTGTGATAGTGATTGGGGTGGCTGTGTTGATGATATGAAAAGCACCTCAGGTTATGTTTTTTCACTTGGATCAGGTGTGTTTTGTTGGTCCTCAAAGAAGCAACAATCAGTTGCTCAATCTTCAGCAGAAGCTGAATATGTTTCAGCAGCATTGGCCACATCTCAAGCAATTTGGTTGAGAAGAATACTTGAAGATATTGGTGAGAAGCAAGAAGATGCTGTACACTTGCATTGTGACAACAAATCAGCCATAGCAATGGCAAAGAATCCAGTTTATCATAGTAGGACCAGGCATATTGCAATCAAGCATCACTTCATTAGAGAAGCAATTGAGGAAGGTGAAGTGGAGCTAAAATTCTGCAGGTCAGAGGAGCAGGTAGCAGACATTTTCACCAAGGCACTGCCAAAGGAGAAATTCCAGCAACTTAGAGAAGTATTGGGAGTTCAAGAGCAGCACATTAAGGGGGAGAATGTTACAAACTAATGTGCTTTGACTTGTTAACTTTTACCTTTGGTTGTGTTTAGTAAACTCTAGTTTGTGGTAGGTGAAAATGTGTGTTTATTGTGAAGCCACATGTGTGGTTCTAGAACTTACTTTTGTAAAAAGGTGTCACTTGTTTTTTTGTATATGGTAGCTGTAGAAAGAAAAAAAAACGAATGTAAGAAGAAGAAGTAAGAAAGTAGAAGAAAACAAGAAAAGAGCCGAGAGCTCATTGCAGAAAAAGTCCGCATCTCCCCTGTTTTATCCCCTGTTTTTTACTCTGTTTTTTCACTCATATTCTGCAGAATTTCTGCAGCAAGCTTTCTTCTTATTCTCTTGTCTTTTGCTTACTTATTCTACTGCCCTTGGAGTGTGTCTTGCTGGAAAATCCAGCCAACAAAATCATTGCGTGCATGTCCCCTTGGAAGAAAAGGTAGTAACTCTGCAATGCATGAAAACATGAGAATACCATAGAGCATACTAAATTTCATGGAATGCCCAAACACATCTATTATGAATTGTTTCGGTTCCAAGTGGTGTCCAAAATGAAGTCTAAGAGCATATGTATCCCTGAAAGGGTTCTACCTCTGTTCTCCCGGGCATAATTGGCCTTCCAACAAACATCTCCGCCAATAGGCATCCTGCACTCCAAAGATCAATACCAACTCCATAATCTGTGGAACCTAACAGTAGCTCTGGAGCCCTGTACCAGAGTGTCACAACTTGACTTGTAAGGGGGCGTTTTTGGTTAGGAACAAAAAGATTTGCAAGCCCAAAATCTGCAATTTTTAACACTCCATTTTTGTCTATTAACAAGTTGGAAGGTTTGATGTCTCGGTGTAAAACTTCATTCTCATGGCAATGCTGGAGACCAGAAAGTAGCTGCTGCATATAGCACTTGACCTGCATCAGAAAATACCCAAATCATTGTGATACAGTTCACCAAGTGCTGGAATTTATATGAACTATAGGAAATATCATTTAAGTGCATAATAGTTCATAAGTGTGTTATAATTATGCTTCTTTGTCACTTTAAAGTTTTTCATTCAAATCATAATATGCTTTAGGGATGTCATTTTAGTACCGTTTGAAATTGATGAAGTTATGTGGTTGGTCATAGTAGAATATTATATATGTTCATGACAATATTTGGATGTTGTTGGGTAGAAATATTGCTTAACATTTTATGTTAAATTCACATTTTCTAAGTGTATTGTGAAGCCTATATTTTGGAAAATAAAAAGGTAAGCTGTTTAAAACGGCTTGCCTCATGCCCAGAATGTTGTTGACATACTTTGTTAGAATGTTTCACTTATAGCATCTGCTCAATTTTAGTTTGGGGCTTGATACAAATGGTTTCCCACCTGATCGATATAATTTTGGAACTTTTACCTACTTATTCAAGATGTTGTTCTTATCACTTCAAGAATTCCCCACCTTTTTGGGTAGCTAAGAATTCAGGAATACTCAGTTGGGGAGGAAAAATGCCAACCTGTGCTTCATTGAGCCTGTCACGAGGACCTGATATAATTTTAGTTAAGTCCGACTGCATGAAATTGAAAACCAGATAAAGACTATACTGCATCCTTGATGTGGCTAGTCCTTCAAGCTTGATGATGTTGGGATGATCTAGCCTCTTTAGCATCATTATCTCTTTTGCCATAAACTTGACACTCTCCGGCTCCGATGTGTCGAACCGCACTTTCTTCAAAGCCACAATCTTTTTAGTGATCCTATCTCAAGCTTTGTACACATTGCTATAAGTTCCTTGCCCGATCTGCAAAACCAAAATCCAAACCCAATTCAGGCAACATCTTTCTATCTCCTTATCCCCTGTTAATTCGAGTCTTGTTAAAACATTAACTAAATGATTCAACTTAAACTTTTGGCATAATTGGTAATTTAACAAGCCACGTAAAGAATAAGGCAAAAGAGATGACAAATATTTGGAATGCCTAAGAAGGTTGACAAATGAAGCCTTTCCCACCCCTTGGAGTAAGATGTTCTTCTCTTGACTCTGATTATTTGTTTCCTATATACGAGGAACGTTACACACTCCCAATTGCTAATTCCCTGACATAAGAGTAAAAATCACTATTGGATGAAATAATAAATTAAAGTACAAGCAACATTCTATAGTAATTTTCACTGTCACATTAGAGAGGGCACTCGGGAGAAATGCGTACGAGTATTGTCTATATCAGAAATTGTAATCAAAATCTCTTCATTTGAAATCCTAATTTGCAAATGCAGTGAAACAGATTTTTTTACTGAGAGTGCCACTTTCCATAGAACTGAAGCATCATCAATTTGACAATATAGTGAATATGATACAAAAATTTCGCTCGTATCCTAATAAAAGAAAAGATCATGTAATATCGAAGTCAATAACAACTTTTACGATCATAATTGTCGCACATGGTTCAAGTACAATCGAAGAAAGTGTCCAAAAACTTATATATACATAATATATAAAAAATATTGTACTTAAGCCATGTAGAACAGTTACTATCGCAACATCAACACTAACCTTGGCAAGTTTATCATAGGAATCAGCACTCTTGGGAACCAAACCCTCCAACAGATCTGCAGACACATTATCAACCAGCCACTTGGGCCACCCATCAACCAGCTCATCTTCTCCAATCTTCTTCGGCACAGCCCTCTTCGACACATTCCGGCTGCCACCACTCCTCTCCCTCTCCGCCTCACCTCCGGCACCACCACCACTACCAGCCTCCACTCTCACAATATGCTTATCTTTCAGGCTGAGATCAGCCGATTGAATAAGTCTCGTTAGCTCCTTACTGGCCTAAACCTTCCCAAGCTGCTTATGAGTAATGGGTATCCCTCGGCTGTCCCCCTTAACATACCCACCATCCAATTTCATCTTCCCGATGCCCTGATGAGGAGAGTATGTGGAAGACTTTGCCTGAACACATCCCATCGCGTCTCAGCAGAATCGGATTGATGCTTTTTTCGTTAAAAGCAAGGTGGCATAGTATGGACTGGTATGGTATGAAGGTAGTTTGATGATATCAAGAGAAAGCAAGAAGAAGATCATGACAATGAGAGAAATCAATGCCCGCCGACCTAGCTTGTGCCGGCATTAGTTTGGAATTATTGTAAAGGTGGAGGAGAAGAGGAGAGAAGAGGGAATTTTCGTGGAAAGAGAGCTCTTTGAGGTTTCCCTCCATGATCATTGATCAATGTCCTGGGCTGTGTTATCGAGGAAGTGGCAGTTTTTGTAATTGATTCATGTAAATAGGGGGCTTTTCCAATTTATTTTGGCGGGTAGAGATGGGTATTCAAGGGGAAAGGATGGTTGCCTGCCGTATAAGAAGGGGCAATTCGGGCCTTCTGCAAAGAAACGGCCTGGAATGACAAGAACGCCCCTGCTTTACGAGGAGTTTTTAACTGTTCTTTCTTGTAGGACTCGCTTTTCACGATTTGCTTGGTAATCAAATGAAGGAAGAATTTTAAAAAAATTGTCTCCGGCCATTAGTATCCCATGTCTTTCTTTTTTCTTTTTTCTTGTAATATAAGCTATAAAAATAAAAAAATAAAAAATAAATCTAAATCCCACTAATCACGTTTTTAAAATGGAATTTAAAATATATATATATATACAAAATAATTTTTTGGGGTGACTCAGCCACCCATTTGATTTGGTGGTGGCCAAGCCACCCCTTAAGACACCCCCTTTAATTTGAGAGGCCGATTTATCCTCAAACACATGAAAATAACTCTAGCTTGATGATCATCCTTAGCTTTTTTTTATATTTAATTCTTAATTTTAAAATTTTTATTTGAAGGTATTTCTATCTTTTTACATCTAAACAACGCATATTCCATCTGATTTAACGAGATTTCCTAATTACAAGATTTTTTTTTTTTTTTTTTTAACAAAATAGTAGTTTAATACAGCTAAGTATCACATGTTGTAGTTCATAAAGGCAATTTTTGGATTTGGCTTACATGCTGTTATTGAAATAACAGTATGTATACTGTTAAAAAATAACAGCATATAAGCCAGATCTATAAATTAGTAATTTGAGGGAAGAAAATGTAATTAACCAAAAATAAAAAACTACAAACCAAGCGACAAGACAAGCAAGGAGAGAAATATGAAGAAGATAAAGGGCAAAAAAAAAAAATCAAGGGATAGCCAATCTCAATTCTCAAGTACTTAAATAACAATTAGGGGAAAATTCACTTTACCCCCTGAAGTTTCAGGGATTTTTCAATTTTAACTCCAAAGTTTCAAAATTGACAATTTACCTCCCTAAAGTTTCAAAAAGTGACAATTTAAACATTTTGTTAAAATTTTCCGTCTAAATGGACAGAAACTTTTTTAAAAGAAAAAGCCTAAGGGCAGTTACATCATTTCATAGATTTCCGTCCAATTTGACGGAAAAAGTTAACGGATAGTTTAAATTACCACTTTTTGAAACTTCAGGGAAGTAAATTGCTAATTTTGAAACTTTAGAGTTAAAATTAAAAAATCCCTTAAACTTCAGGAGGTAAAGTGAATTAATCAGGTACTACAATTTACAATCTGTGTGAATAAAATACTCATTCTCAAAAGAATTTTTTTCTTTCACCCCCAAAGTAATTTCCTCCCGCAGGCCGCACTCATACAGCCGTTGTCAGATTACATTTTTCAGGAAGAAAACAAAAAAATGCTAAGCATCTCCAATTTGATGATACACAATCTGAATCTGACAGAGGTGCACCTGATAGCCAACTGATGGTTTATGTTCAAGGCCAGATTCCCAGCAGAGGAGGACCAACTAATAGACTTTGCTTGGATATTAACCTTCAAGTGATTACCGTTAAAAGCTGACAGCCAGCTGTCTAGATAAAATCCTTTCAGAGTATTAGAAGTTGTATTACATTCCCAAGCATTTTATACACACACACACGCACAACCTATTCTGATAGCCAGGAACCTTAATGTTGCTTCCAGATGCAGCCTGGGGTGGGTTACTTGCCTTAATATGCTATAATACTTGATCCACCCATCAAGCTTCACCTTACTCATTTGTTGGTTTCTCTTTGTGTACTATATTTTCTTATCTTCGACAGGAACCTTTCAGCCTCCAAAGAAAGTCGTATTGGAATGCATCCAGACTGCTATCTAACAAATCCACTGATGTTAATACTGTCTCCATTGGTAATCTTCTGAGAGCTGGGTAGACCAAGATCAAAGGGTCCACGCGAATCGGTCTGTATCAAGCCGTCAAAATATTATAAAATTTACTATTCAAGAAATCATTCATAAGAATTCAATGGATTGCTTCAGTGAAAAATTCAAGTACCCATTTAATGCCTGACAGCCCAAGACTACTTTCATCATTATATGTTCGTGAACAAAGCAACAGGTCTGTTTCAGATTCTTGATGAGCATGATCTTGTGAAAACCCAGATTGACAGTTGATCTGCATAACATAGTAACAGACATTAGAACACTCATTGGAACTTATTAAGGTGCAAACTGGGTCGATATTTTTATCTTAAAGCCCACTAGTCTCATGCTGTTTCAAGTCTCAACGAAGCCTTTGTCCCAGCTACTTGACAAAGCAACAACCAAAAATAGCCTACCAGATGATCTTAACTACAAATGACAAATTAGTCCAATCCTAAACAAGTTACATTCAGAAAGTTCTACCCAACAGATGTTAAGGAATCAATCCGCCCTTACATATACTGTCAGATTCAAACAGTTGACTCCTAATAATAGTCCTGAATCCTAACCAAACCCAAGGCAAAATGTCCACATATGATTAGCAAGGCATCTTTCAAGTCCACTAGGCACTAGCCCTCCTCTTCCATCAAGAATCAAGTGATACCTCACCCAACCTTTGTATCAATGTAATAATTTCTAGCGCACCCTTTACTATTCATTACACAAGAAACTTGCAACATTTAAATATATTAAACATTTCTGGACCAAATTTCATGTCTTCCAAAAAGTTTCTGAATTTCAATTGTTAAATGAAACCATGACCGATGTAAAAACCAAACTTCAATTAGATATCCTGTTTGCAAGAAAATCCAGAAATCCATCGATGATTAATATAGGGTATGATTCACATAAAAGACTGACATACTTTTTTTTTTTGATAAGTAAAAGACTGACATACATATTAATTACATACAAGCACCGTACTTATTCGATGAATCGGATTGAAAACTATCTGAATACTAAACCTGTTATCATTCCAACCCCATATTTAAGCCATGTAAAAATTTCAAAATTCTCAAGAAAAGAATAAAACATGTAAAACAAAGTTGAGCAAACCTCAGCTGCTTTAAAAAATTTGAATGAGTTGGAGCCAGCATCCTGGCTGCAGCCCCCAGAACAAGCACTTGCATTCCAAGGCAGAACATCTTTTCCCGAAGATGAGAATTTTTGAAAAGGAAACGCCTGGCATGTTTCTTCAGCATCCAATATAGATGAGCGTGAATCTTGAGTGGATAACCTTGGAACTTGAGGACAATTTGTTTGGGCAGCAATATAAGCATCAAAGGAATCAGATATTAGTTGAGTTGGATGCAAGCCTGAAGTGCTCCCAACTGATTTTGGATTGCAGTTATTCGGCTTGCCCTGTAAGGAGGCTACAGACAAGAGTCCTCCAACACTTATATCGGTTAGACCATTAGTGATGGGAACAGAATTTCTAAACTTTCCCTGTATGGATGCCTCAGAGAGGAGGCCTCCAATGCTTGTATTAGTTAGACCATCAGCCCACAGGACTGATGATTGTCCAGGGCCAGCATCCATCCTCGGTTCATTATCCTAGTTAGAACAAAATGAGAAAGTTTTAGAACAGTAGGAACATTTATGACCATATAAATTGCAAGAGAATCTCTAAATAGAACCACAGGTTATTGGCATCATAGCCACGCAAGCACCAGTTCAAAAGAAAAATGAGACTTTATCCAACAATTATATGATCATTTTAATATCTCATCATGTTTACATCTTTAAAGAACTTACGACATGTACAAAAACAAAATGCTCATGGAAATTTTAATAATTATATCTAGAAATTTCAAAAATATAGCATAAGAAACACCCAAAAATACAAAACAAAAACAAAACAAAAAATATTAAAAATGAAGGGGAGAAAAACAGAAAAAAGGGGAGCATAAAATTTACCACAAGATCAACCGGTCCATTTGCAACCTCCTCAGCAACAATTGCAGCTGTTATTTCACTTACATTGATTCCTTTGAGCTCTTCACTTGTTACCTCGATTTGTTTCCCTTTGCTATATGTAACCTCCATATTATTGTTGCAACCTTTCTGTGTGCCCTCAGATTGCAAACAATCAATGGGGGGAGTCGATGAAGAAAAGTTACCTAAAGTTTTAGGTTCAAAATAAGAGAACCAGCCATACCTTGAAAGAGAAACCAAGTCAGAAATTTCACATAAACTGATTGATCTCATAGGAAGAGAAAATGGCAAATCCTTATACCTTAGGCGGAAAATGGCAGGGCTTCCAACGGCTTCAAAGACATCTCCTGCACTGATGTCATTGTCATTCAGAGTCCATCTTCCGCAACCAGACACATTTTTAAGTATATTGTATGGGAAAACCATAGGCTCCCCAAGAACAATACTTGAACTGCCCCACTTGCTATTTAAATGTCTAAGCACCGATGAAATCTTCTTCCGAGCACTTAAAGTAAGTTCCAAGTACGGATAATGTCCATCCTACAGAAAAATTAAAATTAAAAAAAAAAAATCAAAGACTACATAACTAAAAGTTTAACACTATAGGGTTCTGTATTTAACCTTTTCCAGTCCCATGCGAGTGTCTTCATCTATTGGGAAAAGCTGCAACTTTATCTTTGCAGACGGAAGAAGTCTTGGTCCAGGATAAAGCTCAAGTAGAGGTGACCTCTTTGTTTTTTCTGAAACACGTCTACTTTTGACTGGAAGTTCTGGACACCTTCCCTCAGCTATGCTAGAAAGTGGAGATTGCTTATCTTTTTCAGCCAAAAACTCTTCAGCTTTCCCTGAAACATGAACGTTCAAGAACTTGAGCAGAATGCAAAACATAATATATGAAACTAATGTCCCATATTTCTGTTATTGTTTCCTTTTCTAAGCCAAGCATATAAATGAGTCCCAGCCATGATAAAACTGACAGGCAGTCCATGAACTAAATCTACAATACTCCATAAATGTAATGGTACGGACAGCTAATCCACTTGGACAATGATTAAATAAAGGAATATAAGCACATTTTACCCCATGTGCCTTAACTACTTTTTTTTTTTTTTTTTTAAATACTTTATTTTTACCTACCTAGGTTTCATTTTGTATCGCAAATGGGACCTCGCTTATGACTAAAAATGGAGATGGTACCTCCGTCTAACTTCCATCCATAAATTGGCAAAAATCCACGTCAATATCCTTAAAATCTCGACATGTGTCCCTCAAAATAAAAATTAATTAATTAATTAATTAAATTATTGAAAAAAAAAAAAAAAAGGCTCGAGCCACCCTGGCTGGTTTGGGGGTGGCCGATTTTTTTCAATTTTTTAATTTTAAAATTTTTAGGGACACATCTCGAGTTTTTAAGGGTATTGACATGAATTTCCGTCAATTTATGGACAAAAGTTAGACAGAGGTACCATCTCCATTTTTAGCGATAAGCGAGGTACTATATATCTATGATACAAAATTAAACCTAAGTGGGTAAAAATAAAGTAGTTAAACCACAGGGGCCAAAAAAGTGTTTAACCCAAAAAATAAAGACAGTTCAAAAAATAAATTCCACTTAGATGAAATTCAAGTTCAAAACTTAGAGATACGCCTCACCTGCAGATTTGTAACTTTCACCACCAGTTCTCTTTGTGGATTTCTTTTTTCCAGTGCAATCTATGTCTGACACGCACTTTGAGGGAGCCTTATCCGCCTTCCTGTTACGCTGTCTAGCAGCGTTCATGATGATTTAGCTTTCCTGTTAATTTAGACAGCCGCTAAAATCATCATTATCCTTCTTGTAATAAAAAATAATACTAATTCAAATCCAAGCTTCCAGACCATCGTAGATCAAAGATCATTTACTGCATAAGTATCATACAGAAATGCTTCTAATTTGTCCGGAAACACTTTATGTAAATAGAGCCATATAAAAGGAGTTAGGATTTCTACGCTATAGAGCAAGACAATTTATGGAAAAATCCCTCACATTCGCAAACTGAATCCAAAACTAATTTAAAATAGTAAAGTTCAAACCAGAACACCTAATTTTTGCCTGCAGAATTAAGAGAAAACTTCCACTTCCTGGGGACAACAAATTTTCACATTTTTCACCACTTCCACATTAACGAAATAGAGTATGAAACAACAAACCCACCCCTTTGTTTCTCATTAAATCTATCATCTATAAACTCCTTGAGCTCTAACACCGTGACAGAAATCCATTATTATGGTTTTCTCTTTCCACTCCTTTTAAGATATAAGTATAGTAACTAATAAGCTTAAGCTCATGAATTGTGCAGGCCCTAACATAATATACTGAAAAATAGATCACGAATTCCCAATTTATATCCAATTGATAAACCATACCCCAAATTTACAAATTCCAAGTCTTCCATACACTTCAAGTGATCTTCAACACACCAAAATTTTGCAATACCAGTTCAGAGTTCAGACCTTAGAAAGAAAATAGTTTCACCATTAAACCACCATACAAAGAAGCCCCAAGAAACCACATGCTGATCTTCAAAAAAAAAAAAAGATTGTATCGCAATACAGAAGCATATATAGAAAATCAAAATGCCAAAACAAGGTCTATTACGAGGTCAAAATTCGGCATATGGACAAAAAACCCTAACTTCAGCGATACGGGTAAGAGTATACTCCATTTAAAAACCAGTCATATCCCGAGCAAGGGTTTCGGCCATGACATACATACAGAAATCAGAGTAGTTCAAACGTTTCGAAGACATATTTTCACTGAATTTCGAGTCAAAATCATGACCAACACTTACGAAATCAATTTAACTTGTCTCTAATAAAAATATATATATCTATATATATATACAAGAACAATTTGCAGCGAATAGGCAAAAGAAATTGAATGGTGTGGTCGAATTCTCACAATCAAAGAACTTGAATCCTCGCGTTCCCTAGTCGAAGCCTCCTTGAGAGAGAAAGCGAGATTTTGAGTTTGGGAAAAGTGATTGGCGGGAATGGAATGCGGGAATCTATGTGGGTCTTTGTTTTGGGCGAGAGTCGGTTTCTCACTAAATTACTTCTTTGGGCCCCTTATATAATAAACACCAAGAAAATGGCGAGTTTGGGCTCCGTACGAGCCCATATAATTTGACTCATGATGTGGTAGTAATATGATATCTAGCCTTTTAATTAATATTTGTAAAAAACAAAAAAATATTTATATTCTTTAGTAAATTGCTATACAACTGGGATGTAAAAATCATCTCTTAATTTTATTTGTAATTTTTTACAAGTGTTAATTTAATGACTGATTTTTTATTGTCACATCATTAAGTATGTAACAGTCTACTAAATAACATTACTAAAAAATAATAATGATTTTCACTATCAAGTCACCCTACTTGTATAACAGTCATCTCATATAGCAATTTACTAAATAATATTACTCTTTAAAAATATATGAGATGAGTTTTTAATTTCTACCACATGAAAAGT
Organism: Carpinus fangiana; assembly: GCA_006937295.1. Taxonomy (NCBI): domain Eukaryota; kingdom Viridiplantae; phylum Streptophyta; class Magnoliopsida; order Fagales; family Betulaceae; genus Carpinus; species Carpinus fangiana. Next base: position 41,987,860 of record CM017321.1, on the reverse strand, counting down.
CGATTGTTGAACATACGGGGTTAAGAAAACCTATTTATATTTTGCTTCATATTAGGTTAATAATTTTCTACAAATTTGGGAGTTTGAATTGCTATTAGTATAGTAAAATTTTACAACCCCATAAATCAATAACCAATCAGGATGGGTGTGCTTTGCTATTGCTTGTAATTCTTTAATTTCTTTATCTTTTGGAATAAATGAATTCAAATTATTTGATTCGCCAACTTTCCATATCATGAGCAAGTTTGGTTTTATTTTTTATTTTTTAATTTTTTTATCAATATTGGAAAAACCAAAATCCTGTAGACCTAAACCTAAGTTTGCCAAATTCAGCATCTGATACGACATATTTAATTTTAGGGAAAATAAATAAATAAAAAGTATTGCATAGGGTTTTTTTTTATAAAAAAATAAAAAAATTAATTTTTTAAAAAAAAAACTCTAAATTTTAGTCTCTTTAAAATCAGTCCCATCAATTAAGGTTTAGGGTTTTTCCTATATCTATGTTATGATGTAATTCTGAATCATTAATAGCAAAATACAGTAACCTCTTTATGGACGTAGACACATTACTAAACCACGTTAAATCTATATCTCAACTCTCTCTTAATTTCTCTATTTTCAATTATATATTATTCATTATTATTGTGCATAGTAATAACACTATGAATATTATGATCTCGCATTCTCTTAATTGATATTTGGCTTTATTTGTTTGGATACAAAACGTTTTTCATCAAAACAATGTTAGTATTTTCTAGTGAATGAATGGCTTCACTTTGAAAGTTGGTCAACCATTAAACATTTCTGATCACCTGTAAAATATCCCCTTGTTTTCTTAAAAATGGTTTACATTTTTTATGAATATAAAATGGTTTGCATTTTTTTTTAAAGTTGAAACATTTTTCGTCTTATGGCATCCCATTATAAAAAATGTGAACTCAAGTAAAAAAAAAAGGGGGAGGGGTGGGGGGAACGTTTTATATCTTTAAAAAAATAATGGATACTTTATGGTAATACAGAGAAGAGACCACAAGAAAATTATTTCATTCATTATCATTAGCCCTATATTAAGATTAAACTACTGATTTTTAAAAAGAAACAATCAATAAATAAAAATTGAAATTAGCTAGATTTGCAGTGATTACAACATCTCTGAGCACACAATACATCTGACCAAACGGAAATTTCAGCAAGGAAATCATTTTATCTTTTCTTTTTCTTTTTTCTTTTCTTTCCTTGCCCTCAAAAGTAATTTCAGTATGGAAATTCATGACCTGGAGTATCTGCATGCATATCCATGCAGTCATTGGAGCTTGGTGAGTTGGTATCCCGGTTTGGGAGATGAGTAGAGTTTATCTCATGATTCCGAGGTCCTGTTCCATATGCAATAATATTATTTGAATGGTATCCACCTTGTGCCAAGTGATAGGACTGAATGCTTCGACGAACGGGGCTGGAGAGAGCATTTGAGAATACAGAATTCTTAACTTGATTATCAGATTGCCCGGAACGAACTCCCTGTGCAACGGTTGCTGCCCCGAATGGACCAGAAGAGACGGGGCCACCCAAATTGGACAAGAGCATTGCATTTTGGGCGTGCTGGTTCTGAAATGAAACCCTAGGGGACACTGGTGCCTCATCTGCTCCATATTCAAGCTCATTCTGCAAAGATAAAGATCAAGAAAATCAACAAGTCACTTTATTTAGACATGGTCTTTTTTGACTGCCCTGCATTTAGGCACATCCAGAAGCTGCGTCATCAAAGTAGTTAAGACTACCTTGCTGAAAAACAAATAGAAATGCAAGTGATCTCACTTTTTAAAACCATTTTTTTTAATGACGAGAAGCTCCTTCAAGGCAAGGCCATTTCATGTACCTACCTCCTTTCGGGACTTTTTTAAACCATTAAAATTAATCCATAGTAATATGGATTATGTTACATGTGGATGTAATGGAACAATGAGATTATTGGAGAGAACACGCGAAAACGTTAACAACTTATATTGAAGGCCACAAGAAAGTAGCTCTGATACCATGTTATAGTTTGTATGAACGGTTTAGACACAAAAGGTGGAGGCTATTGTATTATTCAACTTATTCTTAACCTAATACAACCATCATATTACTCCAAAATCCTAATGACTCAAACCTAACTCTTCTAACACAGTAAAATCAGTTACAGAGTAATTTTGTAGACAACATAGTTCCAATTACTTCTCAAAAAAACTTCTCTGAAGAAATTTTTCTCAGATCCTTCTAGGCTGCCGTTCATGCTTGAGGAGGAGGGAATCCTCCCCTCCTTTATTGCTTTATGTTGTTTCCTTTACTGCGTTTCTGTCTTCGGGAGAGAGAATCTCCTTTTTTTATCTAGGGTTTTCTCTAGATCTGCTAGCCTCTTATGAGGCTCTAACTACCGTCTTTGATGATGTATCTTCGATCCACATAAAACCGCAGCCTCAGTCTCCCCCCCTTCTGGCCACATCATTCACCTCCTCATTCGTCTTCTCTACTGGGATGCCTGCCGGATCTGTGAAGTTTTGTAAAGTTTGAAAGATTGATTTTTTCAAAGTCAGATCTTCCTTTCTCCGCTAGTTCCAGACTGTAATGCACCACTCCACCGCTCTCTCCAACATCCCAGCTTCTTGGTGCCATCAACCGCTTCTCCCTCCAACATCCATGCGCTGGACAGCCTCCTCACACTGCCTTCCACTACCTCACCCTCCGCCAAAGCTGCTGTTTTATGGGGTTTGTCAGTTTTTACTGTGTTTTTTTGTTGGGTGTTGTGTCGTTGTTTACAACTTAACCCAAACTGTTTGGGTTTCAAACTCTTTGCATGTGCTGGAGACCCCTTTTTCATTGTTCTTTCTCTTCTTAGTCTATTCGGTTTCATTGAAAGCCAGACTAGATCTAAGTTGTTATTTCCTAGTCTGTTCGGTTTCTTTGGAAGCCAGACTAATTCTAAGTTTATAGGGGTTCCTTTACTCCAGACGGTTTTATCGATCTTAGTGGGCCGCGGCTTTCACAGCCTACATTCCTCCCAAGTGACTTCCACCTTCCTGGGTTTCCTTTTGAGCTCTGAGGTACTTGTAGTCTATCTTGGTTGGGTTATTGAGTTGTTCGCTTGTTTTTGTTTTGTCTTTCCCTATAATTTGTTTGTGCAGTATTTATATAAAAATAAATTTTAAAAAAAAAAAAAATTTAAAAAAATGTATTCATGTCACTAAAATCTGAACTTTGTGATGATAGATGATAATAATATCATCCGTTTTGTACAATGGGTATTCAGTCAGTGTAAGGATCTGAGCCAGCACACATGATCTGATGTATAGAAGGTAGTCAACATCAACACGCCGGCCTCTACAAAAAGACATGGCATAAGTGAGGAATAGCATCACTTGTTTTTTACCTCCTTAACACTTTTAGATAGTCTCATGGTCATTGTCAAGTGATGAAAAAGTAAAAAGAAGGGGATAAATAAAGAAAGATAGTGTGTACAATTTCATTCCTGTAGATTTGTAGATTTTTCATCTTTTTGGATAAGTTATCGTAAATTGGACAACTGAAAGTAATAGAAAACATACAGAATGTCTTCATCGCAAGAAAAGATAATAGAAGACCATCTCTTAATGATTCCAGCATGGTTAAAACTACACGAGAGAAGATAGCACTAATGGACGATTCAGAACCATCTGACCTTTCATTACATTTTTTTTTCTTCTCCTTCTTCTTTTGACTAAGACATAGATGGTTCAAATCTTGGCCGTGTTGAATCTTCGAATTTAACAACTCGGAGATGTTAAAACAGAAGGAGACAGCTAAATGATAGAACAACCTGAGGCAAAATGCGATGTCTACTAGGTGGTGTTTTCTGCTAAAGCCAATAAATATCTTGGGTGGGGGGTACATTGGATACAGTCCTACCTTTCAGCACTATTTTCGCATGAGGTAGCATTGTTTTAAAATATATGAAAGCAGGAATCAATTGTAGTCTGGAGCTTCTAGACAACAAAGATTGTACACTCTTTTCTTTTCTTACTCCCACATGTGGAATATGCATCTAAGAGCAGGGTGGCCAGATGTGCTCATGTTTTTTCATAAGCATGTATAATCCCACCACCTCCATGAGATTGAACCCATGACTCACCCCCATCCCTTGTTTACAGGGGAAGGAGATGGCACTTGCTCCAAAAACCATTGGCAGATATGCTCGTGTTTTCATGTCTGACATTGTTTGTTCATAAATTCATAGTGGCCACGTAATGGTTTTCTAAAGAGAGAGAGTTGTGGCTCCTTTTAGAGCTGTGCCACACGCCCAGTTAAAGTAGAGGACCCAACAAGTTGTCTAAGAACTGGACAAGAACAAGTTTTAAATCACCTATGCCAGCCAACCAGAGGAAGTAGCATTGGTGGACAGAAAAACATCTCATGCTCATTTTTCTATCTAAAATACAAGAGATGCTCGTAGCTTCTTATCAGTGACTCGCCAGGATTGCACAATGGACTTATGCACGGCAATAGACACTTAGAGAATTAAGAAATTTTCTTCTATTATGAATGATTTTCGGCACCTCCCACATAGGATTGTATGGCTCAAACTAAAAACTTCTTTCCTTACCAAACTTCATTACAAACTCAAATTTAAACCTTTGAATCTTCCTGTAAAGTTTCCATTGTCCTTCAATGCAATTAATAAGCTTCACGGACATATATAAATTAAATAAAACAAACCACCAATTGATTATGTAAACCTATCACAGAGTTGTATACTTATAATTACACTTGTAATATTTCATTAAGATCATATAAATGAACTCCAATTGCCTTGATATAAGTAAATAAAACCTGAAAAGTGATGACCAACAGCCTTCCTCTCATTCTCATCAAACTCTCTGTCTTCCAACATGTAAATCCATCTCAAATTGGAATTACACACTGGGAGATAGACCAGATTGCTTGCTGCACAATGTTTACTTTTATAAACAATCAGCCCTAGAGATAGAAGTATAGGGCTACATGCACCACAGAATAGCGACAGGAAGGGGTTTCTAATATGCAAAATGCAAGCATTCCAGCAGTCCACAAGTAATGGAAAGCAAAACACAAGCTAGGGATATAACATTAGCACAAAAGTAATAGCCATTAAAGAAGTTATACCACAAATATATAAAACCAGAAAGCAGAGCAAGAGATAACAAAAAGACCACTAATTAATGGAAAGCTAAGAAACCTGCAAATAAGTGACTATATCCACCGTTGTCACTCTTGATCCTTCTTCTTGTTGTCTCAAAATCCATTGATATAGTTTATCCTGCAAGGAGAATTAGGAGGGAGAAAGAGAGAAGAGTTATACAAATATATATAAAAATATCCGAAGGCTACAAGAAAAGGGGCAACAATTGACAACTAATAAAACAGACAATGGAAATGAACATTTAAGGCCAAGCGGAAAATTACTACCGTGGAGTAACATCTTGTTTTTATATGTTAAACTACCACTTATCCCAAAAGCTTATGCTAATAGGAAGAGATAAATTGAATCACTTAATCAATACTTTAACATTTCCGCCTCATGTGTGGACCTAAACTTCTTTTTAATAAGTGAGGCCCACCACGTGGATATTTAATTTAAATAGGGGTTGAATTGACGGGGTCAAAGTTCGATCCCAGGACCTTTGACTTTGATACCATGTTAAACCACCACTTGTCCCAAAAGCTTAAACTGATAGGAAGAAATAAATTTAATCACTTAATCATTACTTTAACACTTCCCTAACGTGTGAGCTCAAACTCTTTAATAATAGGTGAGGCCTAACATGTGAAATATTTAATTTGAATGGGAGGGGTCATTTGATGAAGTCAAGGTTTGAACTCAAGACCTTTGGCTTTAATACCATGTTAAACTACCACTTATCACAAAAACTTAAACTAATAGGAAGAGGTAAATTTAATCACTTAATCAATACTTTAACATTATCCATGATTGACAATTTATACAAGAATGAAGTCCCAAAAGAATAAAACCAATATGAGTTAACAGCAATAATTTGAACAATAAGCGTCGCTCAAGCAATGTAATTCACTAGAGGGGACACAACCCAAACTTTCCCTTAAACCCAAGATGAAGTTGTCTATCAAATGGAGTTTGGGTCAACCCATGTCTTTGGTTACGATGCACACTTTATTGGGCTTGGACCTGGCGAAGGACAAGGGTTTGGGTCAGGACATGGAGCTTTCCAATGGGGTGGAAGCCTCTCTCTATACCCCTCTAAGTTCCTATCAACCTATTGTATTGGAAATTTATGGTAGCTCAAGTTTTGAGTACTCATACTGCAAAGAGTGAAGGAAATTTATCTGGTTGTGGGGGTCTCATGTGTGAGTTTTAAGGAGCAATTTATGGCAACTCTGAAATCTATTGAAGCTAGCCGTAGTCGTAAGGCTTCAATCTCCAGTTCTAAACTAGGGAACAAAGGTAGAAGGAAGTTAAGAAGGTTGGAGTGCTCCATCAATTATGATTAAAAGGTGAGAGCTCAAGTCGTGGTAAAAGTAAGGAAAAGGGTTATGAACTCTTAATGATGCTTAAATTGTTATCCTAAAATGTGAGAGGATTGAATGAGGGGGATAAATGTCTAAGGGTGAGAAACTTACTCAAAAAATAGAAGGTTGATATTGCCTGTTTCCAAGAAGCTAAGCTTGAAGTCATGTCTCGTAGTGTTGTGCGTAATTCATGGGGCTGCCATCATATAGATTGGTGTTGTATGGATACCATTTGAGAAGAACGTGATTTCTTATGGGGTGGGCTAGATGAAGAGTTCAAATATCACCTGATAAGGTGGTCCAAGGTTTGTTTGTCAATCTCTGAGGGAGGGTTGGGGATTCGGAACCTACAAATGTTCAATTGTGATTTCTTAGGGAAATGGCTTTGGCACTGCGGGCTTGAGAGAGAGAGGCTTGGTGGAGAGTGGTGGATTTGGAAATTCAAAGGGTGGATGGTATTCTAATGAGCCATTGGGACATATGGGGTAAGGTTATGAAAGAATATTAGGAGGGGTTGGGGGAAGCTTTCAAGTCATGCCAAAATTGAGGTGAGAGATGACTCCAAGATTAGATTCTGGCATGATTTGTGGTGTGAGAATATGGCCCTTAAAGAAGTTTTCCCGGATTTATACAATATTGTTTGCGCAAAGGATGCTTCTGTTGCAGCTCACGTGGAGCTTTCTAATGATTCCCTTCAGTAAAACGTGAACTTTACTAGAGCGGCTCATGATTGAGAGGTGGATGTCTTTGCCTAGTTCTTCAAGGTGTTGTATTTAGTGAGAGTGAAACGGGAAGGTGAAGACAAATGGTGATGGGTCCCCTCCAAATAAGGGTTATTTGATGTTAAATCCTATTACAGTGTCATGGATTTTAATGATGGCTTTCATTTCTCTTGAAAAGTGCTTAGCAAGCTAAGGTTCCATTGAGGGTGGCCTTTTTTACTTGGTCTGTGGCACTAGGAAAAATCCTTACCATGGACAATTTTAAGAAGCAGCACAACATCGCGGTCGATAAGTGCTGCTGGAAAAGGAATGGGAAGTCCATGGACCATCTTCTTCTACATTGTGATGTTACTTGTGCCATTTGGACTATTTTCTTCAGTCGATTTGGGTTGTCTTGGGTTATGCCTAGATGAATAATCGACTTGTATGCTTGTTAGTAGACTACCGTCAGCACTCTAAGTGATGTTGTGTGAAAGATGATACCTTCATGCCTTTTGTGCTATCTATGGATTAGAAGGAAATGAATGACATAAGTTCTAAGAACCGTGAGAAGACGTTGGAAGAGATTAAGTCTTTATTCTTCAATACCCTGTATTTTTAAACAGTTGCTTATGCTTCTCCTTTAGTGATTAGTTATTATAATCTCCTTGTTTCTTTTATACCTACTAGGTAGGTGGTTTTTCTTGTATATTTCCTATGTACATGTAGGTGCCTTATGCTTTTAATGATATCTTGCTTATAAAAAAAAATACAGATTTTCATAGACAACCGAGATTTCGTCCATCCTGTGCTTCTATATTTATATTAAAAGATGGAGTACTACCTGGAGTAGAAGCAAGGAACCAAATAAAGTTTTCAAACAATATTTATGGAAATCTGTTATATAGCATAACAATTTTTTTATAAGTTAACTATTTGTATAACACATAACATTTCATATTGTAAGAGTATGCACCAATACATTGCTTATAGTGATGAAATGTTACATAACCCATTAATGGGTAATACCACTTGAGGTAGTGAAAAGTTTGGTATTATTTTCAGAACATAGTGTTAATGGTTGAGGGTTCAGAGACTGTAAAAGAGTTGTTACACTAAGAGCTAGTCAAATCACTGAAATATGATTTTTGAAACTGTCCAATCTCAAGCATTTTGGATGGAACTTGCAATTCTAGCTATTGGCATAGCATTTTTTAAGAAGATTTTGATGACATAGCAAAAAAAATTCAAAGAACATCATTACATAGGAGAAGAAATACTTCAGATGCTGTACAATAGCAATGCAACGCTCAAATCAAAAGGCTCCATATTAGAAATATGCCAAAGCAAGTAGACAGGACAGGAAATTGAAGCACAAAGTGAAAATAACGACTTGAAGCTTTAAAAGCTTTCTTAACCAAGCAAGTGTGACTCCATACTTTTCAACACAAAAAAAAAAGTGTGACTCCATAAACAATAAGAAGAAAAAAAAATTGTAGAATTGGGGAAAAAATAAGAAGATAAAACTTTTACTATGAATCAAATATAGGGACAAATTGACGACCCAATAAGCAAAATATCAAATAGCTCCGCTTGGTCTGTGAGAAAATCAGGAAAATTGTAAAAATAAAAATAAAAATAAAATAATCCCAGTGTCTTCGTTAATTAAACTCAACAAACCAAAAGCCACACAACAACGCCATAGTTGAAACAAACCGAGAGGCTAGAGCTCTAAGAACAAAACAAAAACAAAAAAAAAATCCGGAATTCATGATTTTCTTCAATTTTCTCGGTAACCAAGCAGATGTGATATGCCAAAAGACAACTATATTACAAAACAAACCATCAAACAAACAAAGTAATCCCATCAGATCAAACCCCTGACATGTATAAATACATAAAAAGAAAAATAAAAGCTATTTATTATTATGTAAGAAAGAAAACATGAAGAGCGAGCGAACCAGCGCGTGACGTTCACCGGCTTGGAAGGAGAGGCGCTGGTGGTTCATGGTCTGGGTGTAGAGCTGGGAGAGGGAGTTGGCGGCGCTGCAGAAAGTCGTGTACATGCTACGATCCACCTCGTCCAGGCGCGTGGCGTCGGACTTCCTCTTCTTCGCCATGGTCGGTGGGTGAAATTGTTTTTTTATTATTTTATTATTTTTGGTTCTTTGTATTTCACCTGTAAAAATAGAAACAGATAGATAGGGAGACGTTCGTTGTGTGAAAGCGTGGCGGATGGTTAAAGACAATGATGAGGGGCTGAGAAGTTTTGGAAGACAAGGTGGGAGCGAAGAGATGGAAGGTTGGGGGGCTATTTGATTCTTTTGGCACGTGGTTCTTCTTTTTTGTTCGTTTTTTTTTTTTCCCCCTCTTGGGTCTAAAAAGGCCCAGAAAGTAAACACTCAGGAACAACACCGAGCTGGAGCAATAGCCCCAATTAACATTAGCCCGGCCCAATTACTTTACCAACTGTTACACTTCATTTGTCCAAATGGGCGTATTTTAAATAGCTTTTTTTATTTTTTTTATTTTATAAATAACTACATTAAAAAGTTACTTAAAACATCTCACATAAGCCGATATACAATGAATGAAGAGTAATATTATGCAAATTGTATTACGCTACTCCATCAACCATTATTATTAAGTATTTATTTTATTGAAGTACAATGCATTTTTTTATAGGAAAATACTAGGTGCACTCCTATTGTTCTTCTTGTGTCCTCCTAATCCTATATCGAAATTATTTTATAAAAAATAAAAAATAAAATTGCTCTTATTTCTCTTACTTGGTTCTTATAAAATAATTTTCATTTAGGATGAGGAAAACACTACGAGAGCACCTAGCATTTTCCTTTTTTTTTTTTTTTTTTACAATATATAACTTATTTTATATGTTATAATAAAAATATGGGTTAATAACTTTTTTAGTACCTGAGTTTGCAGTTTTTTTTTCTGCTTAGGTTTTTAAAACAGTCGCAAATAGTACCTGACTTATGAAAAAATATGAAGTTGATGCCTTCGTTAGGTTCCATTAGCCTTCATTACACGTGTCACCGTATAAACATGTCACGTGTCATAAAATTAAAAATAAATAATTTTTTTTTTTTAAAAAAATTTAAACTAAACTTATAAAAATCCTTAACCAATTACCGATCGACTTTTAGCGTTAGACGGTTAATGTCGGTTCGGTCACAATCGATAGACGGCAAACAATAAGCAATTAATGTCGATTCGTTCATAGTCGATAGACGATAGACAGTTATTTTGTCCACCCCTAATAGTGGCAAAGGCATAGTAGTGCGCAGAGAATGGACCGCCAAAGAAAAACGAAGTCTAGAAAAAAGTGGATTTGATTAATAAGAAGCAGAGAAAAAAAAAGGAGAGAACACAAGATTTAAAGTGTTGAACTTTAAAAGCCTATGTTATAGTCCAATTCATTTGTTTTACTATTTTGATTCAAAGGGCCGCTAGAAAATTCTAAGAGAGGGCCGGCAAGTCGCGTCAAGGAATTAATTTGTTAGGGGAAAAGGGTAAATAACAAGCATGTTTTTTGAGCAAAGGGTGATGTACCACCCAATCAATTAACAAGTTTCAAGAACTTTTGAGTGATAACTCCGATATGTTAAAAGTTAAAGTTAAAGTTATAAAAAATAAATAAATAAATAAATAAATAAAATAAAGAAAGAAAAGACTAAGATATCAATCTCCTTTTAAAAGAGTAGTGATAATAGTCATGTCTGAGTGAACAGTCACTTACATTAACTTTTTTTAATATTTAAATATTATTAAAAAAACAATGAACAATAATAATATAAATTTTTAATAATATTTAAATATTAAAAAAATATCACTACTCCCTTTTAAAAAAATATATATCAAATTAATCTATTTGTATAACGGATTGAAATCTTTTAGAATTTTCTTTTAAATTTGAAATTTTCAAATTCATATATTTTAGTAGTTTATGTTTCGGCATTTAATGACGAAGCTACCTTCAATAAATTTTATAAGCCATATTTTCTAATTAAATGTTAAAACATAGCTTCTTTTTTTCTTTTTTTTTTTGACATGAAAACATAACTTATTATAGACGATTAGATTAGAGAGATTTATAACTTTAAGAACCTTAAATTTAAAGATAATTTTAGGATATCTCAATTATTATACAACATATCCATTTTAAAGGCAAAAATTAAGAGTTAATGCTATTTAATAAATTGATTTATTATTATCATACAAATCAAATGACATGATTGTTAAAATTGTAAAATGATCTTCTCTTATCGAAAATGATCCGAAGAGTATATAGTCCTTTATATCACAAAAATAGAGTTGTCATTTCACATATTTTGACACTTCTACTCTTCTTCTTTTTTTGACATGTTCACATAAGGGAAGGAGAAAGAGAATTCCAATCAGTAATCTCTACTTCATGAGGCGTGATACACAGTCGATTGAGCTATCATTTGGAAACATTTCTACTATTCTAATATAAAGGACTGGATCTAAATAAACCGGAGATAATGCTAGTCCGTTAAAATCATTTTTTAAATAAAAGTAAAAAATCAATAGTATATATATATGTTGTTAGAAAGAGCCATTTGGTAGTAAGTGTTTGGCCATGGACCCCTCCGTACTCCTCTGTGTTGTTCAACACCATTTATTCTGGCCGCTGGACCATCTCATCTTCATCTGCTGACCAACACTCCACCCTCACCCCTCCAATATATATTTTGTTAAAATAAATAAATAAGAAAAGAAAAAGGTAAACACACTTTTTTAACTTCAAAGTCACTTAAAGGGTGATATACAATTAAAAATATAATACTTGAAGCGTAAAAAACTATGAGCAATAGATTTAATCAGGCCTTGGATCAAATCGTTGACATTAACGGGCACTTAATTCTGCTCCAGGCATATGTTGCTAACAAGCAAAGTTAACGGTTTCTTAATTAGTGTACAGAAATTTCTTCAAATCTAATTTAATAAGTATTAAGTGTGATTTTTTATATATATTTTTAAAAAAATAAAAATTAAGAGTGATTTATTGACATTCCACTCATTTATGAACACAAACATTAATTTTTGAGAAATCTAAATATGTTGGATGACACTTGTCGGGTATGTTTAGGAAAATTTTATCTAAACCAATTTAGAAAAAAATTGTGTCCTTTCTTAGTCGGGTTTGAGAGTTTAAAATGGGTCCGTTTCGTTTTTAAAACATCGCCAAGATTAAACCGTTTGTAAAAAATTTTACTAAGGTGTAAATAGTATGGATAAAGCTTCAATGGGGAAGAAAAAAATTCATTCAATCAAGTTTATATATTTTTAATCACGTTCATTTTAGATATATGTTATCTTAATAGATTTAATTCAAGAGTAAACCTCATATGCGGTCCATCTGCAAAATGTGGCTTTTGCAGCAACAAATAGCACAAAGGCACCTCAACAAAATTACAAAAAATGCGCACAAATAATCTATAACTTAATGCACTGGATTTTGAACTCAAAAGCAAGAAAAATTGAACTAAAGAGGCAGAAAGAAAGAGACCGTCTCTACTGAAACGCTGGCCGGCCAGACCCATCCGGCTGTCCGGCTAGAAAGAAAGAGACCCATCGGTCTCACCGTGGGTCTAGCTCCGGCGCCATGAGTGACATTCTCAGCGCCGTGAGTCATTTTTTCCAGCTTTAGGATGAAAAAATTTCTAAAGGGTTAACCTTTCCTCTAGATTTTAGTTTTGAATAAAAAAACGAATTTTAATACATTAGAAACGAGTTTTAATGCATTATAAAAAGAATTTTGAGGCATTAGAATCGGATTTTGGGACATTAGAATCAGATTTTGAGGCTGAATTTCGCAAAAAATAGTGCAGAAGATGGTGACCCATGGCCGGCCAGTGGTTTGGGTTTGCTGTGCCAGTTTGGCTTTGGTTTTAAATTTGCTGTTTTGATTTTATTTTGCCAAAAAGGATTTGGAGTTTGGGTTTTGTTTTTTCTAGTTTTGTTGATTTTTTCTGTTTTGTTTTTTCTTGTTTTTTCACAGGCCCTTTTTTTTTATTTTTTAAGATGAAGAAAAGAGGGTTTGGGAGAAAGAAAAGAGGGTTTTTTTTTTTCCTAGTTTTTTTCGGCCGGCGATGCTGGGTTTGGGAGAAAGAAAGCTATGCTGATTTTTTCTGGCTGGTTGCATGCTCTCCAGCGCCTGTGGGGGGTGGGTTTGCTGGCGTCGGTTTGTGTTTTGATTTTTGATTTGCTGTTTTGATTTTATTTTGTTAAATTGAGCTTGTTGACATGTCACCATAAGATTGGATGCTGCAAAACACCCCTTTTGCAGCATGACCGCATAGTAGGGGTTCCCTTGATTCAAAGAGTATGGACTCTAAAACATAATGATGCATAAAATTTAGCGGCCAAAATTAAGGCAGAAAATTTGTTACATGATCATGAATTCAAACATAAAATTAGTTGGTTAAGATTGACGAGTTTAACCAGTTTAATTAAATGGACTAAGTTATAGTTGATCTGTAGTAATATGCGACACAAGAACTGTTAATTTTTTATACAATCTATAAACCCAACACAAAATTAATATATTATGGCTAAAGCGTTTGATCATATTATATTGAATTAATGTTTCGATGTAACTTGAAATCAACAAACAATGTGTCATATAATAGTTGCTGTGACCAAAACCATCATGCGAAGGAGAAGGAAAAGAATGGGAAAATGACTTTTACGAAGCAGAAGCACATGTAAATGTAATTCCCTTGAAACAGAGAAAGAAAGTGACACTATGGACCACCATTTAAGCAAATAATAATAATAATAAAACCTTAATTTTATTTTTTTTTGTTTTTAATCAAACTGCAATGATCAAATTAAACAAAACAAAATCGAACCACACGATTTAATGACTTTTCCAAAGTCCAAACACCAAATACTCCTGAGATCCCGGAGTGGACAAATCAACGCACACCCCTAGACAACATTTTTCAGAAAAATAATAAATGAATAAAAGGACAAACAAAAACGTTGTAGCGTTGGTTATGGTATGTCCCTCTCTCTCTCAGCGTACGTCTCTCTTTTAATGGAGAGAACGAAACTCTCCATCCCCGCTTCTCAGTTCTCAACATTCTCTAAGCACGATTTTCGAGACCGATTCTTCACGCTCTTCCTCTTCCTCTCGCTCTCCCTCGTCTCGAAGGTTCGGAATTCGAAATCTTCTTCATATTTCGCAAACGTCTTTCTCAGCTGTTGTTTGTTTCCGTGGAAACGAACGGAATTCCTTTTCGCTTTCATTTCGTTCTTTCGTTGTGTTGATATGTGGTGGAATTTGCTGGTTTTTGTGCTTAGAATTGCAATAATTGTATGGCTTTGTGCCTGGAGTTTTGCTCTGTGTTTTTGTGTAAGAGTGATGGATCTGTTTACAGTTTTTGGCAATTCTTCTTTGCGTGTTTGTGTTATTCATCTCAGAATCTTTTGCACATATTTTGTTTTGCCTTTTGTTCTTTTGGTATATTGTTGAATTTTTTGGATTTGAGGAGTTTTTAGTGGATGTAGGATCTTTGACTAGAATTACATTTGGTGGATGGATGAGTGGATCAGGTTTAGTGGCAGTTTTTTCAATGTAAAACAGCTGCAGGTCCAGGGTTCAAATTATTGAGCTGAAAATTTTATACAAATTTAGATTGAAACTTGATTAAAAATTGTATAAGGGGGTGTGAGTTTGTTCATTGTTTGATTGATTGGTAAGGACGCCATTTTTGAGAAAGCCAATCAAACTACGAACATTTGGAAGATCTGCGAACTCTATTTCTTCGATTAGTTGTGAGAAATTGAATGTAGCACTATGGAGTAGAACCTGGAGGATGTTGGAGTTTTGCAAACAAATCTGTAAGATGAAAAAGTTTGTTCGTGCTGCACAATGGCCTTGAATATAAATTTTGTGAAACTGCTATTGTCTACCTACACAATGGCCTTGAATACAAAAAATAATGGAGAACCAACTGCTGATCTCACATGTTGAAATAAGCTGTTGATTTTTAAAAAAAATTGTGCATGCGATTTAGGAAGAGATTTTTATAATTTCTTACTTAAAAGGATTCATAAATTTGTATATATTGATGCCATATTACAAATCACTCTTTCTTTTCTCTACAAGGTAACATTCGTTACCTGCAAAGAGTTTCCTTTAGTTTTGTTTTATTCTTACCTCTTGGGATAACTTGTTTCCTAATGCAGATAAAGTTGTTTGCCTTTGATATTCAGGTGTAAAATTTGCTTCTATGAAGACTGAGAAAATATTGGTGACAAATTCATTAATAGAGAAAATGACTTCAGCAAAGATGGCTGATAGAAAGGCCATGCTTGATACTGCTTCATGGATGTTTAATGTTGTCACCTCTGTTGGAATAATTCTTGTCAACAAAGCCTTGATGGCTAAATATGGTTTTACCTTTGGTATGTCACTTGTGATTATTTTAATACAATGATTTGATTAATTTTTCTCCTTTGCATTACTTACCTACTAAATCTTATGCTTTATGCCTTGAATATTATCGTGATTTGGATACAATCAGTCATGTTGTGTGGTCTGTTTTCTATTTGACCATCTTAAAAAGGAAGAAATTGGAGAGAATTCTTTTTATGAACTTTTTGGATAAGTTCAAAATTAATTAATTATTTTGAATTTAACATAGACAATGCTGGTGTGGATTTTGGTTTCGCTTTAAAAAAAATCTTGTAAGTTGAAGGTTTTAAAGTAATATTTACTTAAAATTATAATTTTAACAATGGATGTACTTGTGTGCCTCTTTTTTAATTATACCTTTCAAAGGTTTTTTCTTTCCCCCTTTTCACCTTAAGAAAAATCATAGCATAAGAGTCCTTCCACTGACTTTTGGGCTGATGTTGCCTCCATAGTGAAATAACTTCTACATTGAAGGGAAACAAAAAGATACTAGATATTTGATGGTCTTTCCATTGATTGTTTTAAAGCAATGACATCATCTGCTAAAGCGAGGCTTATGGTTTAATTTCTTCACTTTCATTGAAAATTCCTCAATAACTTTAAGATTAACATTGCTAATCCTATAATGAAATCACTATGATTGATTAGAAAATGGTCAAAATGGATCCTATAGGTGAAATCTATTGCTCCAAAGAAAACAACATTTGGCAGTTCCAGTGATGGGGACAGGAAATTCCGTCCAAGAGATGTTCATTTTAATTTGTTTCAAATTCATTTTAAACCTTGATCAAATAAAGTAGAAATGCTTAAGGGTGCTTCTTGGTATATTCAACATTACTTATTTTTTTTAAAAAAAATAAAGTAGAAAGGCCCAAAGGCTTCTTGTTCAAGATTTTGATTCTTTTTTTCTTTTGTGATCAATAAATTTCTTGAAGAGACACAAAACCTTTCTTTTTGCTGAAGATGGTTTTTGAAAGTTAAAATATGTTGAGACACTGTTTTAGTATTATCTTGGGAACCACTCTTGATCTGATTACATTATTATTATTGTCCATGAAAGTTGCATGTATAATATTGTAGACATTTAAAAAGGCTGCCTGGGAATGAAAAGGTTTGTTTTAATGACATCTCTAAGTCTTTAGGATTAGATCTCTGATATAACTTTGCAAAACTGGTAATCTGATAGAAAGATGATTGGTCAAGAGTCCTTGGGATTTGTTTATACTTGTATATTTGGTATAAGCAAATTTTGTTCATGCATTATTTGCTTCTATCCTTTGAACACTTTGATTAGATACAGAGATACTTTGATGATATACCCATAAAAAAAAATTCTTGAAGCAGCAGTTCATTGTCAATTACAATGAAATTTTTCCGACGTGTTTTTCTTTCTAGTGCTATGTCCCTCCATAAATGGGGCTTTATCCAACTATTCCCTTATTGGCCACTGAAGGGAAATAATCCATTTATCGGACAGACCTAGGGATTCTCTGATGTTTCATTCTGACTTGTAGTTTTTGCAAGGCACTAAATATTGTTTTGGGGGTGCATTT
Organism: Carpinus fangiana; assembly: GCA_006937295.1. Lineage (NCBI taxonomy): Eukaryota > Viridiplantae > Streptophyta > Magnoliopsida > Fagales > Betulaceae > Carpinus > Carpinus fangiana. Next base: position 41,970,599 of record CM017321.1, on the reverse strand, counting down.
TGGTCAGAGTATAATTGGATAATGGCTTTGAGAACTTGTTGTAGATACTCTAACTTACAAGTTTGAAGGTTGCACCAGGTAGCCTCATAGGAATTTGGCATTAATTTATAGAGAACTGGTGTATGGCCAGCTGATATAATGTTTAATTATGATGGATTGTAGTTGTTATAGCTTAACCCAAATGGTTGACCTAAGGCTTGCTGGTTTTTATGTTGGTCATGATGATGTATTCTGAAAAAGCTTAGGAAGCCTTGTCAAAGATCCAAAGGCAAGCCAAGAAATTGGAAATTGGAAATTGTCTTTGAGGCCTCTGCATCTACCCATACTGTCAGAGGAGAGAACAAACTCTTATGAATAAATTTTTAGCCATATGTTAATGCACACTTTTGTACAACACAAGAATGCCTTGAGGAAGGGCTTGTGTACAGAGCTTTCAACAAGATAATTCTGCCGAGATGGAATCTAATTCATATTTGCTTATGTTGTAATAAAATATATTTTGTTCTGTTTGCAAACTATTTACCTATAAAAAATATATATATATTTTTTTGTTATGTTTCTTAGATTAATACTTGTGATGAAATAAAACAAGTTGTTGCAAATTGCTCCTAAATGGTTGCAAATCTGACATTGCACTCTATATAATGCCTCCATGCAGCTACAACATTAACTGGTCTGCATTTTGCCACAACAACCTTGTTGACCGTTCTTCTTAGGAGGCTGGGATATATTCAGGCTTCTCATCTACCATTTTCTGAACTTCTAAAATTTGTTATATTTGCAAATTTTTCTATAGTTGGGATGAATGTGAGTTTAATGTGGAATTCTGTGGGATTCTATCAGGTCAGTTTTGGTAAAACAATTTGTTGACTTTTTTGTTTTGAAAATTTTAGAAAGCATAATTAATATTTTCCTTTTCAATTTTCATGGTCAGATAGCGAAGCTGAGTATGATCCCGGTATCTTGTTTTCTGGAAGTTGTCTTGGACAAGATGCGATACTCAAGGGACACGAAACTTAGCATAATGGTAGTCCTCCTTGGTGTTGCAGTCTGTACCGTTACTGATGTGAGTGTCAATGCAAAGGGTTTTATAGCTGCTTTAGTGGCAGTTTGGAGCACTTCGCTGCAGCAGTATGTAAGTAATTCTTTGTTGAACCCCTGATACTTTATAGAGATGCAATCAGGTGTGAACGGATTAAGGGTGGTAAATTAAGTCCTGGGGCAAGGCTGGTTGAGTCTTAGTTCCATGATGTTCGTATTCTTTGCATGTATTTCTTTCATATATGTGCATAGAAAGACGTTCAACCTCATACATGAATATGGACATATACATGTGTTGCTCATATTATTTACCTATTGATAATTTGGTAGCCAAACTATATTAGTTTCTTGTGTGTAATATGGGTAGGGTTTTCACATTGCTGATTTGGAATGATGTCGGTTTCATACTGTTAGAGAATATGTATGTGGGTTTGTCCTACATTACGTAAGTGTACGTGGAGAGGCTTTGATTATTGGCCTGTATAAATAAGTCTCTTATGTAACTTTCAAATCAATCAAGAAAATATGTAGCCTATTAAAGCTTTAATGTGTGGATGTAGGTTATACGCTGAACTACCTTAATCTTTGTGTCTATTTTTTCCATTTCTTATTATTCCTCGTTATATTATGTGTTCTTACACATAACGTAAGTTCCAAACTGAAGACTAGATTGAGTAGTGTTGGTTCATTTCAAAGGTCACATATTTCTTATCTTATAACCTAGAATATATAACGTTGTTTTGATTATCATGCTTTTGCAGTATGTACACTATCTTCAGCGGAATTATTCTCTCGGATCTTTCAACTTATTGGGGCATACTGCTCCAGCACAGGCAGCATCCCTGCTAGTATTAGGGCCCTTTCTTGACTACCAGTTGACTGGTAAAAAGGTTTATGCATACGAATCTAGTCTCATGTCTACGGTTAGTTTCTTTTCCTTCTCTTTTTGTCATAATTATATAAATTTGGTTGGCATGATGAGGTGTACTTTTCTAATATATAACCATGACATATGGTAAATTTTCCAACATCACACATATCATTCTATGACCTAATTCTTCTGTCTATGCCTTTATATGCATGTGATTATCAATATATTTTTATGCTTAGTTGCATGTGCTTTTACCCGCATTCATGCTTGTACTTGTATCTTATGCTTTAAATGTCCATGATCTGAGTATTGTGGTTGGTAGCCTAAGTTTAGGGGCTGCAGTTACTTACATAAAACTCATTGAATGGAAAATCAAGAATTGAAAAGACCCTCGATAAAGGCGTGACCAATTAAAAGAGCAATCAAGGAGCAAAACCAGAACACTGAATTGCCTTTAAGACGTATCTAAAAGTGTCACTATCTATCTTCAGATAATCCTAAAAGGCCACTTAACAGGTTCTACAAGAAAGTTTAAACATCATTGACAGAGGTCCTAAATAGTGCCTTACAGTAAATTCTGCAAGGGGTGCTTAATGTTGGAATAACGTGTGAAAATAGGTCAGAATCACTATTACTGTTTATACCACCACATCAGTTACCAATCTCAACGCTGACTAGAGGGTTGTTTGTTAACAACCTTCCCTCCCCTTCTCTAAATATTATTCACTTCTTTTTTCCAAAAAAAAATTAAAATAAAAATATTATCACTTTATATATCACATCATTTACTTTTTACTACTACTCAAATAAAAAAATCACTATGAAACAAATTTTTTTTTTCACTTTTCAATGTCACTTTTTTCACTTTTTAATACCAATCATTATTCTCTTTTTTTTCTTTTTCAACAAAAAAGTATGAACAGTGCCAAGGAAGGGGATGGTGTTTAACGAACACCCCTAGGACTTTTCTGTTGTATATTTTTCACACCAACATATTTTTCTTATGGATGGTGGGAAATTCATCCTTTTTATTGCAAAGAGGGATAAGTTGCCTGCCTTATTAAAAGAAACATGCTTCTTCTTTTGGGAAAGAGCATATATAGCATATATATGGGGAAATATATTAATTGCCTTTAGTTTTTTTTTAAAAAAGAAAAAAACTATACATGTGAAAAAACCCTAACAATTTGGAGGTCATCTCATTGACGGCCAAAATTGAAGATTAATGACTCTTAAACATGCATTTAGAAGAAATAAATGTTATTAAAAGAGAAGAATGATTGTTTAAGGGAGAGGGAGAGCTCATTGTTATATAATAACTGTCTGTCATATTAATATTTTTGCCGAGCTCATTGTTATATAATAACCGTATTGCCAAATGTCAATATGGTTAGGAATTATTATCCTATTTATAAAATGCCTAAAATTATAATCTTATTATTTTTTAAAGAAACTCAAATTATGAGCTTATTGAATAGTAAATGATTTGTGATTAACCTGAACTTTGGCATGTAAGACAAGCTCGGGGAGAAAATGTAATCCAATTAGATTTGACAAAATATATTAACCTGATGAAATCATCATCTAATATTTAACATTAACAAAGTGTTACAAAAAGTCTGTCTTGATCTGTTGCACGAGTTTGTCTTCATCATGAGCCAACACTTGTTGCTTTTTTTATTTTTTTTCCTAAATGACAAGTTTTGAGTTTTATCTATGCTTAAAATAAAAATAATAAAAAACATTAAAAAAAAAAAAAAATCCTAACCCACCCCACCCTCACCCCCACCTAGGGCTGGCAAAATAGGTTGGCATGTCAGGTTCGTGTCAATCCGGTTGACCCGCAAACCCGTTTATACCAACACCCGAATACGACACGTTTTCTTAACAGGTAACACAACATGTGTAACCCGTTTAGATAAACATGTCGTTTCAGGATGGCCCAACCTGACTCGACATGTGAAACATGTTTAATTTAGATATCAAGACGTTCCGACCCGGCATAACCCGACACGGCAATGAAGTCATTTTAATTTTTATAGCCTAAATAAAATCCCAGGCTTTCACCAACCAAGCAACAATGTGGCAGTTTTTAATTGAAAAATAATGGTGGTTGAGAGGGGGAGATCGGAGATTGAGAGAGAGACCTGCGGCAGTTTGAGAGAGAGTGGCTAAGGGAATGGATTGAGCACACTTCACTCTGCAAACCAAGTGAGATGGATGAGGAGAGACCAAGAGAGAGAGAGAGAGAGAGGAGTTTGAGAGGGAGAGTTGTGCCTGCTTGCTTTGAGTGTGAGCGATTGAGGGAGAAAACTCAAAAAAACTAGGTTAAAAATATAAGTTAAAAAAAAATTAAAAAAAAACAATTCAACTCGCGAACCAGCAAGTTGACACGACTCGACCCGTTTATGACCTAAACTCGTTTAACCTAAGTCTTAACCCTAAAATTTCATGTCGTGTTTGTGGGTCGTGGGTTATATTGCCAGCCCTATCCCCACCCCCTTCCAAAAATAAAGAAGAAGCAAAAATAGCCTATAATTTGCTTTGTATCTAATGAAAAGTTGCCATATTTGAACTTGAAATGTTTGCCTTCACCTGGCACTAACTTATGGAGTGTATTTTATGACATTTCCTGTCTGTATCATAAGGCAGAGTCACCAATGTAGTCAATTTTTGTAATTATATTGATGGATGATATGAGGAATTTATGAAGCAAAGATTAAATTAGTTTCTCAATCTTATCTATCTAGGAAAGTATACCATCTCTGTAGACTTAATGAAACTCACTCTAGCTCCAAGCATGTATAGTTGTCTTAGTGAATAGTCAAGATTCTGTTCAAATTTCTTTAACCCTCAGTAATTTCTAGACAGACTCTCACTTACCAAAAAAAAAAAGAAAAAGAAAAAAATCTAGACAAACTCTCTCTCTCTCTCTCTTGCACACACACATTGTTGGGTAGGCTAACTCAAGAGGTGAGATTTTTCCTCACATTTATAAAGTGACTACTAGTCCATTCCACAATCAATGTAGAATAACTCCAACGATCTCCCCCTCACACATCGGGCCCTGGGTTGGAGTAAAGACAACCCATTTCTCCCGTGGACTAGTTGAATCTAGGCTTTGGTACCAGTTTTTGGTGGTCTTGTTCAAGAAGTGAGACTTTCTCTCACACTTATAAACTGACTATCAACCCTTTCTACAACCGATGTGGAATAACCCCAATAGTATTCATCCCTGTAGTAATCTGATGAATTGACTTGTAGACATGAAAGCATAAGAACTCAACGGGATCCCCCTCAAATCAGACAAATAAAGAGGGAGTAAGTCCCGTTAAGTTCTTTTAAGTTCTTAATGATCAAAATATTTTATTTGTATAAATGAAAAAAAAAAAAAAAGAATCACTTTTCCAATGTTTTCTATGTTGGTTGTACTATGTATCCTTGGATTACGACTGGCTGACATGCACAAATGCACATGAATATCTTAATTTGATTGACATGCATCCCACGAATATTTATAGAAATGAAATCTTTTACCATGGATGACCATGGTAGAGTGGTACTACTTGTTACAGGCCACACATGTGCATGTCCATATACCTGTGTGCAGATACATTTTTGGTTGCAGATAGCTGTGACTAGTGTAAATGATTTGGGCCACGTTTGTTTGGCTGCAGTTATTCATAATTCTCTCTTGCACCATCGCGGTAGGGACCAATCTCAGTCAATTCATCTGCATAGGCAGATTTACAGCTGTGTCGTTCCAGGTGCTTGGACATATGAAGACCATTCTTGTGTTGATTTTAGGTTTCATTTTATTTGGGAAAGAGGGTCTCAATTTTCATGTAATTATGGGTATGATCATTGCCGTTGTCGGAATGGTCTGGTATGGCAACGCCTCCGCTATGCCGGGAGGGAAGGAACGCCGTAGCCATTCTTCTCTAACCAACAAATCTCCCAAACACGGCAGCTCGTCAGAATCCTCCGATGTGGACGACAAGGTCTAGATTTCACTGAAAAACTCCACATTCCACTACTCAAAGAAAAGAATGTTATTGAAGGGAACATGATCCTTCGCCGGTTCATTTGAATGAGAAAGCATTTGGTTAGTTATATTTAAGGAGTATTTTTGTCTTTTTATTTTTTAAGGGGACAAAAATACTCCAATTCAAATGAACCAGGGAAGATCCTAATTCTGGGAGTACACTTTCCCCATTAGAATTACATTAATTGTTTCACATATGATGTCCATTGTAATTTATTTCCTTGCTAATTTTCAAGCCATCTTCTGTATCTTCCTTTCTTCTGGCCGTTGTTTCTAAACCTTAATATATTTTGTTCCTTTCTTTGCTATGAGCTTGAATATTAGGCCCAATGTTTCAAAATTATTATGCTTTTGCAATATGAGCCGATAACTTTTTGACAAAACCTACGAATCTAAAATTAACAGATTATAATCAAAGACTTTAATTCGTTTAATTAAATGAGTTAAGTTATTGTTGACTATTCAATTAGGCTCGAAATCCGACACACCACAACACAAGAACAGTTACCCTACAGCCTAGGGACCTTCTTGGAGGTTCATTTATTGTGGTCCTAAATGGAAACACAGTTGGGTCTGCGTATTTAAAACAAATTCAACCACTGGAGTCTCCTCTGTTCAGGCTCCAAAGAGAGAAATAATAGAACGTCTGGGAGAGCCAGAGCTGCAATAAATCCCTCGTCTTCAGAGACCTGGGCAAACCATGCATTAATCCAATCATTAAATATTTTGGCTCTTTTTGTGGACATTTACGGTGTTTGATTTGATACCTCCATCATCACCACCTGGGGGCTGCTATCGTAGACAAAATCTCTCCAAGTTTCGAACATGTTCTCTTACTTTAATAATCCAATGACTATTTTTGTGCTCTGTAGAGTTATTATATTGAAGGAAAAAGAAAGAAAAAAAAAAAGAAGCTAAATTGTTAGTATTATTGTTGTTTGATATTATATGTATCTCCTATCCCGAAAGGGAAACATTTAAGATGCTTTTTTTTTTTTCTTTTCTACATGTTCACATAAAGATAGAATGATAGATTTAAACTAGTGACTTCTACTTCATAAGATATGATTCTTAGTCAATTGAATTATCTCTCGAAAATAAGATGCTATTTTCAGGGCCCTACCTTTTGAGGTGTGAAATGCACTGATTACAAGTGTTGCGTTGAATAACAACAACAATAATAATAATGGGATGGAAACCAAAAATTCAGAAATTCTGGCAGAGGCTTCCAAAAGAAAGGAGCATGATGTTCAGGAGTGTCGAAAGTTTGGTTCAATTACAGCTGCACTTGGGCCCCGCTTTTTGTTCCTATGTGTCTTAAGCGTGATCTACCCATTCCGGCCTAAACTTTCGGTGAGAAGACCGATAACTCGGAAGTACTGCATTCATTTCCCTGTTTTTTTTTTTTTTTTTTTTTTAATTATTATTATTATTATTATTTTTACTTTCCATTTTCAGTGCTACTTACAACTATCGGTTTGAGAATAATCAATTTTAAGATGGATAAATGTTACATACTTTTAAATGCATACTTCTTGACGTTAGAGTCTACTTTAAAAATAAATGAATTGATTTTTATTTTTTGGGGAATGTTCAGACATAAAAGGCGTCTCATTCGAAACCCCAATTATAAAATTCTTCCTCTACCACCTCACACCCGCCTCGGAATGTATAGCTACTACCCCATCATTAGATTTTGAGTAAGTTATTATTGGATTTTGGATTAATGGTAATTTCTAGTGCTATATTATGGAGCATGTGTTTTGCATTTCTCTTAGAGGCACTGTTATGTCGAGGGTAACAATTCGTGTGTCGAGTTCAAATCATGCCAAAACATGAGTACAAGACTATAAATAAGTCAACTTAACCCGACTCCTTTACTTAAACAAATCAAACCCTTCAACTCTAATCAGATAATTTCTTCTTATTATCAATAACTGACAGCTCTAATGTCATGTACTGAATTTGGATCGTATCGAAATATGAGTATAAAATTATATAAGTGAATAATAACATAACTCATTTAACTAACTAGATCAAAATATTACTTTTATATTGAGTCGACATTAAAAAATAATTAACAAACCCTAAACAAGCTTAAAACATGTAAAAGTTGGCTCTCTCTCTCATAAACACACATTGATGAAAATCGTACGCAAATAATTTGGTAGGCCCACTCCCTCTCAAGTCATCTCTAGCCCGTGTGGCACTGATTTACATTCTCATTTCTCCCATGTACTTTCTATTTGATACAAAGAAAGACCAAAAAGAAAGTGAGCCCCACACCAACCCAACATTACCCACAAAATTAATCATTATAACCTTTCTATTAACTTTGCATTTGCCTATCCTCCGCACCCCATTTCTTATCCTGCGCACCCACCCCCACAGAAAATAATAATAATAATTAAAAGGAAATCATAAAACAGGACAGGGTGGGGGCCCCGCAAAACCCTCCAATAATTGCCTACGCGTGTTTGTGCACGTGTGGTGTTTTCTTAGAGGCTTCTGTGGTGTTAATGCAACTCCCCGAACGCATGTTAATGCAATAAATAGACGGGACTTGGGAGGAAATAGTGAAGGTTTTGGGGGAGGGGGGGAAATTTTGCAATTTGCAAAATCCCCAGCTAGAGTAACAGTGACGGCCCTGCCCCAGCCTGTCGGTGACCGAGCAGTCAAACCCGATAAGCCCCTCCGTGTGTCATTGGGCCAAGTCAGCATGCCGGACATGGCCACGTGTTGATTGCAGCCCGTGGGTCCCGATCACCCCCCCCCCCCCCCCTNCCCCCCCCCCCCCCTCTTCCCTCTCCTTCCATCATCATCGTCGTCGTCCTCAATCAATCCCAAACCCCCATCTCTCAAATTTTTCAGTGCCCCCATTTATTCGAAATTGGATGAGAAGCCCATCATGGGCCGGGCCCACCTGGGAAATGATAGCCTTGTGTGGGTCCCGCAGATTGCCTCATATTATACAGAGTAGTGTGTGTGAGTGAGTGAGTGTGTGAGTGTGTGTGTGTGAGAGAGAGATGGTGACAGACTGACCGTCATATCATCAGCCCCCATCCAATACGAAGAATTTTTCAAGTGACCGCGTGACATTTGAGTGAAATCATTAGCATTTTAAGGTGCTTTTTTCTACTTCAGTAAAAAGCCTTGTAGCCGCTTTTACTGGCCGACACGTGTCAGCGACGCTCCTTGGACGTGCACTACACTCCATCTGGGGGAGCGAGTATCGTGTGTTGTACAGTCGAGGGAGTAAGCTCAGCGCTGTTTGCTTTTTTTGTGGTAAATTTTGTGTGAGTCGTTTGCAAAAGATTCACCTTTCTTTCCTCGACAATAAAAATATCCAAATACCTGTAAAAACTGATTAACCGGTAAATCTTTTGCTCCACACGGCTATATTTTTCGGGTGTACGTCATCTTTAATGATTGAAACTACTATTTCTTCTTAGAAAGGGTGGGGCAAATTAAATTAGATTAATTTAATTTGGACCATATATTGTTGGTGTCTTGCTCAAAACATTCTTTAATTAGTATTGATTGAAAAGGGCTAATTGTGTTCAACCATTCATTAATTGGGGAAGCTTTTCATTAAGAGAAAACTATCAAATTTTGTCTCAAAATGGTAATTCAATCAGCTGTGAACCACGCTTCATGAAACAGATATTACTGGTTCAAATCTCTTTCCTTCTTCCCGTATGGACTTATTCAAAAAAAAAAAAAAAAACTTATATAAATACAAAAGCACATAGATACATAATATCTTTATATGTGTGTGTTTATATAGAATAAAAGCATATAAATCTTAAATTTAATCCATTAGCATTACAAACACACAATAGCATAAACAACTAGCAAATAAACTAAACATAATCTATTAGGTACACGAAAAACCGGTGCTTTTGAGTGTGAAACAAGATCTCTTGAAGCCTCAAACAACCAAAATGTTGATCATGGTCAAGCCAAAATAACGGTGCACTCATAAATTATTAAATCATTTAACTTGTGATGTCAAAACAAATATTGTAAACCTAAATGATTGCAAAATAATCACTCAATAAATAAAAAATATATATATTTTATTCATTTTGAGCTACTTGTCTTCTTAATATGAGATTGAAGTGTTACAAATTATCCATGTTGATACACAGTTTTCCGATGAAGTAACGTGGCACACTTACTGGGGAGTGTTGAGATGTTCGAGGAGGTGTCGGGCTAAACTAAGAGTGAACAAGGCTACACACAGAGAGTAAACAAGAAGATCAAAGTCCCCGGTGGTGTTCCAGCGGAAAAAGCTCCTATACTTAAGTCTGTAATTTGAAAAAGAGAATGTAAGCAACAATTAGCTAGAGAGCAAGAGTTGCGATTCCCTCAAAGTTGAGATAGGACTTGTATTTTATAGGCATGGTGTGGAGTTTGATGCCAGTACACTTCGGCTCCCGTATCCCTCAATATCTGGCGTGCAGTTACTTAAGAATGATATGATTTGTTAGCCACCCTGTAATCTTAATCATCTAAGATCACGGGATAAGCGATACGGCCTCCGTTTGATGCTGGATAATGCTGACTGAGTTGTCCTCGGTTAGACATGCATAGCTTAGGCGCTGACAGCTGGTCTACATCTGATAAGTGTAGATAGCTTTTGAATTTGAATGATAGTCCATCCCGGTTGTGTAGGGATAATTGATATCTACCATGCGAATGACCCAACACTCCCCTTAAAACCCTAGCAGCCTCGTCATGGCCATATCATGCAGTGTTGATAGTGCCACTTGGCTCATTACTAAGTGGCGTCAATACCATTTGTAACAACCCAAGGAAAAACATTAATCACATTTATGCTATCACCCCAAAATAATTAATTGATTTAGAGCTTCCATATAATCACTTATAAAATGCTCGTTTTACCTAATAAATAAGCAATGTGAAACTTAACACCCATAAGCATCTCGTATAAATCGTCAACTCTTTATGTGGGTTACTTATCTTTCCTATATGAGACTATGATGTTACAAACACCACACACTAAATTAGGGTTAAAGACATCCTAGTTTATCATAAATGTGTTTAGTAGAGTTAGATTAGTCTTAAATCTCAATAGAAGGAAAAAAAAAAAAGGTGGAATTTTTGAATGCTTAGGGTAATTAATGCGCAAAACGTTAGAATGATACTATAAAACGTCATAATTGTGACAATTTGCCTTCAAATATCTAATGCTCTAAGAGGTAACTCAATCGGCTGGGATTATGCTTCATGAAGCAAATGTCACTAGTTCGAATCTCCTTCCTCCTCTTATACGGACATGTAAAAAATAATAATAATAATAAATAAATAAATAAATATTTGAGTGTTACTTGTAGTGCTACCACATTAATTAACTTATAATTAAGTGTAAGTATTACTTTTGAAAACAAACATCAAAGTAAATATAGTGGAAAGCAGAAAACATTTGAGTTGAAAGACTAAGAGCATGTTTGAGATTGCGTTTGAGAGGCCTAGAAGTGCTTCTAACACTCAAAAAGTTCGTTTGAAGAAAAAAATACTCGTTTGGTAAAAAAATTAAAAACGTTTTTAATGGTCAAAAGTTTAAAAATGAAGTTTTTGCCCAAAAGTTATTGTTGACTTAAAAGTTCAATTTATTAAACGCAATCTAAGTAACGTTAATAATATCCTTATATCATCAATACAACCCCGAGCTTCCAAGTATGAGACAATTACAAATATACAATACCATATCAAATACAATTATCAAATGATATAGGCATAAATGATGAACAATGCACTATTTCCATCAAAACAAAAAATAAAGATAGATTTCATGTTTGGTAGAATCTTGCCGAATAACAATAGAGTTTGGCAAAGTCTCACTACCGAAGGGAATAAGTCGTACCTAAAAAATCAGTAAGTCAATTAATAGGTGGTCGATTAATTGTCAATTATAAGTTTTTATGAAACACTAAACAGAAAGACAACCGCTCCTCTCACCCATACAATTTACATGTCATCGATGCTACAATCGACCAAGTCTAAGCGCAGGGACAAAACTAAAAATTTAGGTCCGGGACATAAAATTAAAAAGAATACTTTTTGAGGGCAAAACATTAACATTAGAAGGTAAATATGAAAAAAAAAAGTAAAAAATTGAAAGAGATGCTGCCTCACCCATACACTATTCCCACACCTACCAAGAGAATGTCATCCATGATGGTCGCCGTTCTATGAACAAATTCGTTTAAGAGAAAATAGGAATGATTCGGTGAGGAGAATATCGGCCAATTACGAAACTAACCCTCAAAGCCTTCTGTTTTTTCATCGTGACGACAGTTAAATCTGTTCCTAAAAACAATCACGTTTATCTACCACGTCACCTAAAAAAGCACCTGAAATCTTTTATATTCCCTTTCTACCCCCCTTCTTATGTTTCTCAGACTCGGATGCCCTTACCTTACATAAATCAGGTAATTTTTTATGATCTGGCAAAGGAATTACTAGATTTGCTTGCTAGATATGCAATACAACACGTGTGGGTCCTCTACTTCAACAGTATAATCTTGACCGTCAAAGCTAAGCAACGGTTAGGATTGAGAGAAACTGTGGGACCCTTATGTACAGTACCACGAACATATATTTGCGTGCGCAACTAAAGACGCCGCCCCACCGGTCCCAATGCGCGTGCAGTCACGAAGCATGTACGACAGGAGCGTCTTCTACACGCGCTATGGGATTAGAGAATTTTTAATTTTCAGTACCAAAAACGATAAAAAGTACGAAAAATAAAAGTATTAGCAGTTAATATATCTACCTGTGTACAAATTATTTTTTTATTTTTTTTTATTATTATTTTTTATTTTTTGTAAATAGCTGTGTACAAACTTTACTATGAAGTAAGTAGTACAATTATAATTAAAATAGTGGGTTAAAAAAATTAGAAGAAATTTCATTTTAAATTTATGAATTAAAATGCGATTCGACTAGTTCTTAAATTTTAAAATGTTTTAATTTGAACTTTAAACTTTTAATTGCAGTCAATTTGAACATCTTTGTCAGATTTAACTGTTAACTTAAAATACCTAAAAAAACCAAAATATTCCTGATTTTCTTTTTGTTTTTACTTTATTTTTTATTTGAAAATTGGAATTAAGGTTAAATTTGAAATTTTATAAAAAAATCATAGATATAAACATTATTGTCTTACTTTTAAATTGACTACAATTAAAAATTTAGGTGTTTAAATTAAGAAATTTTGAAGTTTGAGAAATTTATCAAATCAAAGTGCGTGATAATTCAGTAATTTAAAACGACATTTTCCAAAAATAAAATTATGTTTATATGGTTAAAAGAAATTCTCTTTGCCTATGCATATCTGTGGTTAGATTTACTTTCAGCGTGTTTACTGCAATTGTGCGCTGGTTTAAATGCCTCAAAGAGATTGGAGACCTGACACATTTTGATCTCATTGTTGTCAAATTTTATTGAGTAATTGACTGTCAATATAATTCTCAATTGATGTCCCAATAGAGTTGCGCTAGGTTATAGTTTAATCGAACTTGAAAGAGCGTCTGCAGTTCCTTACCGTCTAGGCTCCTCATGTTACTCTTAATAAAAAGGGTAAATATACTATAAATCCCTGAATCAACTCTTCAAAACTAAAAAATTTTTAATTTTTTTTCCCGACAATTTACTCCCTAAGTCAATTGAAATGCGATAAAATTAAACTTCCTACCATCAATTTTTTTTAACTACCATTAGATTGGTTAAAACTCATTGTTTTACTGAAGGCCATGTCAGTCAATTTTTTTATCCTACGTGTCAACTGTAGACACTTAGAATCAAAATTCACCGTTTTGGCACCATTCAAACACGTAGTTTTGATTCTACGTGTCCACGTAGGATAAAAAAATCGACTGACATGGCCTTTAGTAAAACGGTGAGTTTCAACCAATCTAATGACAGTTAAAAATATATATATAAAAAAAAAAAAGACCACATAAGATGTTATTGTTTCAAATATATATATTTTAAATGACCACATAAGAGAAAAGTTAGGCTAAAGTTGTGCCTTTATTATGCAATATTATTTTATAAAAAAATTAAAAAAAGAAACTAGCATTTATTTATTTATTTTTAATTTTTAAAAAGTATATTCACTTGTGACCAAAAAAATACCTAATATTTTTCAATTTTAAAATGACGTGATAACGTCGAGAATATATATTATATTAAATATTTTAAATAAATTTGAATGAAGAAAGAGTTTTATGATTGGACTAATAAGTCCCCAACCATTTAGGGCGTTTTCTCGTGTTTATTGCTGAGTGGTGATGGTAAAATAGTCTGTTCAAAATGCCAGATCTAGTGTTAAAGGCTCCACGGAAAGCCTCCATGAATGTGTCGTATTTGTGTCATTAACGTACAAAAGTAGTATTTTACAATAAATAAAGTACAAAATGAGTAATTTCTTTGCTGTAGATGAAGGTGATACCACACCAGGGCCTTGTTTGTTTGGGTTTTTTTTTTAAAAAAAAATCATTTAGTCTCATTCATGAAACATCAATAGTGAAGTTCTTACAATACAAGGCAAACCCTGGAGTATCTGTAACTAAATTACAAAGATACCAACGTCATATAAGACGTATTACAATTCAAACTCTTAAAACAGATCTGCTAACCTATGACTAATCAACAAATGAAATACAAATCTGTACCAGACAGAATCAACTAATACACATGTAACAATTATTCTTTGACACTGAGGGCTGAGAACCTCAGGCCAACACTTATTCCTTGACACTGAGGGCTGAGAACTCCAAGCCAACACTTGTCATTGTCGACCCGAAAGTTAGGATAATGTTAACATCCACAACCCAAAGATTTGGACCAAGCATCACACACAAAGCAGGCCGACCGAGACAGGACTTATTACAAGCAAAAAAACAATAAAATTATAGGGAAAAGCAACAAAATACAATCAGAAAAAACAACAATACAGGGAAAAAGTCAATCGCATGTAAGCCAAAGCCAACCAGTGCAGGGGGCTCGTCGCGGTGGGGTAGCGAGGAAAGGCCCAGCAGTGGACGGAGGGTGAATAAACAGGCGTAGAGGAGATTGGCTGAGCTGCAAAAACAGAAAAAAAAAAAAAAAAAACAGGAAACAAATATAAATCTAAAACATGGAAACAAAACATAAACATAAATAGCCGGGGGGAGGCCCAGACGCGAGCCAGTTGGGAACCGCCGAGGAGGGTGGCGATGGTAGCATGACACGGACGGGGCATGTAAAAGACCCGTAACGGGCGGTGGGTGGTGGAGGCAACTCCCTCGGATAAACAAAAATAGAGGCCAAAAAACCCTAAACAAAGGAAGACAAAAAACGCCCGGGAAAAAAAAATGTAACAGAACGAAACCGACGAAGGCCGTAACTCAAAACCCAGACGGAGATCAGCAGGAAAAACAAAGAACCGGTCCAAAGGCTGACCGATCATGCACCAGATTCGACCCGAAGGAGCAAAACCACCGCAAAAGGGGCGGCCCGAGGAAAAATAAAAGCAAACTGGAGGAAAAACTAGAGGGACGAGGGAGGCGGCCGGGGCTTGGACATTAGGTAAATAAAGAGCACCCGGGGTGGAGAGAAGCGCCACACAATGGAGAGGCAGTGGAAGGGGAAGGGAGGGGCACCGGGACTAGGGCATCAAGTAAATAACTAGTGCTTGATGCGAGGGGGACGAGGGGAGGAGGGAGGCAACCGACGGCTGTCCCTCTTCCCCTGAGAGTGCAACGCTCTGGGGGGTGGGGCTCTAAGGGGTGAAACCCTAGAACGCTTAGAGAGAAAATAAATTTATTACCGCTTTGCTGTTTTATGTTCTAAAGAGCAAATATCCAGGGCCTTGTTTGTTAAACTACACAGTCTCTCACATTACAACACATTTCCCCACATTTTATCACACTATTTACTTCATTTTTTCCCAAACAAACAAAAAAAAAATCAAATTATTCATTTTTTATATCATATCATTTACTAATCAAATAAAAAAAAATTACTACAAAACAAATTTTTTTACTTTCTAATACCATTTTTTTATTTTCCCATATTAATTAATCATTTTTATTTTTTTAATAGGTGAACAGTAGAAGAAAAAGTGGGGGAACGTGTATATGGGGGAGTGTGTGGGCGTTTAACAAACACCACCCAGTTTGTTCGACAAAGAATTTTACAAGGAAAAATGACGAAGGGATTGATTGATGAGATAAAAAGTATAAATGAGTTTTAAATTTTTTATGAGAGAAAAATAAAAATATAAAAAAATTTAAAAAATGGTTTTTATTTTTTAATGTGAAAAAAATGTCTTTTTTTTTTTATAGTTTTTCTTATTTATTTAAATTTAAGTGTGGGTTTAAACTCTAAACTCTATTTTAATAGGTAAAATTCAATACGTTAAATGTTTAATTAAAATATTTAATAGGTAATGCTCAACCTATATAATATTTAGGGTTTTTTTGAAATTGCGTTTGAGGGGCTTAAACAAAAGTACTTTTAGAGATCCAAAAAAACTTAAAAATGGTCAAAACGTACTTTTGGCAAAAGTTTAAAAATAAAGCTTTTGCCCAAAAACTCTTTTTGACTAAAGTTCTATTTTTTAAATGTTATCCCAAACAGACTTTTAATGACAGAGTTAGAGTTTGAATTTGAGACTTTTAGTTATGATACCATGTTAAACTACCACTTATCCTTAAAAGTTAGTTAATAAGAAGAGATTAATTTAACAATTTATAAACTATACCCTAATTTTACTAGGTTGATGTGACCGCACTTATCGGTTATTGGATTTTCTTTATAACAACGACTGATCCAAGAATTAATGATCACTATCACATAAATCCAATAAGATGAATAAGATAAAGTGTGTAGTATATAATATACATTATTCATTAAAGTTATATACTTTTTGCATGTAAAAAAATACGTGACAATTTTATGAATAAAATAATGATAAAATATCTAATTAGTTATATTTAAAAATATTTTTATTTTCCAAAAAAAAAAAGACAGGGCGCTCTGGTAGTAGAAAAGCACCACTCTCCAACAAGCAGCCAAAAAAGGAGTTAATTAATCCTTCTGAACAAAAAGACATTTAATTAAACAAAGGAATCTCTATTAATTGACAGTAATGGACCAATCCTTCATCACACGTACGCAGAAAGCTAGAGAGACAAAGAGACGGTTTTAGAGAGAGAGAGAGAATTAAAGAGCATATGAAAGAAAGAAAGAAAGAAAGACTTCAAAAGAGAGAAACCACTTTTAGCATTAACAAATTAGGTCCATCATCCCCTAATCTCAGCTATTTTGCACACCACTAACACAACATAGACAGACACAACATCCTCAAACAAATAAAATCCAGGTCCTGTTTTTGGATTCGGATCTTCAACAATTTTTCTGTATCCAAATTATTAGTAATCGTAACAGTAAAATTGTTCGAAATCTCAATCCGGTATGAGTAATGACATACTTACTCTTGAGTGTTTATTATATCTTCATCGACAAATGCTAAGAGTACCAAACTTTTATGAATAAATGGGTACTAAAATGATCTGAAACTTATTCATTAAAAAGAAGAGAATCAAAATACTAATGAATAAACTTTATATATACTTATCTATTGATAAAAAATTTAATACCCTTAATATTTTTTATTTTATCGATAAAATTTTTATTGCCACGTCATATAATAATACCATTTTAAAATCATCACTTAAGTAATTACTCTCATCCATATTATTGGTAAATTTAGTGAGGAAGAACCCTAAGTGATAAGATATGTAATAGGGTGTGAATTCGAATATCTGTAATGGAGAATCCTCACATATGTCTAGTTAATATTAGACATCTTAGTTCTCATTAATGATCTGATGAAGTTTGGTCATGTTATGACTAAGTCGAATTTAAGAAAGTACCTATGATTTTCACCGTTTAGATCTTTTCTATATAGTTCTCAGCGAATAAGTGTTAACATGATCTCGCCAAAATATGTTAGTCAGAACTCGAGATTGATCTTTCAGGCCTACTATTTTTGCATTGAAAAAAAATAATAATAATAGTGAGGAGGAGGAGGGGGGTCACATGGCATGTGAGAAACAGCTGTGTGTACTGTTCTCCACTTGATAAATACCCTTCTTACCTTCCTTACTCAGACTTTTGACTCCTTTGAACTCTCTCTCTCTCCAAAGCACCAAGCCTACTTTCTCTTGAAGATCAGAGCTTTCTCTAAGCTCTCTCTAATGGCAGCTCTGATAGCCTAAAAACACCTACTCCTTTCACAGCCTCAAAAAATGAAACCATTCTGCCCCTCAAACTCCCACTTCTCTCTGTTTCTTCTCTCCCTCACTTTCTTCTCTCTCCAGGCATCGTCAGCTTCGTCCTCCGCCTCACCCAGCAGAGAAACCCAGCAGCTCTTCAGCTTTAAAGCCGGTCTCCCGAACCCGGCCATCCTCCTCGACTGGCTCCCCAACGTAAACCCATGTGCCTTCACTGGCATTTCCTGCAAAGACTCCCTGGTTTCCTCGATAGACCTCAGCTCCGTCCCTCTGCACGCCAACTTCAGCCTCGTCTCCGCCTTCCTCCTCTCCCTTGACCACCTCGAAACGCTTTCTCTGAGACACACGAATCTCAGCGGCACCGTTTCTTTCGTCCCTGGATCCAAATGTAACACATTGTTGACCGCCTTAGATCTCTCTGAAAACGAGCTCTCCGGCTCTGTTTCCGACCTCTCCTACTTAAGCGGTTCTTGCTTCGGCTTGAAATCCCTCAACGTCTCCAGCAATCTTCTCGAGAACCCTTCTCCTCCTTTGAAAGACGCGCCCAAGCTGGATCTCCGGGTTCTTGATCTCTCCTTCAACAAGCTCTCCGGCGCAACCGTTATCCCCTGGCTCTTTCCCGCCGGTTGCAGTAGTATGCAACTGTTGGCGTTGAAGGGAAACAAGCTCACCGGCAATATTACAACACTCTCCACTTGCGAGACTTTGCAGTACCTGGACCTCTCCTCCAACAATTTCTCTGTGGGTATTCCCTCTTTCGGGGATTGCTTGGCTCTGGAGCACCTCGATATCTCTGCCAACAAGTTCTCCGGCGACGTCGCCCACGTTCTCTCCTCGTGCGACCACCTCGCGTTCTTGAACATCTCCACCAACCTGTTCTCGGGTGCCGTTCCAGCGCTCCCGGTCGGGAACCTGCGCCTCCTCTACCTCGCCAGCAACGGATTCGAGGGCGAAATCCCCGCGTGGCTCGCCGGCGCGTGTACTTCCGGCGGCCTCGTGGAGCTTGACCTCTCGTCCAACAAGCTCAAAGGTACGGTCCCGAGCGGTTTGAGCGCTTGTGCATCGTTGGAATCATTTGATATATCCGACAACAACTTCTCCGGTGACCTACCGATCGAAATCTTTGCAAAGATGAGCAACTTGAAGAAGCTGGACTTGTCGTTCAACAACTTCCACGGTCCCTTGCCGGATTCTTTGTCGTCGAAGCTACTCAAATTGGAGACGTTGGATCTTAGTGCCAATAACCTTTCCGGCCAAATTCCCAGCAGTCTCTGTGAAGCTCCTGACACTATCTTGAAAGAGCTCTTCTTACAGAACAATCAGTTTACTGGGTCGATTCCGGCGAGTTTGAGCAACTGTTCTCAGCTCGTCTCGCTGGATTTGAGCTTCAATTACCTCAACGGAACCATCCCTCCGAGCTTGGGGAGGTTGTCGAAGCTCCGGGACTTGATCATATGGCTGAACCAGCTACATGGGGAAATCCCGCAAGAGCTCATGTACATCCAGACGCTGGAGAATCTGATTCTTGACTTCAACCAGTTGACGGGGGAGATTCCTTCCGGGCTAAGCAACTGCACCAATCTAAATTGGATCTCCTTGTCGAACAACCAGTTGAGCGGCGAGATTCCAGGGTGGATTGGGCAGCTGTCGAACCTTGCAATACTCAAGCTGAGTAACAATTCCTTCTACGGGAGGATTCCGCCGGAGCTTGGAGACTGCAAGAGTTTGATATGGTTGGATCTCAATACCAATCACTTGAACGGGACGATCCCACCTGCGCTTTTCAAGCAATCTGGAAATATTGCCGTGAATTTCATAAGCGGGAAGACGTATAAGTATATCAAGAATGATGGGAGTAAGGAGTGTCATGGGGCTGGGAATTTGCTCGAGTTTGCCGGGATTAGGCCTGACCAGCTGAATAAGATTTCCACCAGGAATCCGTGCAATTTCACTAGAGTATATGGAGGTAAGATTCAGCCTACATTTAACCACAGTGGGTCTATGATTTTTCTTGATATTTCGCATAATATGTTGTCGGGTGGTATTCCAAAGGAGATTGGGAGTATGATCTTTCTCTATATATTGAATTTGGGCCATAACAATTTCTCCGGAACGATTCCACAAGAGCTTGGGGACTTGACGGATCTTAACATTCTTGATCTCTCTAGCAATAGTTTTGGAGGGAGTATCCCGCAATCCATGACTAAGCTTACCTTGCTTACGGAGATTGATCTGTCCAATAATAATCTTAGTGGAATGATTCCTGAAATGGGTCAGCTTGAAACTTTCCCAGCGTCTAGGTTTCTGAATAATTCAGGACTCTGTGGGTATCCTCTTCCTTCCTGTGGGTCGAGTTCGGATTCGAGTTCGAGTTCCCAGCATCAGAAGAATCATCGGCGGCAAGCATCCCTTGCAGGGAGTGTGGCAATGGGATTGTTGTTCTCCCTTTTTTGTATCTTTGGTTTGATAATAGTTGCTATTGAAACCAGGAAGAGAAGGAAGAAGAAGGATGCGGCATTTGATGGTTATATTGACAGCGGTTCCCACTCCGGCATGGCCAATGTCAGCTGGAAGCTAACGGGTGCCCGGGAAGCGTTGAGCATCAACCTTGCCACATTTGAGAAGCCCCTCCGGAAGCTCACTTTTGCAGATCTTCTTGAAGCAACAAACGGCTTCCACAACGACAGCCTTATCGGCTCAGGAGGTTTTGGCGATGTGTATAAGGCGCAATTGAAAGATGGAAGCATTGTAGCTATCAAGAAACTAATACATATCAGCGGACAGGGTGATCGGGAATTCACTGCTGAAATGGAAACCATTGGGAAAATCAAACATAGGAACCTTGTCCCTCTTCTGGGCTACTGCAAGGTAGGAGAAGAAAGGCTCTTGGTTTATGAGTACATGAAGTATGGAAGCTTAGAAGATGTTCTACACGACCCGAAGAAAGCCGGGATCAAGCTGAGCTGGTCTGCGAGGAGAAAGATTGCCATTGGGTCTGCGAGGGGATTGGCTTTTCTGCACAATTGCATCCCACACATCATTCACAGGGACATGAAATCGAGCAATGTCCTGCTTGATGAAAATTTGGAAGCCAGAGTCTCTGATTTTGGAATGGCCAGGCTTATGAGCGCAATGGATACCCATTTGAGCGTCAGCACTCTTGCAGGCACTCCTGGCTATGTCCCGCCAGAATACTATCAGAGCTTCAGATGCTCCACAAAAGGTGATGTCTACAGTTACGGTGTAGTTTTGCTCGAGCTGCTAACGGGGAAACGACCAACGGATTCGGCTGATTTTGGTGACAACAATCTTGTGGGGTGGGTGAAACAGCATGCCAAACTGAAAATAAGTGATGTATTTGATCCAGAGCTCATGAAAGAGGATCCCAGCCTCGAGATGGAGCTTTTACAGCACTTAAAGGTCGCCTGCGCTTGCTTGGACGATCGGCCATGGCGGCGTCCTTCAATGATTCAAGTCATGGCAATGTTTAAGGAAATCCAGGCAGGGTCTGAGATTGACTCTCAGTCGACCATTGCCACCGAAGATGGATGTTTCAGGTCAATTGAAATGGTAGAGACCATAAATGAAGGCCCTGAACTAATCAAGCAGTAGGTCAACAGTTTCATCGAATTTTCAAGAGCATTCTTTGGAATTAAGAAAGAAGAAAAGAAGGTGGAGATGATTTTGTCAGCTCCCCCAAATTTTTCCCTCTTCTTTGGCATAAAAAAAACTGCTTCTGTATCTTTTACCATTTAATGTATGTATGTAATCTTGTTATTTATACATAGAAGGTTGTTAACTTGTTATAAAAGGTGTATATAACAGTTTCAGTAGTCCTGCTGCTTTGGTTCTTTCTTAGATTTTCCTTCCATTAGTGAAGTTTTCCTTCATATATGATCCTCAAAAGTCCTGTGATGGTGACTGAGTGGAGGGTTCTTTTGGCCCTTTCTTCAGGCTGCTTGATTTGTTTTCTTTCTTTCTCTCTTTCTCTTTCTGTGATGCTCCAACTTTTATTCCTTTTTTCTAATACAACATAATCTCAAAACATCTCTCTTTATGTTTCATGCCACTAACTCATACACATTGTGTTGTTAAATTATTACTATTATTATTCTCCCACTTTCATCTTCTTCTTTCTTTCTTTTCATTGCTCATCTCTCCTTCCCCATCTACAATCAATGATGTTGCTAATCCTCTTCTCTTATACTTCCCGCCACCGTTAAATTTGGACAGTTGAAAAAATTACACTACATCATTCTCCTTCTCAATAAAAACATTAACAAAAATAACCTAAAACGTTTTGTTTTATGTTATATCAAAACACTTAAAAAAGCATCCTTTCAAAAAAGCACCTTATCTTTAAGGTACCTTCCAATTCCAGGAAGCTTTTCTTGCATTCCAACAATTAAGGGAACTTCAATTTCTTGCATATCCACCTCTTTATATATATATATATATATATATGTATCAAGAGGTGGATATGTGGCACATATATTGAAAGAAAATGAACCAACCTCAAAGACAGGACCAAACATTGAGATATTGACTGCCAAAATCATTAGTGCTGCATGATTTTTGGACCATTTTCACTTTTATTTATTTTTATTTTTATTTTTGGTTGGTTTGGCCAGGGGGAAAGAAGTGGACCATTTCCCTTTGAACCCTTCAAATATACTCTTCAGATCCCTAACATCTATGGCTGGACCATCTAAAAATTAAGACAGAAAATTGGCAATTGGCATGCTCTCAAGTGTCCACCAGAATCAATCTTGGATTTACTATTTTCCTCCTTTCTATATAAACTAATAAACAATAAAATTTTGTCTCTGTTCCATCGACAGTGTGCATCACACGTGCTCTTGACCTCGTATCCATTTTTTTTTTTTTAAAATTTTAATTATGAAAATGTGTGCCTCTTTTTTAAGCATGCAATAAACTAACAAAAATATATTATATACTAGTTTGTTGCCCTAGATGAACACTATCAACTTGTTGCTTGAGATCTTGACTTTTAGCCCAAGTCACATGGTTAGGGCACATGGTTTAATATGTCTTTTGGGGTGATGTAAGTTATATGTAACTAGTAATTTAAAATCTGTTTCAACACCTGGATTNGTGCTCTTGACCTCGTATCCATTTTTTTTTTTTTAAATTTTAATTATGAAAATGTGTGCCTCTTTTTTAAGCATGCAATAAACTAACAAAAATATATTATATACTAATTTGTTGCCCTAGATGAACACTATCAACTTGTTGCTTGAGATCTTGACTTTTAGCCCAAGTCACATGGTTAGGGCACATGGTTTAATATGTCTTTTGGGGTGATGTAAGTTATATGTAACTAGTAATTTAAAATCTGTTTCAACACCTGGATTTGTTTTAAATTTGGTAGGTCAATTTTGTGTTATGAATGAAATTCGAGACCAATTATTAGATAAGAAAAAAATAAAATAAAATTGGGCCAACCCACTTTATATTAAAGTCCATTAACTTTTCCAACAATAGGGGAAAAGTAATAATATTTGGATCATAAAAATTATTTTTTGTTAAAATAAAAATAATAATTAGTTTGATACATTTTAGAAGAAATATTGAAAATAAATTAAATTAAATTAAATACAATAGTAGTAGTATCATGTACACATATCAATTATGGTATAAAATTTTTCATAAGAGCAGTCAAAACATGAACGAAGAGTTAAGCCTAATTTTTGGACATTATATATATAATTGTATTAAATATAAATCATAACTAGTGAAAAACTCATTAAGTTATAAACATTTGTTTCAAATTTTTGATTAAGATAATCTAGAATACCCAATAATAATATTTCTTGGTTATCCTACGTGGGTTTGAATCTCAGATCCCAAGATAGGGGAATGAGGTTTCATTTCAAATTCTTCCCTGCCAACCATGCTGACACGCTGTCAAATGTGTTACAAAGATTGGGACTCATCTGTCATTGGAATTAGCTATATATATTATAAGAACTTATAAAAATTAAAATTAAAAAACAAAAAAACAAAAAAAAACTATATACTATAAGTAATAATGGATCTTTATTAATAATATTCTGTTTCCTTTTGTTCCGTTTTGATTTTTTTTTTTTTTTAATTAGGCAATTTTAGTTTATATATATAACGAATTATCTCTTCATTGATATAACAACCAAAATGGGAGGAGGAGGGTAAGAGCTGAGAGCAGAATGGGAAGGCTCCTCCTCTCAAAACATAAATTAATATAGTATCAATTATGGTTTGGTGTTCAAATGGCGGATCAGGATTCCCTCAAATTTTGAAAAAATTTGAGGGTATCAAATTTTGAATCTTGATCATTCATCTTGATCTTAAGAGCAAAAAATAAAAGACTTTTCAGTTTTCATATTTAAAGTCAAAACACATTCTGATTTTTTAATTATTAAAAACTGAAAAACTTTTTATTTTGAACCCTTAAAATCAATATGGACAATCAAAATTTAAAATTTGATATCCTCAAATTTTGAAAGAATTTGAGGGGATCCTAATCCTCAAATGGCACACACAAGTAACTGACTAATCACTTTTCCTATAGCAATCAAACACCAAAGTATGACTTTTCTAATTAGCTATTAATGAGCATTTTTCTTCCCCTATATTAGGCCTATATTTTCTAGTGGAAAATAGATTAGAATTTGTGCATACCGACATATTTAACGTAAAAATAAAAAATAAAAAAAACGCGGACATATAATTTTTTTTTACAACTTTTGGCTGTTGTTAGGATGCGATTAGAAGGTGTTAACTGTTTACAACTTTTGGCTCTAACTACACACATATCAAAAATTGTAAAAGAGTTGTATATATAACATTATTCTAAGGAAAAAAATCAAGCAAATAGGAGATCTAGAAGCTACAAAATGTTAGGCTTATCCATCTTGAAGGGGAACCCTAGTAGTGATTATGTGACTAAATGCAAGAAATCAATCACTAACTACTCTTGTTATGACTATGTGGCCAATTTGGTGTTTGCTATAAATGCAAACCATGCCTTTTCCTCAACAAATCATTATATTGAAGTAAAAATTGACAACTTGTCTTCGTCGGAGCATCATAGGATCGACAACAAGTACAATCGCAAATACTTAGATTACCAATGAAAACATTATCGTCGCGATGAAATTAGTATTTGCAACCACAACAGTTGTCGTTACTACAAGCCTCTTTATGAGTGATAATAATTTAAATCGTTGATAATATATTAATATTAGTGACAAAGTTAGTATTCGTGATGACTGTAGTTGTTATTAATAGTAGGTTTTTACGACCATAAACTTCATGAATATTGCTTTTTTTTTTTGTTGGTAATGACCGATATATAGTTGCTAGTACTAGTTTATTAGCGACAATATCTAGATTCGTCGCAAATATATTAGTGTTAGGCTGTTAGCAAAGATATATGATTTTGACCACTAAGGTTGTCATTACTAATTAATAACGTTACTTATTATTAATTTAAGTAACATTAGAAACCAACTTTTTTTTTCACTATTTTTTTTACAATGTTAATGTACCAATTCCAATCAATTCTTATTTATTTATTTTTTTTTATAACAATGATTAATTCAATGGTTTATTAGGATGATAACGTATAAGATAATTGTATGGTAATTAAAATCTAATTTCTAACATTACTTTATCTATGCTATCACCAATGATATATATATATGAGGTTTCAGCCCCAAGTAAATGTGTCATGAAATCGTACAGTTAATACATGACATGTTAAACGAGATCCGCATGACATTAATTATTTGGTCCACATTGCTGTAGTACCCGATCTTTAATTAAGGTTAAGCCTGCTCTAATTATTGCCCAAGTATGTTAAGGTTGGTTCTAAGACCCTAAGTGAGAGATTTGGAATTTTGAGCTATAGTGAAGTTTTGCGATCAATGATTGATCGTTCGATGAGAAAGTCAAATGATCAATGTTGACCTAACCCTAACGAATGAACAATGATACCATTGAACGATCAATGATGGTTATGTTCAATAAAAATTGGACATCTTAGCATCTTGTGAGTTCACGGGACAATTATCCAATAAATGTAACCTTACGCCCCTTTATACTCATTTTGGCTGCCCCTTAGCTTAGAAAACCTTAGTTAAAGAAAGAGGGAGAGAAAATGTGGATCTTGAGGTTTGCCTTCAAGAGATGTAACTTTCTACTCTAATCTCGTCTACATTATTATTATAAGCATGATTTTTTTTTTAATGATTAGCTACTGTATTAGTTATGAAAATCGTAGTTTACTTATGGGTTATTAGTTCCAAGCTTCTAAGATGAATATTATAGGTGTGGTGTTAGTTAATGACAAGGTAAATGAAAGTTTTCTATAGGCATATGATGTTTTGTTATTTCTTCATGATTAACTTACGCACTGACTAGGAGAATAAATGTAGATATATATGTATTGATATTGTTTTATGGTAGATTTAATGATGAGTTACATGCTTGAGGAAGATGGATAATTTTTTACGTGTATGGAGGTTGGGTTTATGCTTAGGACAATGCTAAAGGTTATGTTATGGCCTTATTGTGTTTGAATGGGTGTAGTTAGGACTTTTCGGAAAAATAATGAGTATTTTGTCAGACCATTGAACATTTGACACGATTATCGATCAATCGACGTCGAATGATCAATGCTCGAATAGAATGATGGTTTTGACTAAAAATTAGGTCCAAGTATAATTTCAACTTAGCTAGAGGCTAATAATGAACCATTTCATAGATTTCAATGTCAATGAATATTCAAAGGATTATCGGAAAGTTCCTTACAACCAAGGTGAGAAACTCACATGAATATTTGTTATTGTAAATCTTTGTATAACATGATTATTTCATTTATTAAACATACATACTTATAACTCACATTAAATATATTTTATAATGATGTGAAACCACTTTTTCTCTAAATTGAGTGATGGAAAAGGATGTTGCATAGTATGAGTTTTATAAATGCATGCATGTAAAAGACAATGAATAATTGCACTGTGCTGCATGGTGCTTTATCTATGGATGCAGTGGTGGAGCCACAACAATATTTGGGGGTGTCGTGAGATTTTTAATTTTTTTTTTCCTTTTTCCCTACCAATGGGACTCGTGGCACCCCCAAAAATAAAAATAAAAATAAAATTCTTTTTCTAATACTGGTACTTAAATACAATGAGAAATTGAGCTTAGAATTGTGTCGAATTTTCTAATTAAATGTTTAAATTCTAACAACCAATATTCTCAATATATAATAACCAAAATATCCAAATTATAAGATTACTTAGATTATGAATTGTGTTGGCAGGGAAGAAGAGAAGAAAGTGAAAAGTGAAAGTCCTAATCTAAGTGGTCTTGTAATTTGGATATTTTGGTTACTAAATATTAAGAATATTGATTGTTAGAATTTAAACATTTAATTGGAGAATTTGACACAATTCTAAGCTCAATTCTTCATTGTATTTTTTTTTTTTTTTTTGACATGTCCACACAAGGGAAGGGTGAGGAAAGATTTGAACTAGTGATCCGCAGCCGATTGAGCTATCCCTTGGGACAATTCCTCATTATATTTAAGCACCAGTATTAGAAAAAGAAGAAAAAAAAAATAGAAAAAGTACCTGTTCAAAATTTGTGACTTTTCACAATTAGTGCTTATTCCAAATCTATAAATAAAACATTCCCCCAACGTATTTTATACTTTTAATTTTAATTGTCGGTTTTAGAAGTTTTCAAGAGAAAATTGTGAAAATTCTGCAAAAATTGTTATATGTAAACGTATATAAGCAATCGTGAGACGATTTGCTAATAACCTAGTAGCAAACTTTGATTGACGGGGAAAAATATCTTCTTTTTTTTTTTTTTTCTTTTTTTTAAAATAATAATAATAATAATAATTTGCTCAACAGAAAAGATAAAGAATTGATAATTCAAAGAATATCAACCGAGCTTATGATTCCACGTAGAATGGTCTCTCACCATAGTTGTTCAAGTGACATGTGGGCCTCCTCAGTCAATGTTTTTGCAGAAGATGGTTATGCATGGGGAGACCACATGCACAGTTGTTTTAAGGTACCTTCATTTGTATTTTATGCATGCCCTGCCAATAATGCTAACCAATTAGCATGCATGCGTTTTTATAAATCTTAAATTTTTATTAGGGATAATTATCTTCTTTTTTTCCCCATAAACTACAATATATTGTCAAATTTTTTCTACAAATTCCCCGATCCTATCAAACTACCGTTTTTTCTTCTTCCAAAACCCTCATTCCATCAATCGAACTCATTAAATTGGATGAAATATTTTTTTAAAAAAATTTCATGACATGCAAATATAATTATTGGTACGTACTATACAATTTTTATTTTTATTTTTAAGTTACCATCATTTTGTATAATATCATGAGGACCACAAAAAATCGAGATTTTTGTAACAATTTTTTTTAATTTTTTTTATCAGTAAACATTGTTAAACCGTGCGCTGCTACTAATTACATTCGTGACCGTGCAATAGAACTGATAAGTTTTTACATGATTTTCACAAATTTGATACCTACTCAACATAAAATTAGCAGGTTATAGTTGATGGGTCTATCTTGTTAAATTAATGCATCGGATTATGGTTTACTTATATAATTTTATAGTACTTATGCCTCAACATGTTTCAAACCCGACACATAACGTAAGTGTTGACAATTTTCGACAAAACCCTCGAATGCGAGTTAGGGTTTAGGGGTTTGACTTGTTTAATTAAACAAGTTGAATTAAGATTGACTTATATAATTTTATACCCAACCTGACATGCGAACACGAATTACCACTCATACCAAGCAACAACATCTATTAGTCATAAAGAGATTATGATTATTAGCTTATTCCCAAGTTTACACTTTCAAATATTTACTTCTTAAGAGTAGTAAAAATTATCGTCGAATGCATTATTTAATAGTAATTAATCTAAAATTTGATGATGATAATTTTCATTATCAATTCAAGAAATAAACGTTTGAAAGTATAAAATTAAGAATTTGTATAACATTTCTTAAGAAATAATAACACAATAAGAAAATCACCACAAATCCGAGAGTAACTTGGCCAATACTTGAATCCATTATTTGGCCGGTTTAGATTTAGTTTCACTTTCTCTCTTATAGAAAACTTGAAATTAAATCTAAATAGTTTTAAAAAAATTACAAAAAATTCTCATATATATATTAAATTTGGCTTAGATGCCGTAGAGAAAAAGATTATAAGATATATTTTGTAGTTTTGTTCGACGTTCTAAATTTAATCCGCTCTCTTTTTAATGAAAAATTTGAAATTAAACCTAGATAGACCATTAAAAACACTGCAACATAATTCCATTTTTTTAAAAGAAAAATGTATATACACACTCTCACACCTTTTGGTATGACAAAAAAATTATCACTATATTTTGAAAATATTACTATTAAATTTTTAAATCCAATAATGGTTTCTAATTAGGGTTAAATACTTAATTAGTCCATAGGGTTTAGAAATTTTATTTTTTCCTCCCTAGGGTTCGGAAAGTGACCAAATTGGTCCTTGAGGTTTTGAAACTAGACCAAGTTAGTCCATCCGTCAGTTGACCGTTAGTTGACTTAACGGACTGACAAGTGGACCAATTAAAAGTTGACACGTGTCACTTAATTAATTTTTTTTTTTAAAAAAAAATTCAAAAAAAAAAAAAATAGGAAAGGAAAAGCTGGGGTGGCCGTAGCCACCCCCTTGGGCACCAAGGGGTGGCTCGACCACCCCCATGGAGCCAAGGGGGTGGCCGAAACCACCCCCAAAGGTGAGTGGGTACTGGGGGTGGCTCGGCCACCCCCGTGGACACCATG
>CM017321.1:41902628-41940364 GCA_006937295.1 Carpinus fangiana | reverse complement strand
GGGGGTGGCTACGGCCACCCCAGCTTTTCTTTTCTTTTTTTTTTTTTAAAAAAAAATTTAATTAAGTGACACGTGTCAACTTTTAATTGGTACACGTGTCAGTCCGTTAAGTTAACTAACGGTCAATTGACGGATGGACTAACTTGGTCTATTTTCGAAACCTCAAAGACCAATTTGGTCACTTTCCAAACCCTAAGGAGGAAAAAATAAAATTTTCAAACCCTAAGGACTAATTAAGTATTTAACCATTCTAATTAATTTTTAAATCTAATTATAATATTAGTGGCACTTAAAAAAAAAAAAAAACACTCAATCTTTCCAAATTCCAAGTCAGACATGGGCATGAAGAACAGCGCTACTCCCACACGTGGAAATCTGACCGGATAAGCCCCGGGCAGCAGACAGGTTTGGGGCAGTGTATGGTGGCAAGTGGGGCAGCCCGCTCTCGGTCTCGCTCTCAATGCTCTCTTGAGCAAAGCGTCGTCGTCGTTTACGGGTCGATCTGCCCACGTGCGCGTACCCAGGCAGCGGACCCCACCTTGCCTCATGATGAAGACGACGAAACGACAAAGCAACAAAAGAGACGTCACCCATTAAATAATAAATACTGTAGCTCCAATCGCACTCCATTATTTTTTTATTTTCACGCGCTCGATTTATGGGCCGAATTTTTTTTTAATTAATCAAAAGTTGATTAGTCTCACTCTCACACATATTCCGAACCTGCTCAGTCTCTGTCTTTTCCGAGTCCCTAATTCTCACGCGCTGTAATTTTTTTATTTGGTTCAAAGTTTTGGTATCATATGAGTACTGGTAAATTTTGAAACGTTTCGATTTTCGATAAAAACAAAAGGGCTAAGATGCCAAATTTCTTTTTTATATATATAAATTCTAATGGACGTGTGTTTAAATTACATTATGTTATGGGTTCCTCGACTTCGAAATGATTGGATTTTGTTGATTTCCGATGAGATTTTACAGGACAAGACAAAATGTCATTGGAAAATTAAGGGCATGTGATCTTTAAGTTAGTGAATAGTTCTAAGAGAAAAATAGAATGAGAAGAGTTGAAAGAGGAGATGGTTATTAGTAATTGATCTGGGGTGATGACTTTTTTTAAATCACACTCCCAAACAGGCCCATAATATTAGAAGTTCTTTGAAAACGGTTTTTGGATGTTTGCCACGTAATAAGTTTGTAATCCTTCGATTACTTTTCATGCAGTAGTATGCTTTAATGGGACCATCGGTAATTTATATAATCACTGGTAGCCCTTTATTCCCATTGCCAACCTGTCAAGCGAGTTTGATGTTTGGAATCTTGTATTTACTTCTAATTGGGTGGGGTTTGCCTCTAACCTTAATTATTGAGGGCGAAGTGTTGGCCGTCAATGCCTAGTTAGGACTACGGGATTTGGAGATGCCCAACACATGGCGTATGTCGTAGCCTATTAAGCTTGTGGCTCGGAACATGTCAAATCGTTATTGATGAAAGTGTTGAATTATTATTTCTTGTCCGGTCATGCTTGAGGAAATATTTTCGTATAGGTGCACAGAACGAGGTTGCGTCTTTGGTCTTCCTTGTTTGGCCTAGCCCTTGAAAGTTAAAATTGCGAGCTCAATATCGAGAGGCGGAGAGCTTTCCCAATAATTAAAAGTCTAATATAGAATTACTTCATAATTCAGCCAAAAATCTTTAATAATACAAATTGAAGCTTTTAAGATAATTGTCACTAAGTAATTCCATAATTCTACAAACAATCCTCAATGACAAAAAGTTAAAAACTAAACCTAAAACTTCTTGGTAATGAGTGTAACGCCCCAAATTTTATTACAAGCTATAAGTAAAAAATATTTAATACGGGTTGACGTCCAAAACTACTTCAGTGACATATGTAAAATTAGTGAAATTTTACAAGTAGATGTGTGAGTCCATAGATCAACAAGTGCAAATATAACTACCTTAATGTATATGTGTGATGTGAGCCCATTTCCTTTAAAATTTCTCTCTATATTATTTTGTAAATCAGCTATCACAATACATATTTTTCATAAAAGCAATTTATATAAAAGTTTTATAGACATTTTGCATGTCACACATTTTTAGAGAGGGTTTACATTTATACATAATTATAAAACCAAACTTCATTTTTCTTTTGCATTTTCTTTCTACATACACCATAATACCCCATAATATGAAGTGGTTAAAAAAAAAATATCATGTGGTAATATAAAACATCTGTTAATCAAATATAAATAGCATAAATCAGATGCATATACATAAACCATTTTTCACACGTGTAAACCATAGGTTCAAATATAAAGAAAAAAGGAATTTGATTGAAAAAATATTTTAAAAGAAAATGAGTTTTAAAGGAACTGTATTTAAGAAAGTCTAATTTCTAAAAATGAAAGATTAGGTTTAAAGTATAATTTTTTTTTTTTACATGTTCAACACAAGGGAATGAGATGAGGGATTCGAACTAATATAGTAACTTTCGCTTCATTAGGCTTAGTTCACAGCCGATTAAGTTACTCATTGGAAACAGGTTTAAAGTTTTCTAAAAAAAGATTTTTGTTTAATTTTGACCCATGGATGAGTAGTGGTTAAATACTTATCTTTCTTTTTTTTGACATGTCCACGCAAGGGTAGGGGGATGGAGGATTCAAACTTGTGACCTCCGCTTCATAAGCATGATTTACAGCCGATTGAACTACCTCTTAGAGACAATACTTACCTTTCTTATTTAGTAATGAGAGGCGGTCAAACTCTTATTTTTTTTTGGTTGAGTGATAAGAGAGGGATGAACTCTTATCTGTCTAATCCAATGATAACAGGGGATCAAACTCTTATCTTTTTTATCAAGTGATGAGAAGTAGGGGTGTTAACCTGGTTCGATTTCTCGGTTTTTTGTCAAAACTGAGAACCGAAACTGAGGTATCTCAATTTTTGGTTTTGGGCAACTGGGTTTCGGTTAATCAGGGTCTCGGTTACTGGCTTATTTCGGTTTGTACCAAATCTGGTAACCAGGTACATTATTAACTTAAGCATTAGAGTGAGCGATCCCTTGCCAATACACCCATTAAACTCATTTTCTAACTCTCTTTGCATTCATTACCCCGTATCTCGTCGCAGGGTTAACTATACTAATAGATTTTATGGTATTTGAAGTTTTTTTTTTTTCCTAATTATGGTATTTGAAGATTTGATTCGAAACTTTTTATATATATATTGCTGCCCAATTTCAGTTCGAATTATAATTACTAGAGATATTCACCAAAATTCTCCAATATATCAAAAGCATGCTATATATAAGAAACATAGAACTTATGGTTTTGTTTGATGGAGCTCGGTGAAGTGAAGGGGTGATGGTATGTGCCAGGTGGCACAATCGAAGGCGAAGCATAGCAAACAGTTGGTGTGAGTGAGAAACATATTATATACACTCCCCGAAAGCTATAATCTAGTGTACAATTAAGTTTAAATGGTGGAGGTAAGACCGTAAGACCTTGAAATCAGGGTTTGAACGTGCGGGCCACGAGGCACCACGTGGTATCCTCCGGTCGCTCCGGGGTGTGCGTTGAAGGGAGCTCTGCCATTAGCTGCTTTTACGAGATGGACCCGCCTTTTTACGTATTTTACTACAATATTTATTTTATTCCTTATTTATTAATTCACGGGATTTTTGGAAGTATGTGATTTTTTTAACTACGTACTCCTTTTTAATAATTTATTTACATGGTTTAGTGAGTGAGATTATCCATTAATTATGTAATAGGATTAACGTAGAAATTAGTAGACTTCACGTGCTTCTTTGCTTTCCTTAAACAACCATTTTTACTTGTCTCTAATGCTGGAGTGATTGATTCGTATAAGAACAAGGGTAGGCTGGTAATAATGGTAAATGAATGTGGGCCTTATAGGAATCATATCAAGGAAACATTATGCTAATGTAGGGTGGCATTTCGTATTCATGCACCATATTTGGATAGTGTCTAAGCATAAATTTAAGATTATATAAGTCGATTCAAATCTAATTAATTTAAATCTAATCTTTTAATTAACAAAATTTTTAAGGAAAAAATATAAAAAAACCTCCCAAACTATCGGTCATTTACAATTTAGCCCCATAATGTTCAAAAAGTAATAAAGTAGCCCCTAAACTATCAAAATGTAACAAAAATGCTACTTATTTTTTTATATTCCTATAATACCCCTATTCTTTTAACAAATAAAATAATAAAATCATTGTAAAAAAAATAAACAATTTAAAAAAATGGGCTAGTAAATAAAAAAAAAAAGTTTTTTGGAATAAATAAATATTCCCCCATTTTTTTTTTGTTGGATTTTTTTTTACAATTAGTTTAATATTTTATTTGTTAAAAGAATAGGGGTATTATAGGAATATAAAAAAAATAAGTGACCTTTTTGTTGCATTTTGGTAGTTTTGGAGGCTACTTTATTACTTTTTGAACATTAAGGAACTAAATTGTAAACGGCTGGTAGTTTAGGGAGGTTTTTTATATTTTTCCCAATTTTTAATTAATGAGCATGAAAGAATGCTATTTTATACAAAGATATTGGCACAATAATTCTCAATTATTGAACATGAAAATAAATTACACAGCTAAAATTATATCTTTACAATAAGGGATGAGACTAAGGGTAATATATATATATATATATTGTATGCATGGGTTATGTATATATATAGATTATTGTAGGTTAAGCGGGTTGACCCAAAATTTAGTCCATGTATTAATCGGGTCAACCTGGTTTGACCCAAATTTTATTTTAATAAAACCTAACATATTAATTTTATGTTAAATTCATATCAAATTAGCGAGTCCTATAAAAAGTGACGGCTTTTGGCCTCTTAAGTGTTTGAGGTTACAGGATTTGGATCCTCTCATATTTTATAGAATATGAAATTCTCATATTCTAAAATTTTAGTGATTCATTTCATCTAACGGTTTAAACAAATATAAAAATTTGTATTACCGAGGCTAATAGATTTTACATATTAAAAAAATAAAATTAATTATATCGATAACACACAAATTTTTACATTTATTTAGATTGTTAAATAAACTAAATGACTCAAATTTTAAAATATGAGAATCTAGAAGACCTCAATCGGAGGTTACAACTTACAACCCTCCTATTCTATTTCTTTTAGATGACAGAATATTGACGTCAAAGATACGAAAGAATGCACCGAATTCCTCGAACGATGAAGAAACTAGTGATTGGACAAAGAAAAGGGCTTAGCAGATAAAAAGAGAAAAGGCACGTACGATTAATTCCTCGATCATACCATGAAAGCAATTGGCCATTTTGCAATGAATGTGAGGCAGGCACCCATCTATAAAAACAAAGGGATTCCCTAAGAAACGGAACAGGAACCTTGTTATGGGACCAAATGCTTGGTTTTTGTGTTTATCGGGATATGTTTTTATTTTGTAGATTAACCCTATGATGTTTAATTTGCTTATCACTTATGGTACGTTATTGGGAATGATGTTTAATTTGTTTATCAGGATCTGTTCAAGAATTTAGTTTATTAGGATATGTTATTCTGAATGATGATTAATTAGTTTATGAGGATTTGTTTATTAGAACATGTTTAAGATAGTTTATCAGGATTTGTGAATGATGTTTAATTTGTTTATCAGGACTTTGATCATTTTGAAACCTATTTTATAAGTTTTAAAAAATTTGTAAAATAACATTTCCCATAAAACATTGTGTATTACTTGTGACCTTTTGTGTGTATAATATTGCAATATCTATTTTTATACTCATTCAATAGCTTATAATTATAATCATGTACTTTATGTCACAATAAAGTTACACCTAACATGAAATTTAAGTTCTACTTTAGTAGTTCTTCAACGGGTCAAACCCTTCAATCATAACCTACTAATTTCGTATTGAATTTATGTCAAGTTTGCATAACATGTCAAAAATTACCAATTATGATATGGTGGTTATTTTCTTCTCACTTTTATTTGGGAAATACTAGGTGCTCTTTTAGTGTTCTCATGATGTTCTCCTAACTATGATGTGGCTTTTAAAATCACAATTGAAATTAAGATTATCATTATTGACTTTTAATATATTAGTGATTTTAAAAAACACATCACAATTGGCAGGACACCAGAAGAACACCTATCATTTCCCCTTTTGTTTTTCCTTTTGTTTAGCAAAGTTAAGTTCTTACCAATTTTATGCATTTATGAGTTAACTTCACTTTAAACCCCTGAATTACCACCCGATTTGATAGGCCCCTCATATTTCAAAGCCTCTCAATTTGGGCCCCTAAACTTTCAATTGCAATCAATTTGAACCTCTATGTCAGATTTAGCCGTTAACAACGAACTTCTAACGGCAATACTTAAAAAGACTAAAATATTCCTGATTTTTGTTTAAAAAAAACCTTTGTGACTGCAATTTTTTTTTTTTAAAAAAAAAAATTGGAATTAACGGTAAATTTAAAATTTTTATAAAAAATTCAAGGATATAAACGTTATTGTCTCACTTTTAACGTTTAAAATTTGATGGAGATGTTCAAATTAGTTGCAATTGAAAGTTCAGGGGTCCAAATTGAGAGGTTTTGAAGTTTTTTTTGGGGGGGGGGAGGGGAGAGCTTGTCAAATCGCGTGGTAATTCAGGGTTTAAAGTGAAGTTTCTCCTAATAACAATAAGGGAAATGCTAGTTATTCTTCTAGTGTTCTCCTGATGTTCTTCAAACTGTGATGTGACTTTTAAAATTACCAAAAAATTAATAGTCAATAATAATTTCAAATTCAACGGTGATTTTAAAAGCCACATTACAGTTAGGAGAATACTATGAGAACATTAGAAGAGCACATAACATTTCCCCAATAATAATGTTCTTAGCTCTTAACTGGGCCATGGGCCTGTTTTTGGTTCTTTATTTTGGGGAGAGTGAATTTCTTACCTATTAAGAGGGCCCATGGAGTCGCACAAAGAAGTGGCAGTAGCGATAGGAGTCCCCAGCCCAAATCGATCTTAAGGCTTCAGGGCCTGTTATTACTAGTAAGCCCAAATCCACAAAGAATGTAGTTAATTTCCCAAAGCCATCGTTGATTACACTTCCTGTCTCACCTTATGCAAAAGGTTTGGGAAAAAGACTCAAGCAAATGGCGTCCTTGGCAAGGCATTAACATCAGGGCATGCGTGTCAAAAAAAAAAAAAAAAAAAAATCAGGGCATGCGCAGCCTGATTTATTCCAACTGATTTTTTTTTTTTTTTTTTTTTGGATGAATTTAAACGAGGGGTGCAACACAAGGATTTCCCAAGAGAAAGGAGGTCCATCTTAAATTAAATTCTTAGCGTTATTCTTGCCAAAACACGCTTAACTGCGAAATTCTGATAGAAATATTCAATGCATCAGTGTTGGTATGATTGCACCTGGTTCAAAATTGAAGTATAGTTGCACTGTCTTCATCCTTTGTGTGTATAAAAGTCGTAATAGACCCCAGAAAACCACGAAATGGAATTTGGGCAAGTCTTGATGTTTATACAACATATAATAACAATTTTTTCCTTCAAAATTAGGGAGAAAAAAAGGAAATTAAGAAGCTAGAAGTGGAAGAAATTCAAAAGGCACATACTCCAATTTGCGGCTGCTTGGCAATGATCAAAGTTTACACACACATATATATATATACTTCTTGATCAAGTATATATTAAGTGACACTGACACGAATTCATATACATACATATATATATATATATATATATACACACACAAAAGTACAGAACGGAACAAAGGCAAAGTTCAAGGAGACGANCATATAATAACAATTTTTTCCTTCAAAATTAGGGAGAAAAAAAAGGAAAGAAGCTAGAAGTGGAAGAAATTCAAAAGGCACATACTCCAATTTGCGGCTGCTTGGCAAAGATCAAAGTTTACACACACATATATATATATACTTCTTGATCAAGTATAGATTAAGTGACACTGACACGAATTCATATACATATATATATATATATATACACACACAAAAGTACAGAACGGAACAAAGGCAAAGTTCAAGGAGACGAAAGTTTTTATTTATAATGCATTAAGAGTAGGGGAGGGGGAGGGGGGGCCCAAGAAAGATGGGCATGTTACACAAAATAATGGTTTATTTTGGGTGTCCCCAAATACTAACAAATTAAGGCACAGCAAAACTGATGCAGTAGAGAACACATTAATATAAGAAGCGAGCAGGAGCAGGAGCAGGAGCAGCATATTCATGTTCATATATATTACCAGAAGAAGTTGTTTAGGTGGGATGGAGCCTGGGAGTCGTCCATGTCGTGTGAGGGGGAATGTATATGTCTCCCTTCGTACGTTGTAATCACCATCCTTGGATCCTCCGCCAATCGCTCCACACGTTTTTTTACGCGACAATTATCTTGTGTGCATCGATAGTAGCTCCTGCATGCATGCACCACACCCACCCCAACAAAAAACTCATTACTTCGATCATCCATATATATATCATGTTTTTTTTTTCTTCTTTCTTTTTTGGATGAATAAGATAGACAGAAGAATCATATATATGTTGAAGCTGATCATGGCATTTTTGAAGCAAATTGACGGCGGTGATCATGCTATATATATATATAGCTACAGCTTTCGTGCAGTGCTTTACGTGTTATGGCGCTGTAGCCTATACTGGACAACATGGAATATTTTGGGAGATTTTCATGCATGCGTGCGCAGCGATCCATCTAAAGGTGATATATATAATCTGTTCATATATACCACTGCCACTGTTCTTCAAAGGTCAAAACAATAGAAACGACATCGTGGGACACGGTGTGATGTGACTGGTTACATTTGGAAAGAAAAGCAAGAGAATGTTCTCAAAATTCACCTTGACATATACAGCAGCACTAATTCACCACAAATATTGGGGTGGATTAGCTTGTATTTAATGTGATCAGTTTGTCACATTGGCATATTTCTATAGGCACATGCTGCACATGCAATGTTATGGGGGACGAGACTCGTACCCATTAATTCCTACTTTACGAGCATTCAGACTACCGCTAGTACCGCGCGTGCTCTTGGTGATGTTGGAGTTTATCTATGGCTTGATCCGTTTTGGGAGAACCCTTACGGATCCCCCGTGCTGCCAGCCGATCGAGCTTCCTATTAGGCTATTACCATGCTCTTGGTGATGTTGGAGATTTAACTATAGCTCAATCCGTTTTAAGAGAGCGCTTATGTATTTTCTCGTATTACCAGCCTCGTCCCACTAATCTATGCTCACTGGCTTCCTGCTGCTATGTCCTCGGTAATGCAAGAGTTAAGGTATTATGACTCAACCCATCTTAAAAGCAATGTTAGCATCTCCAACCCATGTTTAAAACTTTAAAAGGTCAAAATTGACCCTGTCAACAGTAACTACCCTAACCCAGGTTCATTTCTAAACAGGGGAAAGCTTGAAATGGGACAATTTCCTCTTGAACCAATGATTATTCTTAAGACTTAAAAAAAAAAAAAAATGATTATTCTTAGAAAATATGAACCACAAAATGGGTTGTATTATTACACAGGACATGATACACATTCAGAGGTGAAATCATGATTTACCAGAAATTATTTTCCTTGACTTTGTGAGAAAGCTGGATTCTTTTCTAGAAGTGATTATAAAGTCAAAAAAGTAATTTCCCATGCAATTGCTCGTGAGCCTATTGCATACAGATAGAAGACATAGTATTGTACTGATCAGCTAAATATACACTTCTATATGTATAAATCTACACCTCAATTTGTATATAAAATCCTTTCTACCCTCCTCATCAACCCCATGATAATAAAAGGTCTGGAGAGCTTAGCTAGATGAAAGTACCATGGCAGCAGCTTCAAGGCCATGAGGAACTACTTTTATATATATGCACAACTGTTATACTTTCTTTGTTTTGAGTGAAATGCATATGCCTGGCCTACATTCTTTGTGCGAAGGCTTAGTTAAAAGGAAAGCAAAACTGCAAAAGCACTTTCAGGAGATCCTAGCACTTTCACATCGACTAACGTGTCTTTCGGTGGCTAATTTTTTTTTTAAGCGTTTGACATTAAAAAAAAAAATCACTTAAAATATATATAGCCCGGCAACGGGTATAAAAATCTTTCCCGATAGTTTACTGAGCCCCTAGCTTGTACCCTAATTAATCAGAGAGAGCTTGAAACGCTTTCTGCTGAATTTATGCTGCTAGCCTATACTTTAATAATTTGTACCCTCTTACTGTTATCTTGTAATTTCAATCTTTTTGGCATAAGTAAACATAATCAAGAAAGCGATGAACACCAATAATGTCGTGTTATTTAATGGTACTTGCTCTTTCATTAATCTTGATGGTCTGACTGTTTGTTGTTGATCTTTCCGCTGTGATTACACCTCTTTTCAAGGTAATAATTGGTTCTTCTAGGCCATTGCTTTAAATTATTTTGTCATTAATCATACTGCTTAAACATGTTTACCCCTCTAAATCTCCTGCACCAAGCAAGCGTTCAAAAACAATTATGACAAGGATAATAATGAGATCGAGAGGGAACATAGCATGCATATGGGGCACACCATAGCTATATAATCCAGTGCCGTATATATGAACTTTTTTTGAAGAACTAACTAAATAAAGCAAGATAAAAATAAAAAATAAAAAATAAAAGTTAAAGATTTTAATCTGTCTAACCTGGGATGCTGGGTGTTCTTTACCACTTTCTGTCCATATTTCCTCCACTTGTAACCATCGTCTAAAACATCTACATCGCTCATGGTCTTGAAGCAAAACCGAGGCTCCCTCACCTTCCTCCTTGTCTTTATCTTCTTCATTTTCAGTGTAGAAACCCCTAGATGATGATCTTCTAGATCTCCACCACCTCTCTTGTTGCTAAAGCATTCACCAACGTCTCCCCACGCCCTAAAAATCATTTCCAAACCCAATTCATTAGAGAAAGAGAGAGGGAGATAAAAGGTTAGACTCTTCCAAACAATTCTTTAGGGTTGTGCATACAAGCGAAAGCCTGAGCTTTACCATACTTGTGTGAAGGAGACGCTTTGAAACAGTATTCCGGGATCTAGCGAGGGCGAAACCCCGGATACCAGGTTTCTCCAAAAACAAAGAAAAAGGAAAAATAAAAAATAAAAAGCTGCATGAAAAGTTTTGAGAAGGAACAAACATGATTGGATATAAAAAGGAATGTAGTTTTACCATAGATTAGCGCCTGATCTATGCAAAGAAAGGAGCTGAGATCCTCTAAAATCAGAAGTGGTGTCTTCTCTTTGCTTTGTTGTGGCAGATGAGAGTAGGGTTTCAGTGAGATTACTGGAAGGTGCATCAGAAGCTAGTGAAGGAGGTATGGTAGTAAAGGCTTTGAGAGATTGGTGGCATCCTAAAGACGGCAAGGTCAAGTTGGAAGGGAAAGAAAAGAAACCCATTTGTGTAGAAACCTCTTGATCGTCAAACAGGCCCTGGTTGAGCATACTTTCATGAAATATCTCTCTCCCTCTCTCTCTGAATAGTGTAGAAAATCAAATGAAATGGTTGTTGGTTCCTCTTATTGGAGAAATCTGATGAGGATGAAAGTCTCTCCAGACAAGCTATAAACAGTCTAGATTAAAAGAACGAGAGCCTCTCTCTCAAACTTCTAGGATATATAGAGAGACAAATAGAATTTGTAAGATATGAAAGTATTCAAATACCTATAAACACAACCAACCACTTTCCCTTCTTGCAAAAGACCCTTCTGAAATCTCATATATATAATAAATAAATAAATAAACAATATATATTAAGGGAGAGTATATATATATATATATAGCGGATATAAATATTCTTCCTTAACACTAAAGAAGAAAAAGATGAGAGATATATTCAACCATTGACTAAAAAGACTTCAAAATTCAACTGAAGTTGTGTTTTTTTTTTGGGGGTTGTGGAGTGATATATAGACGTTGTACACATGTTACTATTTGGCCTCAAAAGCATGGAAAATCTATGTGTCGCATGGCTCAGTGGAATTGGACTGTTTATACAGAGGTCAACAATACACGACAATTAGGTGAGCAGTAGCAAGTTTGGTTGACATAGCATAGTCATTTGAAAAAATTAGGTGCATAAAAAAACCCGTGCTACCGGTGGTAACCTAGAAGGATCCAAAGATAAAAGTGAAAAATAGATGAGTGCACAATAATAGAAGACAAATCCGAAATACAAGTGCATAAGTGAAAATTAATTATTAATCAAAATCTGTGAGAAGGAGAGCAAAAAGAGGGTGATACTTATAATAATGTCTTTCACTTTCTAGGGTTTCTTTTGAATCCTCAATTTTTTTTTCTAGCTAGGGTTCTTTTGGACAACCAAAAAGAAATATCAGATGGCAATGATGATGAATCTTGGGTGCAAATCTCTCGCCTCTCTCTGCATCGGCGGTGAGGATATCATTATGATTGATGAAATAGGCCCTATTTGACCTTTTGCAGAAAATAAAGCTTCTCACCTTTCTCATCTCCCTTTTGCTCATTAACTTTATATGGCTTCACCCAACCCCACATCTACCCACCATTTCTCAAATTCCAAACCGACCTATTATATTGTTATCATCTCTTCAATTAAGCTTAGTAATCTTGCTGATCGAGTAGCTTTTCTTTTTTATGAGTGGGGTAGCTTTTTATTTATCTTTGAGAGAGTGTTTGGATGCGGTAATTAATCTTTGGGGTTTGTGAGGGGTTTTCCCTATAGTGTTCTCCTGGGTTCTTTCAGACTTACGTAAAACATGATTTAAAAAAAAAAAAAATTGTAGTACCATTTTTTTGTCAACAGATTAATTTTTATGAGTTAATATTTAGGTTCTAATGCTTTAAAACTTGTTTTTAGATTCAAAACTAAAACCTAAGGGTGGAAGGTTAACCCTTTAGGGATGATATCACCCAAAATGGATTTGATCATCCTAAATTTAGTGCTAATGCCTCAATTTTGGTGCTAATGCCTCAAGTTTGGTACTAATGCCTAAAAAAACCGGTGGTGGAGAGCTCTACAATTTTATTTTTTTTCTTAAATCATGTTTTACGTAAGTCTGGGATAACCCAGGAGAACACTATGGGGAGAA
The DNA here is from genome assembly GCA_006937295.1 of Carpinus fangiana. Taxonomy (NCBI): domain Eukaryota; kingdom Viridiplantae; phylum Streptophyta; class Magnoliopsida; order Fagales; family Betulaceae; genus Carpinus; species Carpinus fangiana. The sequence continues at coordinate 41,927,229 of CM017321.1, read as the reverse complement.
CCCTTAGCATTTTCCTTAATCTTTTAAGATTTTTGAGAATCACGTAAGATTATTTCGAGCATGTTTGAGTGTGCGTTTGAGATGCTTAAAAGTGCATTTTTTAACACTCAAAGTCAAAAAGTCTGTTTGAAGGAAAAAATATTCATTTAACAAAAAAATTTAAAAGCGCTTTTAATAGTGCTTAAAAATGGCTAAAATGCACTTTTAACAAAAGTTTAAAAATGAAACTTTTGCCAAAAAAACGTTTGTTGACTTCAAAAACTCTATTTATCAAACACAATCTCAAATATGTTCTTCATTTGGTTGCATTGAAATGGAAGGAATTCAGATACCTAAGAAAATTGGGTTCCCTCCCCACCCCAAAAAAGAAGAAGAAATGAATTAGAGATGAAATTAAAACAAATCAAATAAATCAAATAATATCTACAATTTAAATATTGAACAATTAAAGAAAAATCACGATATATATATATATAGTTTTCTTCCATATCATTTTTTGTTTAATTTTTAAATAATTTTGTGTCCAACAACCTCTAATAGATACACTTCATGAAGAGGGAAACATTAGGATATTTTGAGAAGAATAAATATCTCCTATAGGATTCTTAGGAGTAAACCAAACATAAGAATCTCATTTATATTCCAATATTCCTAATAATTTTCAAACGTGAGAATAGTTATATCCCTAAAAANTTAATTTTTTTTCTTAAATCATGTTTTACGTAAGTCTGGGATAACCCAGGAGAACACTGTGGGGAGAACCCTTAGCATTTTCCTTAATCTTTTAAGATTTTTGAGAATCACGTAAGATTATTTCGAGCATGTTTGAGTGTGCGTTTGAGATGCTTAAAAGTGTATTTTTTAACACTCAAAGTCAAAAAGTCTGTTTGAAGGAAAAAATATTCATTTAACAAAAAAATTTAAAAGCGCTTTTAATAGTGCTTAAAAATGGCTAAAATGCACTTTTAATAAAAGTTTAAAAATGAAACTTTTGCCAAAAAAACGTTTGTTGACTTAAAAAGCTCTATTTATCAAACACAATCTCAAATATGTTCTTCATTTGGTTGCATTGAAATGGAAGGAATTCAGATACCTAAGAAAATTGGGTTCTCTCCCCACCCCAAAAAAGAAGAAGAAATGAATTAGAGATGAAATTAAAACAAATCAAATAAATCAAATAATATCTACAATTTAAATATTGAACAATTAAAGAAAAATCACGATATATATATATATAGTTTTCTTCCATATCATTTTTTGTTTAATTTTTAAATAATTTTGTGTCCAACAACCTCTAATAGATACACTTCATGAAGAGGGAAACATTAGGATATTTTGAGAAGAATAAATATCTCCTATAGGATTCTTAGGAGTAAACCAAACATAAGAATCTCATTTATATTCCAATATTCCTAATAATTTTCAAACGTGAGAATAGTTATATCCCTAAAAATCTAGATTAATCTCAAGCATGATCACATTTATAGGATTATGAATATCATAAAAAACATTAAATTTTGTGAACCAAACCGCATATATAAATAAAAAGATTATGTCCCCAAAAGGTAGATCAATCGGCTATGGACCACGCCTAATGAAACAGAGGTAACAAGTTCGAATCAACCTTCCCCCTTCTCTTCTGTGGACATGTCAAAAAAATAAAATAAAATATTATATTATTGAGTTTAACTTATATTAGGATGGTTGGCGAAACTCGGGCCAGACCCACGGCGTGGGTCTAGCCAGTTACAAGATTTTTATTTATTTTTTTCTCTTTCTCATTTTGATTTAATGTGGTTGTTCTCATTTTCATTTTTTACAATTTTCTTATATCGATGATGTGTCACATAGTAATTGAATACTGTAAAATAATTGGTTTATACCCAGACCTGATAGTATGAGCTCTGTATTATTTGTGCACCACAACCAACCCAACCCTTGTAGATATTTACAGATGGGATGTTCTAACCATTGGATTTTATAAATTATTCTTGTTTGTTGCACTTGCATTGGATTTTATATTAATCTTGTTTGATACACTTGAATCCAAATAGATAGAAATGATTTATTTTCTTGAAGTGAATTTACTTTGTTCATTCCTCCTCATAGGGTGAAGCAAGACGTAGCGATTTACTTGTTAGTCCAATAATATATCTTTTCGTGGGTGTACCTACATTCATATTGATATCTTTATATATATATATATATATATATATATATACAGAATTTGGGATTCTTTGAATCCTTCCCTTTTCTAAAACTTGCAATATTTTTCGTCCACTAATATCATTTAAATTGTGGGGCCAACACAAAGGATGTTTTTGAAAGGTTGAAGAAAAAAAAGGTTAGTTAGTAGAATCAAAATAATGGAACTGATTGATCATCTCAGCCACTTATCTCATACCTCGGATTTTACTGTATTTCCATATAATGGACAAAGAATAATAGTAGCTACCCCTTTTATTTTTATTTTTATTTTGCAATTAATGTCTCTATTTCTGTCCTTTTTTTTAAAAAAAAATAATTAATTTTAATTTCTTATTTTTTTGTGTGTGTGTGGAGGCTAGGCAGGGGGAAGTAATGCTAGCTAGTATTAATAATATTAAGAAATAATAATTATTTTTTTACTTATATTTTCTTAACACTAAATGGACACTAATCTTATATATATAAATTTAATATATTTTTCATTCATTCATATTTTAGTTAAAAACAAAGTAATATTAATTATATATGTAGTGGAAATTAAATACGCCATTTCCAAATATATATATGGAGAGAGAGAAAGAGAGAGAGTTCATGCTTGCGTGGGGGTGACTTGCGGATGACGTCAGGAGGGTACGTACCGAGGGAATAATATATTGCATCATCTACAGTGAGCGGGATGAGGGGGTTAAAATTCAATTAAAAACGTTTTTCTTTTCTTTTTGAAGCAAAGAAGTTGGAAAAAATATTAAGGACGTGGGGGGGGAAGGGGGGGTGGCCAACACACATCATTTCTTTTTTTGTCTCTGTTTATAGGTGGCCATTATTCCACTTAGATTACCTTCCCCTTTCCCTTTCCCTTTCCCTTTCCCTTTCTCTTCATTCCCGACTTATTATTATTATTTCCTGCTTTGGGGAAAAAGTTAACTCTTATGATTTTTAAATTAAATTCAACAAATCAAGTCTAATTAATTAATTACCATATTTGCATTGTACTAATGTTATGATGTTCCATTTATTAGTGAAAATGATATCATTTTTACATCATTTATTTATGTGTAATTATTATTTGGTGCCAATTCATAATTAAATATTCTCTATATATATATGCATGATTGATTGGCTCTCTCCCTCTCTCTCTCTCTCTGATCATCCAAAGGTTATGTTGGTCATTTTAGACTTCTCAATCTATCATGTCATCCTTTTTCTTTTTCTTTTTTCTTTTTTCTTTTCCTTTTCCCTTTCCTTTTCCTTTTCTTTCAGGGTGATAGAGAGTTTATTATTGAATTATTTTCTTGAAAAAATATATATATATATAGAGAGAGATGTAACTTGGATTTGAAAGACCGGTTTTGAGGGTATCAATCATCTCCAATTCCATGGAATGATTACACCACGCCCACCTAGTTCTCTCTTCTATCTCTCTCTCTCTCTCTCTCTCTCTGATTCTTGTCTAGATCCTCCAAGCCAAAATTCTCACTCAGCAATATTCTCACTCAGCAATCTGCTGTCGAAGATCCTGCCTTTGCAGAGACATCCCATGCCGACCCTTCTCAGTAATAAGCTGTCATGACATGACCTACTTCACTCTCTTTCTCTCTCTCACTCTCTCTCTCTCTGTCTCTTGTCATTTGTACTTCTCACCCGCATGATGAAAAATCCAGCACTCCACAATTATTATGAAGAAAAAAAAAATGAAAGAAAATGAGAGAGTTAAATTTTATTTACCACGCATAATAGAAAAAAAAAAAGAAGGTATATATTCCTATATATAATATGCATGCAGCTCCTTCATGAGCTTAAACAAGTACGGTAAAATATTAATCCAACCATTTTTTGTAGGAGTACTAGTTGTTAATATTATATATAGAGGGTCTTTCATTATCAATATATAACATAAAATAAGATACATGGAAAAGATTGCTCTAAGGTAGGGTGACAAGATTATGAACTATATATGATTTTTCAAAATTTCGCTCTTTTTTGACAATTTATAACTTCAAGAAGGAAACAGATTTTGATTGTATCTTCAATGATCGAACAAGTCTCCCATATCATTGTTATGTTACTATTAGCTCCATGTGGAAAAAGTTTCGGCCTTAATATTAGCGACCGACAATTAATTAGAGATGACATTTATGTCGTTACGAATTAATAGAAAATATATTTTTTTACCATTAGTAACGACCAAAAAGTCATCCTTAGTAAGCAAATATTAATTAGCGATCGACAATGATCAAAAGTCATCGTTGAGCAGTGATGATAGTTTGAATATTGTTATTGACCAAATTTCTTATAATGTCTATACATGCATGCTTCAATAGTGGATAAAAATAGTTGTAAATTGATGCATAAATAGTGCCAAAAAAGTTTCCCCATGACTACCAAAATAATCCAAACAAGTACTTGGTGATGTAGATTAAAAAAAAGAAAAAAAAAAAAGAAAAAGAAAAGAAGCGCTTAAAAATATTATTGGGTCTAATTTTAACTGCATTGACAGTATAGAACTTTCCAAAAACACACACCTCCGAACAAACTTTAAGAGCTTATTATAATTACCGTCCCTAACAACATTTAGGGACTCTAGTTAATTAAGACCAAAAAGTTCTGTGGATTGAGGATGCTTTTTTTTTGCTCTTATTATTATTATTTTTATTATATTGTACTACTCAGTTGAACAAGATGTTTCTTATTGAGATTAAATAAAAATCTGATTATTTTTTTTCATTTTTTTTTAAAAAGAAAAAGAAAAATATGAAAGGAGGCCATATATATATATATATATGAGAAAAAAAGCATCTCTCTCGCTCTCTCTCGATGTGTCTCTCTCCACGCTCTGTTCTTCAGGTGAAAGAAAGAAGCATGGGACTAACTAACGTGTACAGTGTGACAGTTTGTACTGTTGGATTATTTATTTATATATTATACAAAAATAAAGAATATTAAAAGATCGAGTAGAACGAAGCTGGAAGAAGAAGAAGAAGCTGAGGTGCAGTACAAGTGTATGTGTACATTAATTCCTCTGGTGGGCAAAAGCATCACATCAGCGAATCATGGTCGTTAATGTGTTTGAAAACGACTGTTCAATTAGAAGGTGGGGGCAGCTTTGTTGTGCTGGCTTCAGAAGCTGACATGCGTGCACCAACCTAAACATGTTGCTGCTGGCAGCTGCCATGGTGTCGCTCGCGTGACCCTTAAGACTGTTCCATTACCATTTACCAGTGAGTGAGTGTACCAAACTCCTTTTATTTGTCTTCTTGCTGCCTCTAAATATCTCTTCTGCATGTTTTCTTCTCTCACCACCCATGACCTTCTTCTTAACATTAATGGAATATATATATTTTCAAATCTACAGTTTGAAAATGCCAAATGCCAACCACCTCCTGCTTGCTTTTATAATATATGGGTTCGTTTGATAAACAATTTTGTTTTGGTTTCTGTTTGATATTGTAGCAAAAATTGATTGATGTGAAAAAAAAAAAAAAGTAAGAAAAAGTAATTGATGTGATGTAAAACAAAAATTAATCACTCTTTAAAGTGATTTTGTAGTTTGATAAACAAGTAATTGCTTAATTTTGTGGTGATTTTTTTATTTAAATAGTAATAAAAAGTGATTGATGTGATATAAAAAATAAGAGAATGTTAAAAAAAATGAAAAAATTAGACTTTTGTGCCTTTGCCTTTGCCAAACCGTTTACCAAATGGTGCCTATATATTACAGTTTAAATGTGATCATACCCATCAATATTGTATAAAATATTTTTTGACATTTGTCGGTGTTTTGACCCAGATAGAGATCGTATTTTTAAGGTTTTGTATAGATGTAATTGACGTTTTTTGAGTTGTTTCTTAAGAAATAATGAAATCTCGTTGAAACTCTGTAGACATAGCTTTTAGTAGTTAACTATGAGGGTGTTTGGCAACATACAACACATTTCCCCAAGTTCACTTTACATTGCATTGTTCACATATTAAAAAAAAAAATGATTGATATGCGAAAATGAAAAAGTGATATTGGAAAGTGGAAAAATTTATTTTGTAGTGATTTTTTTATTTGAATAGTAAATGATGTGATATAAAAAGTGAATGATTTAATATGTTTTTTAGAAAAAAAAAATGAAGTGAATAGTGTGGTGGAATGTGGGGGAATGTGTTGTAATGGGGTGTAAGTTAACAAACAAGGCCATGTAAATTTTTGGGTTTGTGATTGTTTATTTTTTGGGCTCTTTTTTTTTTTTTTCTTCGTATGATAGATTTCCTAAAACGATGGAGATAAGATTCGAACTTGTAATCTTTAACTTTGATACCATATAACATTATCATTAATATAAAAAGTTTAAACTAATAAAAAGAGATAAATTTAATTATTTAATTTATATTTTAACAAACAAAAAAATTGAATTTTTGTGCATGCAATATGGATATATAAGTAGAAATTAAATTAAAGGCATTGGCTTAATTACTTTTTCTGATTTACTAATTATTATTGCTATCATGCATCTTCGACATGTTTCAAAAGCATGAGGTTGAAAGCTAGCTTGGAATTCAATGATTTCACCCATATGAATGAATAAAACTTTTTCTAGTTTTTATTTGCTAATAACTAGGTAGTATCTTGTGAATGGTAGGTGTTCATAATTGGTTTTTCTCATAGGTTGCAAATTGGTCAAGCTTTGATCCTTTGAGACGAAAATTAAGGGATTTTTTTTTTTTTTTTTTTTTTAAAGGCAAATTTGCTATACGTCTCTCTTCAAAGGTTATAATATTAATGTATCTCATCGATCTCACGTAAGGGATTACGTACACGTATGGTCTATGTGAACATGCATGGTCCCACGCATGCGACATATACCCGTTAGACGGGGTAATTTCCCCGCCGTGGATGATCTCATGGACCATGTTATCAAGATTTGATGAATCATCCATGGCCATGGGGTAGAGTATTATTATTTGTTATATAATTTTTTTTTAAAATATATTTGTTAAAGTTGAACCACGACAAGTTTGGCATTAGATATATATATAGGGGGACTCTGGGAAACAAACAGCTAGCTTTAATTACATTGCCAAATGATTACTACTCGGCCACACACCAAATGAATATCTCTCTGATATTTATAGAAATATTAGGTTCTCATTTCTCTCATATTTTACTGGAATGATTTGACAATACTCTATCGATTCTTAAATTAATCATTATTAAAAAGAAAAAAGAAATCAAACATCAACCCAATAAAATGAGGGTAAGTAAAGCTACATATTACATCTTTATCCTACTAACTGATGAGCATTGTCCCATCAGCGCTTGGATCAGTGTTCGTTAACAAAAATTCCAAAACTAATGTATATTGTCACATCAATTCAAATAAAATAAGGTCGAAATGGGGTGCAGTATTATTCATATATAACACCATTATCCCAATAGCTACTATGACAATACCTATCAAAACTTTGATAGTATTTGTCAAAAAAATTTATCACATCAACTCAAATAAAATAAAGGTGAAATAAGGTGCAGTATGTAACATTAAACGATACAAGTTAAACTAAACCAAGACGGATTATATATATATATAGAGAGTAATGCTATATATATATATATATATATGCTGAAGTACATCATCCCACTCATATTTAGCATTATTGACATAATATGATGTGAAAATATCAGATGCTCCCCAGGCACATGCCTTGGAGTCTAACAGCCACCACCTGTGGCCTGTGGATCCCGCTTGATGATGAGAGTAGGGCCATGTGTTTTCTGGAGGGTTTTTTTTTTTTTTTTTTCTGGATAATTTATATATAGAGAGAATCTCTCAGTTGTGTGCGTGCTCTTAGAATGACCACAAATACTTAGTTTTTAAAAAATTCATTTCAATTATCGCTAAGAAATTAATTACAAACATTTTTAGAAAATATTATCTGAAATTATATTTGATAATGTATTAATAATTAAACTGTTTTCTATTTTTGTGAATTAAAAAACAAAAAACTTATTTTTAGAAAACAAGAACCAAACAGATCTTAGGATTTTACTTAGATTTATTTATTTATTTTCTTGTAATTGGAAGCTTAATTATTGGCTTAACCGCTTAGGGTCTTCACAAATTTGAGTGCAGGCTCTCACATCAAAGGAAATAAATAATGAAATAAAAAACCAAAAGTCTCTTGCAGATTTTGAGTGCTGGCCGGTGCAGTGATAAAGTATCACAAAGGGCTTGGACTTTGAAGCCCAAAGGTTTCTAGTTTCCCATGTGGCATGTTCGATGGCCAAGTCCTTCCACACGGCGTAGAAATTAAAAAACAGTCACCCGATCATATTGTATATAATCCTAATTAATTAATTGCTTCTCTTTTACATATTTTAATATGGCTTACACAAAAAATTAAGCTATACCAAGAAAAATATAAAGAAAATACAAGCCAAACCCTATACCAATTTGGTTTGGGTTCAATTTCAATTAGATTTATCGGGATTGAAACACGCGCGTCTTCCTTATTACATATGTCCTTATTATATGGCATGTGTCTTAAGTTTAATACGTCTAAAGAGTTAGATATGAACTTGTTCCTTGTGTGGTTAAATATGATTTGGTCTAATTCCATTATCTTCCCTTTGCTTAATTATATGGCACGTGATGGCGGATCTAGCCAAAAAGGTTGTTAAACAAAGCATAGATCAGGTTTGAATAAAATAATTTCTTTCATTGTATTCATGATATTGTTTTGTTAGAATAGTATGCTTTCTTTTTTATAAAAATGAATGAAGAAAAAGAATTGTTATTAACAAATAAAAATAAACTAGACCAAGCTAAACCTTATACCATATGGAGTTTACCTCCTTTTTTTTTTTTTTGGGCTGGCTTGCTAAGAGTAATTATATTTAGTAGATTAGTGTCTAATTGCTATACAGTAGTAAAATTCAACCATTAAATCAATTTTTTTATAAGCGCTAATCCAATGGCTTACTTTTATCGTCACATTATCCAGTTGTATGACACCCATTAAATTAATTGTTATTATTATTATTATTGTAAGTGCTGATCTAATAGCTTACTTTTATTGTCATGTACATAATCTAGTTGTATGTCAGTTGTGCATGAATCTATTATAAATAGCATTACCCACTTGCTAAATATCCAAAATTCAACGAATAATGCTATTTAGCGAACTTTGTACGACTATCATACAAATGAGATGACGTGACAATAAAAATCAATCTCCTTCTTCTTTTTTTTTTTTACAAGTGTTGATCTAATTGTTATTTTTCTAGATAACATTATTCAAAGCCTGAAATCAAACATCAGTCCTATAAAAAAAGTTCATTAAATTGAAAAAAAAAAAAAAAGAAGAAAGAATTATCTACCTTTATTATGTTGGGAGCGTGAGGAGCTGATGAGCAATTAATGGATTATTTCATGAGAGGCTCCTCAGCAAAGATCACTAATCATGAGGCTGGTTGCCCTAAAGTGAGTTACTAATAAAGAGTGATTTCCCTTCAGCTTTCACTTTCTTATCCATCTCTATGTGTGAAAATGATAGCCCAACGAATCAACTTAGTTAGGAGAGCCTAATTGGGCACCAACAAATGATTGAAGAGCAAGCTAGGGAGTATCCTCTCATCCCCTTTTGGGTTTTTTGGACATAATTAGGGTTATTATTAGTTTCTTGGGGCCTACTCTAAATGAAGAGCTACAAAAAGTCTTGGCCATTATTACCAATGTTTGCCATTACAAGTTACCCATGCCTTAAATTTTCTAACAAGGCTATTATGTTTGACATTATAACCTTTGACATTAGGGCAAACATCCAAGATCATATTATTTTGTGACCAAAAGTCCTCCTAATATTCTCTCTCTTGTAGTTTTTTGTAACCCTTTTTTGCTTTTTCAAAAGAATGAGTTTTCAATTGTATTGTGCGTACAATCATCATATGTTTTAATCTCACTCCAGGGGTCTACACTTTTGACTTGGAAGACGCTAACCCATTAGGTATTTCTGCATTGAAGGATATATATATCTCTACTAGCTAGTCAATATTGTAACCCGACTCAACATGTGGTTTATAATAACGCAAACGGTGATTGGGGGTGGTTTCAGCCCCCTATCCGGCCAGATGGGGGTGGCCTGCCACCCCACCCCCATGGCCAAAGGGGCTGGCTCGGCCACCCCCAAATGGCTAAGATTTTTTTTCTTCTTTTTTGAAAAAATTATATTTTTTAATTTTTTTTAAAAAAATTAATTAGGTGGCCACATCATCACTGATGACGTGGCCACTTGTGCCAAAATGTCAACTTTTAATTGGTTCACGCGTTGACAATTAAAAGATATCTTGTGATCAAAATCAAATCCTATGGAGAAAAAAATAAAGTTTTAAAACCCTATGGAGGTTTTAGGTATTTAACCCTTATCTATATCTAGATTATCATTTGCAGCATATTGATGCAAGCCATTTTTACCCGTTTTGGTCAAATGCGCATCTGATGAATTTTACTAAACAAATCATATCTCAAGTTTCAAATATCAGATTTTAGCAAGCTTGGTGGCGTTAGAAAGATAATTCAAAGATATTTAAAGTCATGTTTCACAAGGTTTGACTAATTCCAATGTTTACTATGTCAAAACGGGTAGAAAAGTGAATATTGAAAAGCTAGATGGAAATAAAAGCAAAAATCTAAGAAGGAAAGACTTGATTGCTCATATTGGGGACTTTAATGAATATCTTATTCTAGCAAATCAAATAATCTTGCAATCAAATATATTTTATTTTATTATTTACATTATTTAAATTAGGATTTTATTTAATTGTAATAATTTCTTTTATCATTCTAGAAATTTTCATAATAGGCTTAAATTTACTTTTGCTTCAAGTTTGCTTATTGTTATAAGGACAAAGTTTTCCTCCAAACTGGGTTGGAGGAATTTCCTTCAACCTAGTTTATAAAAGTGACATGTGTCCATTTTTTTAATAATATGTAAGATGCACATTAATTTTTAATAAAATGTATTCCAACTTTATCACTGCTATTAAAAAAACATGTGCACATTCAAGGCACACATGTCACTTTTATAGACTAGGTTAATGAAAATTCCTCCAACTCAGTTTGGAGGAAAACTTTGTCCTTGTTATAAATACAGTATACCTAATATGTAAAAGCAGAGTTTATGTATTTTGATTAGCTTATCAATATGAAACACTACATGAGTAATTTTTTATTCTTTTTACCTTGATTTCTTGATCAAATCTTAGTTTAAGAAGAGTTGTGATTCTATTGTTGTTTGTGTATTGCAAACCTACTACGCCACCTTGCATCACTTACCTAAAATAACTTATAAATTACCAGTTCTATGTAGGCTACTCATTTTCTTGTTATGGGACCGAAATGTTATAAAAAAAAGTCCTAATTGACATATCAAAAACTGCTTAAAAGGGCTAATATACCTAAAAGAACTAAGCAAAAGTGGGTTACATGGTTGAACTTGAGGACTCTGCCTAACTTGGTTTGGTCAGATGTATAAGTGCACAAACGAACCAAATACAAGCTTTTAGTTGGTAAGAGGAAAATAAAAAGAGAAAGAGGTGCTTCAATGTACGTACAAGATGTAACACCATACAAATCAACCGACCAGTCTGATTAGCTTTTAATGCACAATATACAAAACATCAAAAACAAAGTCTAATTAATAAGGCTTCTAAGCATGTCAAAAAAGTAAGGGGTAATTACCTTTTGCCCCCATAAACTACAGTACTTTAACATTTTCTCCCCATGAACTACCAACTATAACATTTAACCCCAACAAATTATCATCTTATGACACTTTCCCCCATTCCGTTAGTCAAATGGGTTAAAACTAACGGTTAACGGTCATGTGACTTGCATGTGCTATTTTAAATTTTTTTCCTTCCATTTTTGCCTTCACTTTAGATTTTTGGATTAGAGTTTATGAGGGTATAAGAGTCATTTTATTGATCTGAAGTGAGAGCAAAAATGGAAAGAAAAAAATTTAAAATAGTTGACCGTTAGATTTAACCTATTTGACTGACGGAATGGGGAAAGTATCATAAGATGGTAGTTTGATGGGGTCAAGTGTCATAGTTGGTAGTTCATGGGGAAAAGTGTCAATGCGCTGTAGTTCATGGGGACAAAATGTAATTACCCCAAAAAGTAATGATAATAAGGCTTCTAAGAAATTTTTCTATTATAACAAAGCTGACTACATACTACATAGAAATTAATTGAAGTGAGGTCCTTGATTGTATTAGAGACACTGAGACATTATTGTCTCAGACCCGTCAGCTTTGATGCTATAATTTAATGAGATGGCAATATCCTTTCATCAAAAAAAAAAAAAAAAAGAAATTAATTGAAGTGGCTTTCAGGCTTTTAACTTTATCATAATGAATGCGTGACGTGGTAGTTAGAAATGGGCCAAGAGAGGTGTTGGCTATTTTATCAGCGTTAAAGAGATCACATCAACAAGCCTGATATTGTGGAAGCAATTGGTAGTGTTGAAGGTAGTTAATCTTTGTTGTGAACTAGGTTTCTATATGGTGGTTTTAAAATGTGACGCTCTTCCATTGGTGAATGCATTTAAGAAAAATGGCAAAAGTTGAAGCCGATAAAATCACTTTTTCCATGTGCCCAAGAGTGCTTAACCCTTAATTCTAACTGTAAAAATTGTTCTGAAGCAGGCCTTAAATACACGCATCTGTGTTGCAAAACCAATCTGATCATCATTTGATGGTCTATTGTTTGATTGATATTTCCAGCATAAATTAGTGTGGTCAACCCCTTCTTGGCCTGAATTATAAGCATGCTGATCACTATTTTGTTGATTTTAATGTTAATTGTTAAGTTGTTGGAAAGGGATACATTGATGGCAAAGTTGTTCTCATTTCAATTTCTAAATATATCATTGTAGCCTTGTAGGCTTGAGTTATAGGTTCCAACTTTCACCAGTTCTGAAACGTTTTCCAATTTTGTAATGATTATGACTATGCAGCTTTATCTGGTTTTAGGTTTAGCACTGATTTCTGATTGGTTTGGGGTTTTTACTTTTCATATAAGAGAGTAGTTTCTATCTGCGGTTTTTTATAGAAATTTGACACATTATGAAAAATATCAAATATAATAAAAATGAAAACATGGTATTTTTAATTTAAATTAATCATATGGGCTTTTTATTCATTTTAACCCAATGCCTATCACCTACCACCAAATCCCCTACCCAACTTTGAGCCTCCAACACCGGAATCTACAAAACCAACCAACTATGGCTCCGATGATTTTGTCAGTGGATATTTTGTTTAAAAGGTATTTTGTCAAGAAAAAAAATAATTATTTAGTGTGAAGAGTTATATATATATTTTAATATTTCAAGTTTAGGTGTTTGCTTCTTATAATCTCTCATTTACAACATGATCTAATTGAAGTTATTATCTTCATTATAATCTCTCATTTCTCCATTCCCCTTCATGAATAATAATATATATATAATTTTTTTTTTTAAAAAAAGAGAGTGGTTTTGTGCTAGTTGAGGTTGATTGAGGCATGTAAAATCTGTATTTGAAATTGGTCTAAATTACAATAGCTCTTTGTATTTACTAAAATGAACTCACAGATCTTTGTGATTTGTTAACATCGAATGTCTTAACGGAGTTTGACTCCAATTACTAAATTATTTTTTTGAAATATTTTAGGGGTTTTTGAGTTCACTTTGATAGGACAAAGAGTGTTACGTGAATGATTTTATAAACATATAATACATAACAGTGATAGAATTTAGGGAACCTATACTTTTTAGATTTTGAGAAAACCTAAAACATTTTTCAAACACAAAGTTTATGATTAATTTTAGGGTTAAATACTTATAAATTCCATAGGGTTTGGATACTTTATTTTTTTCTACTTAGGGTTTGATTTATATTACAGGAGGTACCTATGGATTTCATAAAGACGAAAATGGTACCTCTGTTAAAATTCTATTCAAAACTTAACGAAACGTCACGTTAGCATTAATCACATTGCGTCATGTGTCATATAATTAATTTTTTATTTAAAGAAAGAATTAAAAATATTAAAAAATATATTTTTTCAAAAAAAATTAAAAATTAAAAATTTTGGGGGTGGCCCTTTGGCCATGGGGGTGGCCAGGCCACCCCATCTGGCTGGTTTGGGGGTGGGGAGCCACCCCACAGTTGAATGGGGGTGGCCGAGGCCAAAACCACACCCAAACCCACTGGGGGTGGTTTCGGTCACCCCAAAAAACTCGGGATGGCTCGGCCGCCCCCATTTGGCTATGGGGTGGCCCCCCACCCCCAAACCGGCCAGATGGGGCGGCTTGGCCACCCCAAGGAGATTTTTGGGGTGGCTGAAACCACTTTGGGGGTGGTTTCAGCCACCCCAAAAATCTCCTTGGGGGTGGCTTGGCCAGCCCCATCCGGCCGTGGGGTGGCTCCCCACCAAACCGGCCAGATGGTGTGGCCCGGCCACCCCTAAAATTTTTTAATTTTTTTTCTTTATTTTTTTGAAAAAATGATTTTTTAATATTTTTAATTCTTTTTTAAATAAAAATAATAACTATAGGACATGTGGTGCAATGTGATTGGTGTTGACGTGACATTCCGTTAAATTTTAGACATAATTTTAATGGAGGTACTATTTCTATCCTTATGAAAACCACAGGTACATGGGTGTAAACAAGCCGAGCTTGAGCGAGCTTCCCTTGTTTGGGCTCGGCTTGTTTAAATTTTACTCGAGTTCGAGTTTGAGTTCGAGCCGAGCTTAAGGACGAGTCAAAAAATCGAGCTCGAACTTGAGCGAGCTTCCCTTGTGTTGGGCTCGGCTTGTTTAAATTTTACTCGAGCTCAAGCTCGAGCCGAGCCAGTTCGCGAGCTAGCTCTATATTTAATTTAATTTATTTTTTTATTATAAATTTAAACTTTAAGTACTCTTAAATGGTTTAAGAATGCAGCTTGCATATGAGCATTTGCTTAGTCTGGCTAGCCGAGTATGAAGTTTTTGCCAATACAACAAGACATTTGGTTTCAAAGAGAGATAATATGCATCATTTTATAAAAGGATGCATATTAGAAAAAAAAATCAATTTTTAATATTAATATGAGCAATTATGTGAACAACTACCAATTCGAGCCTTATATGAGCTGCTCACGAGCTTAGCTGAGTCGAGCCGAGCTTGCTTCGTTTAATATTCGAGCCAGGATTCGTATTCGTGAAACGATTCATTTAATATTCGAGCCGAGTTCGAGCCGAGCTTATGTGAGTCGAGCCTGATCTTGCTTGCAAAACGTTTCGCTCACTTAACACCCCTAGGTACATCTTGTGATACAAATCCAACCCTAAGGGGAAAAAAATAAAGTGTCTAAACCCTAAGGGGTTTTTAAGTATTTAACCCTTAATTTTATTATCCTTTTTTTAAAAAAAAATTAACGGTTTTATTATCCTTTTTTTTATTGATTAAACATCCTTAAATAAAGATACGATGGAAAGATAAAGATACAAAGGAAAATGCTAACGAATGGATAACAATTGAAACTAGTTAAGTCTTCTTAAGTAATTAAACTACTATTACTCTAAGATATTTATTAAATTACTCTATTATGTGATAAGGTAGAAACAATATAACTTCAAATACTTCAAGAGCTTCATAAGATACATGCTTGCAAGTAGAGCAATTTGTATTTTAAGTCAACAACAAGAATTTATTTTGCATTTATCCCTAAATTTTGTTAATGTATAAGAAAGATTTTGGATTCATTGTTAAATGGTTTCTACACCCGTTTTGTTTTCACTTTCGTATTTTAGTGAGAGGCTCACGTTTCTTCTTTCCGTATAAAAAACACATAGGCAGTAGTTTTTTTTTTTTTTGGCATGATCACACAAGGAAAGGGGAATGAGGATTCAAACTAATGACCTTCGTTTCATGAGGTATAGTCCACAGCCGAATGAGCTACTACTTGATGACAACAATAGTTTTAAACACTTTTATATTAGTGCCAATATGTTATGTTACTAATATATTAATTTTGGCACATAATTATAAATTTTTATAGATATACTTTTTATAATACACATATTGAGTAAAAAATGACTTTATTTTTTTAAAAAAAAAATTATATTTGTCATATTTTTAATTTGACCTTTACAATAATGATTTTTTTTAGCTTCACCTTGCTAGCAAAACAACACACAAGTGAGTGTGAAATGGCATGTATTAAATGAGCCTGACACATCTCGGATCAATCAAAATAAGTTTCAATCGACGGAACTAGGGTTTATCCGTGAGAGAAGCTTGTGAAATCAAAAGAAAGGGGAGTTTAATTTGGTGGAATTATGGAAAAAGATGTATAAATTTTTTAGGATTATTTTATCATGAAGTTACTAAAAAAAATTATTCAATCAATGACAATGAAAATAAACACCAAAGCATGTGTTTATATACACTACATTGCCTGATCTTAAACTTATCAGAAATCCTAAAATAAACTAAATAAGGACTCATGATTCTTAAGGGATAACAATTTCTAATTATTACAAATTCTTAATGAAAAAGAATTCTTATTACAACACCCTATAAACCAACTAAATTTGTTAAGGAGAAACTTCAGAAAGCTCCACAATCTTCAAACCTTTTACACAAACAACTCATGAACGAAAAAAACTCTTACTTACCTCCCATAATCTTTCATTTCCTTTCATTTTGGACTCTTAAAGACCCAAAACGGCCCAAATTTTTTGGCATAAAAAACGACGCCGTTTTGGGGCTCAAAACCAGTGGCGGAGCCATAGCACCCCTTGGGGGTGCCGTGAGACTTTAATTTTTTTTTTTTCCCCTACCAATGGGACTCGTGGCAAAAAAAAAAAAAATCTTTTTCTAATCCTGGTACTTAAATACAATGAGAAATTGAGCTTAGAATTGTGTCAAATTCTCAAATTAAATGTTTAAATTCTAATAACCAATATTTTCAATATTTAATAACCAAAATATCTAAATTATAAGACCATTTAGATTAGGAATTGTGTTGGCAAGGAAGAAAAGAAGAAAGTGAAAGTGAAAGTCATAATCTAAGTGGTCTTATAATTTGGATATTTTGTTATTAAATATTGAGAATTTTAGTTGTTAGAATTTAAATATTTAATTAGAGAATTTGACACAATTCTAAGCTCAATTCCTTATTGTATTTAAGTACTAGTATTAAAAAAAGAAGAAAAAAAATTAAAAAGTACCCATTCATTACATGATGCCAAAAAAAAAAAAAAAAAAAAAAATCCCGAACCTACCTTGTAGAAGTTCCCCGAAAAAAAAAAAAAAAAAATCAGCGGCACCTACTGTAACGACCTAGGGAAAAGCGCTAGTCACATCTACGTTATCACCCCAAAAGGACTAGTCAATTTGGAGCTTCCCTGTAATTCATTATAAAGCCCAGTATCACCTAGTAACTAGGCAATGTGAGACTTAACACTCATGATTCTATCTATAAATCACCTATTCTATATGGGTTTTTCTCTTATCTTTCCAATATGGGACCGGGGTGTTACAAACTCCCCCTCTTAAATTCCTGACGTCCTCGTCAGGGTTACGTCATGTAGTACTCCAATACCACATGACCTGGTATTAGGGCTGGGTATCGGTCATATCAGTTCGGTTAATAGGGTTACCGATTACTGACCGACAAGCTATTGGTTAACCGATTCTTGACCGATTACCGACCGATAAGCAATCGGTTAATCGATCATATCGGTAATCGGTTAAATCAGCTGGTTAAATTGGTTTTTGTTAACTTTTTATTGAGCTTTTTACTAGTTGCTAATTGGGCAAAAAATTAGTTATTTTGAGAGTTCAAATACTTTTTGTTGGGTTAAAGCCTAAAATAACTTATTAAAAATTAGTTGTTTTGGTCCTTTTGGGGTCCACTACATCTTTCTTATATTATAAAATCAAAATCAAAAGAGTAAAAAATATAAAATTATAAAAAAATTAAAAATTAAAAATATTTATTGGTCATATCGGTTAACCGATAATAAATTATTGACCGACGATAAGTTTATCGGTGTAAATTTTTTAACCGATTACCGACCGATAACTATCTGTTACAGTTATATCGGCTCGGTTAATATCGGTAATCGGTTGATTTGCCCACCCCTACCTGGCGTTACTATGTAGCTCTGATACCATTTGTAATGGTTTAGGGAAAAACGCTAGCCACATCTGCGCTATCACCCAAAAAAAACTAGTCAATTTGGAGCTTCTCTATAATTCATTATAAAGCCTAGTTTCATCTAGTAACTAGGCAATGTGGGACTTAGCACTCATGACTCTCTCTATAAATCACCCATTCTATATGGGTTTTTCTCTTATCTTCCAAATATGGGATCGGGGTTTTACACCTACAATATAAAATGTCTGACTTCGCCACTGCTCAAAACGGTGAGTTTAGGGTTTAAGGGTCCAAAGTGAGAGAAAACAAAAGATCAGGGGGGTAGGTGAGAGAAATTTTAGTTCATGAGTTTCTTATGTAAAAGGCTGAAAGATTGGGGGGCTTTCTGAAGTTTCCCAATTTTTTAAAATAAACCCTAATATTAATTTTGCTTGCAGCCACCACCCTTGTCTCTTCTTGTGAATTTTCTCAAATTATCATGGAGTTTAACTTAATTGGTCCTCTCCACTTGAAGAACACTCATCATTGAGTTTCTCTACCCACTTCTCCTTCCTCTTTGTCTTGTCACAATCAAAAGATACTCATGCGATTTCTTCTTAATTTTAAGGCTCAAGCAATACTCATCACACATCACATAATTCTAATAACCCAATTGACAGTATCTTTTTTCAAATATCAGCTATATTCAATTCTTATCATTTTAGGAATTTGTTGAATAATGGAATACTGCTCCATTAAATCCTCCCAAATAAAATCAGATGTTATCTTTTCACTATATATATGAAGAAATATTGCAGCACTCAACTTATAAAGAAAATGAAAAGATTTTTTTTTTTTTGATAAAATGAAAAAGAATTTCTGAAAAACGGTTATAAAAAAGAAATGGAATTGCTTTGATACCAATTAACTCCTAATGGAAGCGATGAAAAGTACTAAAATATCCTCAATTTTTTATTTATTTGTTTCATTTTTAATGTGAAATTAAGGCTACATTTAAAATTTTATAAAAGTTTCAAGGGTATAATAGTAATTTCATCCATTTTAAAGTCGGCTTAACGCCAAACTCTAACAGAAAAGTAGATTGCATCAGAGTAAAAGTTTGAGAGGATGAAATTGAGAGTTTTTAAATTTTAGGGGGTCTTTTCAAACCTTTGTCTAGTTTTCTGAAAAGTTTATGCATGACGTCAAAGGGTTTTAGAATCCACTAAAAAGATAATTGGAATTCATATATATATAAAAGAAAAACTAGAATTCACCAGGAAATAGAGAACATTCTCTTAAAGAAAATTTTATTAAATCAATAACAATAAAAATAAACCTAAAATCATACCTTTATATAGGTTACAATTCCTTATAAGCTTAATTATTAGAAATCCTAAAACAATTAAAAAAGAACTCTAAATCTTTAAAATGATAAGAATTTTAATTATTACAAATAAAGAGTTCTAGTTCCTAATGAACAATCATTCTTAAAACACCCTAAACAAATTCAAACTCATAAAATAAATCCTAACACTAATTCTATTGCCGTCACCACTATTGTGAATTTTCTCAAATTACCATGGAGTCCTTGTTCTACATCAATTATTGATTTAGAATATTAATTTATAAATTTTAAAAGTTGTAAAATTACTCTAAAAAAAAGTTTTGAGAATCCCAATTTCAATTAAAAAGTATAGTTTCAAAGTTAAACTCTATTTCTTTTGATGTAAAACATTCATAATATAAAAGGTTTTCATATGAAAAAAAAAAAAAAACCTACTACTAATTCTTCGGCTCGGCTGTTAATTTTTTTTTTTTTTAAAAAAAATAAAAATTGTTGTCTGGTTTTGAAGAGAGGAATTGTTGATAGAAAATATAGGAAAAATATAAAAATGCCGATCAAACTAATAGTTATTTGCGATAGAGTCACACAATATTTAAAAGTAGCCTATCAAGCTACCAAAGTGTGTCAAAAATGTCACATTTATTTTAATATTTTTATAATACCCTTATTTTTTTAAAAACTAAAATAAAAAATAAAGTAAACTATTTCTTTAAAAGAAAAACAATTTAGTAAATGGATATGCATTTTTTTTTTCTCTTTTATTTTTTTAATTTTTTAATTTTATTTAAATTTTTTAAAAAATAAAAGTATTAAAGAAATTAAACTTTTTTGACACGCTTTAAAAGTTTGATGGGCTAAATTAACATCTTTTAAGTATCGTGGAGCTCTTTAAAATACTGCTGTTAGTCTCAAGGGCTTTCTCTTAGCTTGAGTACAATTCAGAAGTCCACGTGAACCCAAGCAGCAGCATCCACGTCAATGCACCCTTCGTATAAAATCTTTTTTCTTTTCTTTTTTATATCGTATAAAATTTTCTAGCTTCCCAACATCATCATCTTTCTTCGAACTTCGAAAGAAGTTCCGTCTCAGAGACCGAACCTGAAGTCTCTCTCAGGCTTTCTCTCTCTCTCTCTCTGATCGAACGGCCTCTACTAAGCAAATCAGAGCCGTTGATTTCAGGTCCGTAGCATCGAGATCTAAAACCCCCCGCGAAGCTTCGCGCTTTACTATCTGTGATCTTAATCGAATTTACTTGTTCTTAATTTTGGTTTTACTTGTTTCATGGACTTGATTTGCTAGGTCATGAACGGTCTCCAACTGAGTCGACGACCGAAACGAACAATTGGGTAATTTCTTATCTGAATTTCTGTGAAATTACATGAATTTCGGTCAAATAAGTGTTTTGGGCGAGCTTTTGAGCATTGGAATCGGTCGTGATTGAACTCTTGGGTTAAGTAATTAGGGTTTAGCGCTATTTGAATTTGAAGTTTGTTTATTAAATTGGGATTTGAATTTTTTTGGAACAATCTCGGGGGTGTTGTTTGGTTGGGAATTTTGTGGACTAACAATGGAGCAAGAATCACAAAAAAAGAAGGTTGAAGAGATGGGCCGGGAGCCCTCGAATGCGCCGATTCTTTGCGCGAATGGTTGCGGATTCTTTGGGAGTGCAAGCACTAATAATTTTTGCTCCAAATGCTACAAAGACTTCGTATTAAAACAAGCAACTGAAAATATAGTTCTGGAGAAGAAAGTGGGTGATGAACAAAATGTGGAGGATAATGCTCAGGTTGGGGGAGAGGTTGTGGAAGTGAATGAGAGTCGAGTGGAGGAAGGGGCTCCTTCAGGGAATCCTGAAAAACTACCTGCTAATCGTTGCAGCTTCTGTAGGAAGCGGGTTGGGCTGACGGGGTTCAAGTGTAGGTGTGAACTGACGTTTTGCTCGCTGCATCGCTACTCCGACAAGCACAATTGCATGTTCGATTACAAGAGGGCGGCGCAGGATGAGATTGCGAAGGCGAATCCGGTGGTGAAGGCGGACAAGATTGAGAAGATATGATGGTTATGGTGAGTGGCTAGGTGGTTGTCATTTGCTCTAGGAAGTGTAGTTGATGGTACTTTGATGCCCTAGGAAATAAGTTCTATATTGAATGTTTTTCGTGCTTGATATGTACAGTTTGGTTGATTGTGGTCTCTCCAATAATAACATTTGGTGTAAACCATTTAGATTTATTTATGAATTAGTGATTTGCAATAATTCTTGGATTCCATTGATGTTTCTGTTTTTTTCATTGTTGTTATTAGTTTGGTTGCTCCATGTGTTAATTGTGTTGGGTCATTGCTATGTTGTGGTCACTTTGTTTAGAAAATGATGAGCACAATTGGCCCTTCTAGTTACTAGCAGCTGTGTGAAGATTTAGTTTCTAAAGAAGAATGCTTGTTTTCTCAGTCTAAATTCCTCTTAGTTCATATGTTAACTGAAAACAGGAACATTATGCACTATAGTGCTAGTATCATTTGAAAGAGGCCTAATGTGTTCTCTATGAACACTGTTAATACTTGTCAATGTCCTGAAAGACTAGTATTTTTATTGACGACAGGGCTTTTATTAGCGTTATTATTATGCTCAGTAGCTGGTCTTTGTGTTGTATTGTATTGTGTGATATATTTCTCCCCTTTCCCTGTTCCCTTTCTAATATCATCAAGTCATCTTCAAGCTTCAAAGCCTCAGAAGTGACGTCAGAATAACGACCATCATAGATTCATAGTGCCTTGGACACTTTGACCGAATGAATAGGGATCAACTGATTGACATTTTGGTTGAGTATGAACGCTTTTTTCATTAGTACCTCGTATTTTTCCCTCCGTCTCGGTTGTTTTGCGATCCCTTCTTCAGCATGGCCAGCAGTAGTACCTTGACCAATATTGGACTTTGCGATCCCTTCTGCAGCTGGGCCTGCAGTAGTACCTTGACCAATCTCAGGTCCAATAGAAGCAAAGACCAACCCCCGGGGAGGAGGTCTCAAATATATGTTGGCGCGGACTCCGGCTAGCTCAGGAGTTGTGCTGATACAACAATGGGAGTCTCTCATTCTTCCCTCAGTAGATGCATAACTTTTTTAATATGCATAATTTTCTTTAGCTGGTTAACAGGTTTTGGGATCTCATTGTTTGAGTGCCCAAGAAAAGTATTTCGATTGCTGCAAAAGGAAGAGTTGCAGCCACCAGAAACAGTGATTTTAGATGAACCTGCTGGAGTTTGCTTTTCAACGTGGTTGCCTTCAATGCTCCGCCAGAATTGTTAGTTATCATGTAATCCATTCTGTTACGGTGATTCAACTTGTGCAGACGAAAATGCGTAGTTGTTAAAATAAGACTAAAAAAGTCTTAAATAATTTTTTTTTTCTAATTTTTTAAATCATTTTAATGAATGGAAAATATTCATGAATTGGATGACAACATGTATTGAATCATTTCCCAAAAAAAAAAAAAAATTTAATCACTTGAAGCGAAAAGATTAATAATGAATGGACGATATGGATTGCAACATTTGGAAAATAATTTGAATAAATTGGATATACTGAAAGACTCAGGATTGTACGATTATAGGGATAAATTATGTGAATATTTTTGAATTAGAGAATCATTCGAAAATTTAGGTTGGGTGTTTACGCTCGCACTTTGTTTTTGTTTTTGTTTTTTTTATAAAATTTTTGGGAAAATTAGCTTTTTTCCCTACAAACTACCATGTGCCGACCATTTGCCCCTATGAATTACCAACTTTACATTAAACCCCCATGTGAACTACCATTTCGTTACCAACGACACCCTACCGTTAGTCAAAGACGTAAAAAATCACGGTCACCGTCTCACATGCGGTGCACGTGCATTCTTTTGGATTTGTCTCCCCATTTTGTCCTTACAGTTTAAACTACGTCATTTTCATCACCATCAAGCTCTCTACCTCTGCAACCCATAGAAGAGCTCCCTATTCTGACTTTGAGCCAGGGCCGGCTTGACCACTAGGTGAGTGAGGCGCTCGCCTAGGGCCCCCGGATTAATGAGGCCCAAAAAACAAAATTGCTCCCCAAATGCTCCTCCAAACATATGAAGGATTATGCCCTAGCCGAGATGAAAGAAAAGACTCCTTCGAGAAATATTTCTTTTTTAGAACTTGGGCTACCAAACTCTCTTCGTTTTGCATGATTCTCTATCCTTGCTTAGCAAGCAAGGCCATGTTGAAAAGCTCCAAATCACGGTAACCCAACCCTCCTTTCTGTTTTGACAATCCCATCTTACTCCATTTAAGCCAAGCAATTTTTGAGCCATTGTTTTGATGTCCCCACCAGAATTTCGAGAACAAGGAGTTAATCCCTTGACACAGTGTTTTTGGTAATTTGAAAACACTCATGGTGTAGGTAGGTATGACTTGAAGCACAGCTTTCATTAGAACTTCTTTCCCCGCATGGGATAAAAACTTTTCTTTCCATTCGTTTATTCTGTCCCAAATTCGCCCTTTGATGCTTGCAAAGGATGTCATTCGAGACTTACCTACCATAGATGGCAGTCCCAAATATTTCTCAAAACAAGTTGTTGGGGTCACCCCCACCATTTTCACAAGAGTATCCTTTACTGTTTTTGGTGTGTTCTTACTAAACAATACTGAAGTTTTGTCCGTGTTTAATTGTTGTCCTGAAGCTCTCTCATATAACTCCAATGTTGTTTGGATCATTCCCCATTCCTGAGGACTAGCTTTACAGAACAGAACGCTATCGTCTGCAAAGAAAAGATGGGTAACTCTCGGCCCTCCACGGGCAATAGCCAACCCTATGATTAATCGCTCCCGTTCCGCCTTACGCAACAAGTGACTTAACCCCTCAGCACATATTAAA
>CM017321.1:41811687-41902528 GCA_006937295.1 Carpinus fangiana | reverse complement strand
GTATTCTCTTCTTCTCTCTTTGAGTTCGAATGAGCTCAAATGACAAATCTAGTGTATTTTGATCCAAATCTTTTTTGTGCACTTTTTATATTTTTGTTTATGTGTCAGTTATTGATTGAGGGTTGTAAAAATTGGGTTGTAAGGCTCATCCTGATATAATTTAAACTTATATTAAATAGTATTTCTCTTTTTTAGATTCTTATACATCTTTATTGCTTTTACCCAGCTAAAAAAAACTAGTCCATGAGATTCATAAACAATAATAAAAAATAAAAAAGTTCATAAGGTTTTTTTTTTTTGGTGGTCTTTTCTCTCTATTTCTCTTATATATCATTTCGTTGTTTTACTCATAACAAATCTTTTCTCCATCATATATAGTTTTTGCTTTTCTTTTTTTTGTAAGAACAACTTCATTGCACACAACAAAACAATTACAGAAGCAAAAATACAAGGGAAAATAAGAAAACACAGTAACCCTACCATGATAGACTACAAACACCTCAAAGCCCTGAAGAAGATCCATGAAGGTGGAAGTCACTTGGGAATGCAACTTTTGACAGTCGTGGCCCATTATGATGAATAAAACTATCAGGAATACAGAAAACCCTATAAACTTAGATCTAATCCGACTTCCAAAGAAGACAAACAGATTAAGGATGATGACTTAGATCTAATTTGGCTTCCAAAGAAACCAAAAAGACTAAGAAGAGCAAGAATAGCGAAAAAGAGATCTCCATCAAAAACAAAGAGTCTGAATCCCAAATAGTTTGGGTTAACAAGTAAACAACAAAAATACAGAAAAAAACTCAAAAAATAGCAGCTTCAGCAGAGGGAGAGGTGGAGGAGAGGATGTTGTCCAGCGTGTGAGGGCCACGCACCGACATGTTAGATCCACACGCAGAAGCGTGTGGTCCACACTCCGAAGCGTGGATGTCAGGGGGAGGCGCGTATAGTGTCACCGGGCAGCTGAGACACTAGTGAGGGTGGTGGCATGGCGCATTGCACGTTGGAACTGGCGAAGAAATGAAGATCTGATTTTGAAAAAAACCCATCGTAAAAAAACACAAATCCGGCCGAGAAACGCAATGGAGAAGGCGATTGGCGAGGAGGGAGACGGCTGCGTTGGTGGGTCGGGGATAAATTGTCAAAGACGATAGATAAAGCCTCGTAAAGAGACTAGAGGATCTAGAGAAAAAAAATTCTAGAGAGAAAGGAGTTTTTTTAAAAGAGAGAAACTCAGAAAATGGAAAAGGAAAGAGTAGTAAAGGTAGGAGGAGGAAGGAAACCATATCTGGTTTCCCTCCCCCTTTAGTGGCTGTTTGGTTGTTGGCTTTCTCTCTATTTTTAGGAGAGAGAAGAGAGAAAACGATTGTAGCTTCGAAATGAGTGTAAATTGGTTAGACTAAAAGTTTGTAATCAGCCAATGACATTATAGTTTTTGCTTTTCAATAGAGAGGAAATATTTCTACGATTTAAGGTAAGTTTTTCTTCTTAAATTTTCAATTATAATTTAATTTTTGTTTTTCATATTTGAGGTTTTGTAGACTCTTATATTAGACAATTTATTTGTAGTTTGTGGTTGTTAAAATTTAGTGGATGATTTATGTATTTTGATTTTTAGATAAAGGCAAGACCTTGTTGCTTACTTCTTATACTATTTTGACAAGACAATGAAGATTGTTGGTACAATTAACTGTATGTCGAAGGGCAAACAAAGAAAACTAGCAACACAGACAAAGATCGAGCAAGGGAGACTTGTGTGTTGACTAAAGATATATGTGATACTTAAGTAAATAAAATGCCTCTCAAGGAAGATTGTAAGAGATAGGATTTTTTTTTTTTTTGGGGGGGGGGGGGGGGAAGAATAATGCATCAAATAGTGAGGAAAAAATTTAGTACCCACCTATTATAGTGGTTGTCTCCTTTATACTCACTGTAAAATCCTCCTTGCATAATCGCCTTGCCACGTGGCACCCCTTCACTAGGCATGCCCTGACAGTACGAAATATCTCACTCAAGCCTCATGGTGCTGTCCTCTAGCCCCCATAATATGTAGCCAAGAGAACGCAACAAACATTACCTTTTGTGCAGTTGTTAGCTTTGTCCTCTAGCATACTATTATAGTGATATGACATGGATATGGATCCTTTGTGGTGCACCTCCATGTATTTATTGTGCGCCTTCAAATACTTAGTGGACCTGGTGTGATTCTTAGTAGATTGATGGTTTTGGGTTTCATTTCTCAACCTTATATGCCGATCTAAATAAGAGGGCCTAAGGGAGACTATTGGTAAGAAGATCCACCAGTTGCCTCTCAATTCCCATGGCCAACTTTAAGTCAATCAATGGAAATTCCAATTTGTGAATATGTCTCATGATGACCCTTCTTTCCTTTCCCTCATTTTTCTTTTTGGGTAATCCTAATGATGCGTTCATGGCCATATGGTTGGTTTGATGCTTGAGAGTGACAGAGACGCATTTAGTGTGTTATGACTTATATGAAGGATGGTTGTAGTTATTGCCTATCATTTGAAGGGGCATGGGCACATTTATTGTTTGTTTGTTTATTCTATGAGATCAAAAGTACTTTGTTGGTGGGATGTTTTGATTTTGAAGTGCATATTGGCGAGCCGTTTTAAAGGGATGCTTGGGCAAAGTGCTTTCTTAACTTCACCAATGTGTTCTTTGCGCTATCCTCTTTGCCTTTCTCTTCCTATTCGTACCAAATGGATTTATTTTAGTTCCCGTTGGATTTACTTCCTTTCTTTTTTATTAGGGTTTGCCAAGCTTACGCTTTTGCTAGTCATTTACCCAATCCAAAGCCGTTTGTCGGGATTGACTCGCCCATCTCGATGGCATTGTCTATCCTCTTTCTCTCCATAGAGCTTGCTCCCCCTTAAATTTGCGCCGAAATCTCCCTTTTGATGGTGCATGGTGAAGGTCAGCACAAGGTAAAGCCCCACAACCCTGTCGTCAGTTTGATTCGGGCTTTGTGGCATTCAAACTTAACCTTGGAGACTTTGAAACTCCTTTAATGTGAATATAATGTCTTAGAGTTGGTTGTGGTCAGCGTACCAGCCCCCACCTAAGGGGTGCTTGTGGTCGAGGGTCACAAATAAGGTTTTCATTTATGAGAGATGCTGAAGGTTGGTATATAATTCCCAATTCTGAACTTGTGCTATCTATGCTTAGGCTTGTCCCTTCACAGTTATTGCCCAAATGGTTGGAGAAACCTTATGGCTTGTTATTTCATGTGGCCAATGTTGTGCAAGGAAGAAGGGTACTGGTTGACCACATGGGATTTTTTATACTTCTATCGCCCTAAGCCAATAAATGATAGGACTTCAAGCTTTCACTTTCAAGGGGATTAGAGGCTCGTATCATTCCCGGGAAAATAGTTAAGCATTAAGCAATGGAATATAAAATTCTTTTTCGTCTTTTGAAGCGACTAGGAGTTCTGCAATTGGGACAATAAGATCCTTAACCGGCCGAATTTTTTTACTATTAATCGATCTTGGGGCCATCCTCCCAAGGACAATAAGCCCTCCCTCCTCTCCCTTTGTTTTTGTTCTCCCTCTTTTTCTTGCTTTTGCTATCTTTTCAAACTCTTTCAACATGAGACTAAACCACTGAAGAACATAGTGGAGCTTATAGGAAGAACATAGTGGAGCTTATAGGGCATTGGATTAGACTAAACAATTTAGATTGGTTGGTGACAATGAAAATTTCAAAGAATCTCTTCTTATTTTTTAATTGAGGATTGGTCAAGGAATGCATCTCGCATAAGCAAAGAAGAAATCTGAAGACACTATGTTGAGTAAGAAATGCGAGGGAGGCTCTACATTGAGAAAGAAATGTGAATGTGGCTTGTTGTCGAGCAAGAAACGTGAATGTGACATTTTAGAAAATGGAAGGTGCCGTGAAGCATACGAGCAAGAAGGCAAAGGTCATCATTGAGCATGGGTTCTACTTTTTTTCATAATGAAACAGTCCATTGCTCCTTGACTCGAGAGGGAAGGGGTGCAGGCTCTTCACACCCCTATCATCTTACAATCTTTGACTATTACAACATCATAGCCTTCGACCGGGATTTGTATAACAACAGCTTCTGAAGCGACTAATGCCTCCCAATGACCAACTCTTAGGGTGTGAGAAACTACAACAACAATGGCTAAGCGTGACTTTGGCAGTACGAGTGAGTCTGAGGAAGAGCATTTAGAACTTTGTTGAAAGCAGTTGGCTGAGTAGCCAATTTCCTCGATGGTTATTGCCTCAAATATACCATAGTCCATCATAGGAGTGGTGCCTGCTAAACCTTCATTTCTAGTAAGTAATCCTTTAATTATTTAACCGTCAATCACGCTAAGTCTTGAGGAAGATCGTCCTCCGAGAGAGACTATGAAGTGGTCCACCCTCCAAGGGTGCATGTGTGAAAAACTCAAAGTTGGTTCTCGCGTGGCCGAGAGACATAGAGTGTAACGCCCCAACATTAATTAATTAAGATAATAAAATTGGAGTGTTATTGTGACGCCCCGCCTGATGGAAATATCAATTAACTAGTAATTGACCTCACGGTGCGCCATCCCAGCCATGTCCTTCCAAGACACGAACTCCGGGAAAAATACTTTCCTCGTCGTAACGAGAAAATTGCAGTGGAAGACTTTAGCAAGATTATGGGATTAAGAGACAGTAATTGAAACATCACACAGCAATACCAGAAATAAAGTACTACATCCATAATATAACAAATAGTCATCAAATGTACTGGTCGTCAGACCATCATTAAGAAATAGATACAACCCAAAGTAAAATACATCAACATTGTTCACAAAAGATCAATAGATCAAAGCATAGACTTAAGCTTCAACAAAGTTAGGGAAATCAAAATCTCTATCATATCTGTACAGATAGATCCTCCTTCTTCCCACATCGTCCTAAGCCAAACGGGATCCATATCCTCAAAGATCACCCGTATCAGGTCCTGAACAATCACCCAAGTTGTCTTTGACGGCATCTTTGTCTAGTGCAGCTAAACCGCGCAATTATTCGTAATGATGAGGAAAGACATAAAATAAAGGGGGTAAGTCTAAGACTTAGTGATTTTTAACGCAGATAATACCCATGCCAGTTTTAGTAATGAACTCAGGTGTTTAATAAACAAAAGCAGTTCCATCATGACAGTTTAATTATGTGTGATATATATATAATAATGATATATGCATATGATGTAAATAATAGTCATAGTTCAATAGTATGGTCTATCCGAGATATTACCCCTTCTCAGCATGGTTGATACAGTTTCGAGGGACCTATAATACAACGCCAGTACCCCAGCCATTGTACAACATACCGTACGTAACATTAGTGGCACGATTGGATCCGACCCCGAGTGGCTCACACCAACTAATGACGTCCGTCCTGTAGTGACCGAACCAATGTGAATGGTTACATCAAGGTCACAAAACCAATGGATCCACAACCCTCACATATCGCACATATTTGATTATAAAGCTAACATGTATAGTAAGCCCATGGCCATTACTACCGCACGTACCGGTGTACCATGTCATACGATGCAATTATCTTGTTTGTATTTTATATGCATGTCATTTTACAAGTCCCACTTGGTTAACATGTTCAGTACAACGTTTTTCTCAAAAGACAGAGTTCATGTGCAATACGTATAAAATGTGAGAGTTGTAAAATATGCATGTTTGCTCAGTACACAAAATAGACGTGCAGTGCATGAAAAATAACAATGCGCATTATGTGAGTTAAAACTCACCTAGATCGATACGTGTCTCCGAAAACTACAAAAGATCCAGGTTCTCCAAATCTGTGAAAAACTTTCTATTAGTCCTAATTCTACTAAACAACTCTAAAGTAAGGGAAAATAGGAGCTACGAGGCGGTTGGAGAAAATAGGATTTCGCTGTCACACAGTGACCGTACGTCCGACTCGGGAGCGTACGTCCGCTGTACAATGACAAGCCGTACGTCCGGCATAACACCGTACGTCCGCTGTATGGGTCCTCAGGGAGAACCTCATTTTCTCTCCACAGTCTGCCTATTCTCTGACTCCTAGGGCTACTAGGAACAACCTCCATGCAACGTAACAATGCTAAGCTAACGAGAACGCTAACCCAAACGGGTTTTAAAAGCACAACTAAGCTAACAACTATAACTTAATGTAAAACGGACAGCATAACGGCATAATTAAAAGCTAAAGATTGAACGTTACCTCATTGAAACAAAACCGAAAGAGTTTCACCTCACGAACGTCTTGAAACTCGCAACGCCTCGCACACACGCTCACAACACTTGAAAACACTCTGGAAACACTTTGGCAGCCTAGGAGCGTTCTGAATTTGTGAAAAACACGAAGGGGGTAGGGTGCTATTTGTAGGCTCAGAAAAGCAGCGGACGTCCGGCCAAGGGGCGTATGTCCGGTGGTTCTTGCCTAGCGGTCCAAAGGCTGCTTTGTACGTCCAGGTATTATCCAAAGGGTATTCAAAAAGTAGCGTACGTCCAGCACTTTTGGCGTACGTCCGCTGTACGATTTGCAGAGCATACGTCTGCTCAAAGGTCCAAATTACCCCTCTAGTGTCCTTAGTGACCCAAAGCCCTAATTAAGTCCCCCAACTAAGCTACTTACGCCTAGTTAATAATTTGGGTCACTACAATTACTAATAGTGCATCTACACTAATTAACTTGTAATTAGATTGAATTACTACTTAGACGCTAAATATTAGAGTGATTATATAATGAAGAGTAATGGTCTGACCAAAAGCTAAATAACTTTGATATCATCATTTATCATCTATTTTATAAACACAAAGCTTCTAAGAGAAGGTAAATAGCAATAATTGTTACTATCTAAACTATACTATGCAAACTGTCTACACAAGGTTTCCGATTAGCATCTCCAGCTTTACGAATCACTTCAATCTATCTTTTTGATAACCTATTAAATTGCAAAACACCGACATATTTCGCAGGTGGAAAAATAACTACGTAAGTTCACAATTTAATAAGTAAATTATCACAAAACTTGTCATGCAGTGAACCTTATTTTATAAAATATAATTCCTTAACTTCACTAATAGAAAATGTCATGGGTTTTACAATTTGGTAAGTTTTTCCCTTAGTATGCTAGAATAAAAAATAGTTTTGTTAAATAATTGTAATATGCATAATTCTAGGGGCAGTTCAGATATTATTTTGATGCAAAATTCATGCTAATAAGCAGGGTCGGCCCAATGTATTTGGGGACCTTAGGCGAAATTTTGAAGTTGGGCCTTATTTTTTTAAATATTTAAATATTAATTAAATAATATCAATTTTAATATTATTATTATGTTCGTTCATGCTAGTAATATATTCATTATTGTTTCATGACTTCTAAGTTTAGCACTAAGATTTTTTTAGTCATTAGTTCCTTCACTGGCTAGTTGCATTCTATTACATTTTATTAGGGTCATAAATATTTGTAATAATAGAGTTAGATACATCAATAATATTTTCATTATCTTATAATTCTTTTGATGAATTTCTTATTCATTTATTAGTTTTTCACCTAAATTATCTTCAATATTTTGTTTATTGCTAATAACAAATTTATTTAAAATTCCTCTTAGAGATTCAATCCGTTATTTATTTATTTTTTAATTTTTTCATATTCATATGCATATTTTCTAGCATACATGTTTGATTAAAAATATTAACAAATTAAACAAACACGATTTAATTTTTTTTTGACTATAATAAAATAAATTGCAAAAATAGAACAATAAAACTTAATTTGGTAAAGGAATTATGAGCTGAAAAAACAAAACCAACCAAAAAAATCGTCAAAAACTCATTCAAAACTCACCAGAAAAAATCATAAGCACAGAAATAACATTACAAAAAGAAATCGATTTTTTTATGAATCCCTACCTCTTTGATACACCTGATTCAAAATATTAACAAATTAAACAAACACAATTTATCAAAAAAAAAAAAATATTTTGACTATAATTAAATAAATTATAAAAATGAAACAATAGAACCTGATTTGTTAAAGGAAAATGGAACAAATTGAACAATAAAACCTAAGCCAGAGAAAAATTTGAGCACGAAGAATGGAAGATGAAGATTGAAGGTTTTGGAGAGAAAATCTCATTATGCTAATTGTCTTGCCCCTAATATGTAAAACATATTGCACAACAAGTCAACAATCATTATTATCTCTACTCTCTATAGTCTAGAGTTTTTCTTCTGTCCGTTATGCGGCAACTTGTGCCTATGCCCCTAAATGAATAATATTTTATTCTCATTGTGCTTGGAAACTTGGAGTCTTGTGCTTGTGGCCTTGTGCAATGTGCTCTATTGTGCAGTGTGCTCTACAGCCAAGAAAGGAATGTGCCTTTGTCGGATAGGTGAATTTATTATAATTTTTTTTTTGAATTGTTATTATTTTATTATAAGTCTTATTAAATTGGGGCCTTTTTAAATTACTTATTTATTATGATTAGAGAAATTAAATTTTGATGAAATTTTTTTTTTAGGCCTTATTAAATTTTTTTTGGGGCCTTACATTTGTTTTTTTTGTTTTTTTCGGGCCTTAAATCTTGGGGGCCCTAGGCGCCGGCCTAACTCGCCTAACGGTTGGGCTGGCCTTGTTAATAAGATCCATAACTTTCCTCCATGTGGTGTATTTGAATTTTTACCCTTTCTTGATAGGGTTGATGTTGTCTTGTGGGACTTGTAGTATGACATTGGTACCATAGTAAAGCACACATATTGTCATTGTTATTGTCTCGTTCGGATGTAAACCTTATTTAAAACTTTATTCATAATTACTTATTATCCATAACTTTCCTCCATGTGGTGTATTTAAATTTTTACCCTTTCTTGATAGGGTTGATGTTGTATTGTGGGACTTGTAGTATGACATTGGTACCCTAGTAAAGCACACATATCGTCATTGTTATTGTCCCGTTTGGATCTAAACCTCAAGTTATCCACACTGCTAACGATATCGTCTATGTGACTACCACTCAACTATGGTTGTGTCGGTCACCTATAGAAGCATTGGATCTAAGGCTAAACAATCAATATAAATATCTCGACCATAGGGGCAAGCCTTTATATCCATGTGTTCGCCATTCGTATGTGATGATCCACATCATATGTTCAATTGTCATATTTCATTTAATAGATAAATATCTATCTCAATACAATTATAAACGTTTTGTTGATGTCATAGGCTCACAATATAATTATTTGATGATAAATGTGCATTTAAATAATACTTAGTTTAATAAACATATTGCATGATAAAAACTGTTAAACCGTTCCGTAAGCATTTACTCACATTGATTGTTTATCCTTTATTTCAAACATCTTAAAAGATAACTTCATGTCACTATAAATCATATTCTAATATTAGGCATGCAAATAACACACAAAAAAACCCTAATCATGCATTAAATACTCTAATTACACATTCCCTACCATCATCAATTGATCGATCCTCAAGGATTGATCGATCGATGCTCTGCCATTTCATTAATACTAAAAATTCATCTATAAAATATTAATCTAATGCGCAAGCAAGTCTCCTAGTGATCTCATAAGCTCTAATACTCATCATCTACCATGTACACACATTCCCAGCAGTCCTAGCTCCATAAATTACTTTAAAAATTGTTAAAGATATTAACTTTTATTCTTGTAACCAAAACCTATTGTTAATCAACTATGGAAAAGTGTTTCAAGTTACAATAATTAACAACTTTAACACATGTAATTAATAGATAGCTAAGCATGTTTAGGTGAGAAAATATACAACAAAAACATGCATAAAAATTTAAAATTAGAAATTTGGTTAAGCTTATTACCACAAGGTATAAGCTCTCCAAACTTTGAGGAATAAAACCTCCAATAAAGCCCTATCTCTCTCTCTCTCTCTCTCTCTCTCTTCATTCTTCCCTCTCTTTCTTTCTTTAGGGTTTGCGTCTTTGAAGTGGTCGAATATCGAGCTTAAGGTTCATACTTGGCCCTTAAATAGAGCCCTCCCATGTAACACGTTATATAATTTTCTCTCAAAACCATGTAGGTGTGCATCGATTGTTTGACTTAAATATCAATTGATCGATGTGCCACGTGCATTGATTGATCAATGGTGAGATCGATTGATTAATGTTCATCCTAATATTTTAAAAATCTTTTAACACTTATTGTGAAACACTTGTACATGTTGGTTTATGTATATAATCTTTTGTGAATTTAAAATATTAGTAAGCCTCGTGGTTTATAAACTGATGATTATTTAAAAATNATCGAGCTTAAGGTTCATACTTGGCCCTTATATAGAGCCCTCCCATGTAACACGTTATATAATTTTCTCTCAAAATCATGTAGGTGTGCATCGATTGTTTGACTTAAATATCAATTGATCGATGTGCCACGTGCATTGATTGATCAATGGTGAGATCGATTGATTAATGTTCATCCTAATATTTTAAAAATCTTTTAACACTTATTGTGAAACACTTGTACATGTTGGTTTATGTATATAATCTTTTGTGAATTTAAAATATTAGTAAGCCTCGTGGTTTATAAACTGATGATTATTTAAAAATAATTTTCACGTAATTAAACAAGGTGTTACATGGGGTTTCGAAGGCGGGTGACGTTCTCCTCACTGGAGTGTTGGAGCCTTCAATCATTCCGAGGCTGAGCACCGTCGAGGTAAGTAATCAACACACCAATTGCCAACATGATGTGGGGCTACCGTGGTGCTTTGGGGATAAAATGATTATGTAGCACCTTCCTCTTTGAATGTGCAAATTTTGAAGACCAATATGGTGCACACTACTCCTATTATTGAGACATAACAGCCCTTGAATCCTCCAAGGCTGCTGGGGCCTTCTAGTCATCCCGAGGAAGGTCATTTGAAGTCATTCATGCCTACTGGTGCGTCGGGATGAGGCCCTTCGCTTTGAGATCTTGTGGCGCCGTTGAAGGGACTTCTTCTCGAGGGCTATATGAAGGGAAAGGGAAAATGACTATCTAAAGGTTTTGGTTGAGGGAATGCGAGATATCATGATTAGGGTAAGTGCCTCGACTTTTCCTGTTCTACCCCGTTCGCTTTTTTTCTTTTTCTTTTTTCTTCCGTTTCACTCACTTTTTGCTTGTTTCATAATGCTAAATGTTGTAGCTCTTTACTTAGACTACAAGGAGGTTGAAGGGAGTGCTCAACCTGAAGTGGAAGTTCTTCGTGGATGACTCAAGCATGCAAAGAAAAACATAGCTTGGTTGAAAGATGCACTGAAGGGCAAGAATACTGAACTTGAGGCGACTGGTCGGGAGGCCAAGGCTAAGAAAGAGCTGGAGAGCATGTTAGAAGAGGATAATTCCAAGTTACAAGAGGAGCTAAATGGTGCAAAAGCCAAGTCATCCCATAAATTAGATTGAAATAATTGCTGCTCATCCCAAGCTAAGGAGGACCAGTGATGAATTGAAAGATGCAAGCAAAAAGCTCCTTGATTGCTTGGTGAGGAAGGCTCTCACTTTAGCCTAATTAAAAAGTACCTTGAAGGATTTGGGCGATGAGAAAGCCTCTTCCGGGGACCTTAGGCGTTGATGTAGAGTAAAGGAGGATGAAGTGGGGAACCTTCGATCTTAGATTAGGCACGTTAAAGGGGTTTAGGATGTTTCTTGGGAACAATGTATGGTTGGGGCTTCAAGATTGACAAAACCTCTTGAAAGGGTGTGGTGGCTCGATTATCTTGTCTAATTACTCTTAAAAAATGTTAATATGAGGGGGAACTCAATAAGATGTTAGGGTTTTTTTTGGGACTTTTGCTGATGTGGCACAGGTTTCCTAGCAATTTTCAGAAGTAGTTGGTTTTTTCCTTGCGACTGATGTTTACGCGCCTTCTTGTTCTTGCGCATGTGGGCGTGTGTCTTTTTCGGCGACTGTGATTCTAGCACCGGTGCTCCGGATTTTTCTTTCCATCTCTGGTGGATTACTCAATTCATGATTTATGGCTAGAAAAGCAAATCGAGGTCATGGCGGGAAGAAGATTTTAAAAGTTCTTGTTTAAGAGGCTACAGTTGATTTGGAGAATGCTTTGCGATCTGTGGATTGTGATGCAGATTTGAGTGAGGAGGAGGAGAATTGCAAGAATTTGACTTTGTCTTGTGAAAATGAGAAGGTGTTAAAACTGGATATACAGAGTTTACCTGTTGAAAATAGTTCTGGTAAGGTAGCTATGGAGGTTATGTCTAGCTTTCCTAAGGTGGAAGATGTGAGTCATTCTGGTATGCCTATTGAGGAGTCTCTTGTTCAGATTGCTTCGAAGAGTGGGGCTCAAAATTGGAGGAAGTTGTTTCAACATGAGAAATCCATTGGAGCTTTGCAGTATTTTGCTCTTTCTTGTGAGGATGGGGGAGTGATAGTTAAACCTCCACTGGAAGCAATTGAGGAAGGTATCTCGAAGTGATCTCCTTCTCTGGTAGGCCAATTTCTTGACAAAGCTCTTCCTTACTATATTGTCAAACGAATCGTGGAAAGCATTTGGGCTCAATTTGGGAAAGTTGAGGTATTCTTGTTGGAGAATGGCTTATATCTATTTAGATTTGCTTATGAGAATATAAGAGATGAGGTTATGGAGGCCAAAGTCTGGCATATTGCAAACAAACCTCTGATTTTGCGCAAATGGACTCCTGGTATGCAGCTCCTTAAACTTTCTTTATCTTCTGTTCCTATCTAGATTAAGTTGCATAATTTGCCAATAGAGTTTTGGAATGCTACATGTCTGAGTTATGTAGCTAGTGGTGTTGGTAAGCCTCTATGTGCATATTATGTTACTGAGAAACAACAGAGGCTTGGTTTTGCTAGGGTTTTGGTTGAAGTAGACATGGATTCTAATTTTCCTAAGGAGATAGAAGTTGTTGGTGTTGATGGAAATAGAGTTGTAGTTGGCATTGAGTATCCCTGGCTCCCTGTCAAATGTAAAAAATGTAAATCTTTTGGTCATCTTTCCCATGCTTGTTCTAAAGTTGAGAAACAGGTTTGGTTGCCTAAAAAACCTGAGCCTGTTCAGAATTTGTATGCTGATCTTGTGGCTGAGAAGGTTGTGACTAAGCCTAAATGGAATGTGGTTAGAACTTATAGAAGAACTTCTAGTTCAAAGGTCAAAGTCAGCCAGAAGCATTGGTCTAATTCTTTCCACCTTTTGGCTAGAGCTAATGATAGTTATGAATCAGGTGAGGTGAGAGGCTCAGGTACTTTTTCTTCTATTCAAAAAGTTCTTGAGACTGCTTTGGCTGATGAGAATGCTAAGGTTAAAGGAAAAGGTAAAATGGGGGCGGAGGAGGAGGTCTTAATGAGAGGTTTTTCCCCAACCTTATGAATTTCCTAATTTGGAATGTGAGGGGTTTGAATCATCATTCTAAGCATAGAGAGGTTAGAAGTATGATTCAGAGAGTATTATTTGTTTGATTGAAACTAGAGTGAAGATTAACAAAGCTGATAAGGTTAGAGATTGTATTGTTCCAGGTTGGGACTATATTTTTAACTATGATCAGCATTTTTTGGGGAGGATTTGGATATGTTGGAAAAAATCTAACTATGAAGTGTTGGTTTTGGATAAGAGTGAGCGAAGTATAAATTGTTCCATCAAGTCTCTTAATAGCAATTTCTATTGGTTTCATTCTTTTGTCTATGGGGCCAATAGAGGGGTGGATAGACAGCATCTTTGGACTTATTTGTGCTCTATGAAGGAGAAAGTTGGGACTAATCCTTGGTTGATTTGTGGGGATTTTAATGTGGTTAAGTCCTTGGCTGAAAAATGGGGTTCCGACAAACTTAATTCCTATGAAATTGAGTTTGGTAAGTGTTTGAATAATCTTGAGGTTCTGGATCTCACTTTTAGTGGTTGTTTTTATACTTGGACAAACAAAAGTGAGGAGCCTCGGTTTGTAGCTAGAAAACTGGACAGGGTTTTGGCTAATGAGTATTGGATGAGTTCTTTTGGAAGCACTGCTGTAGAATTCCTTGCTGGGGGTATCTCTGACCATTCTCCTGTTGTCATTATAGTAGGTGCTCTACAGAGTTTTGGCCCAAAACCTTTTAAGTTCAACAATTTTTGGATGGAACATAAAGGGTTTTTGGATTGGGTTAAGGAAGGCTGGAACACTTATGTTGAAGGGGCACCTATGTATAAACTGTATGTGAAACTTAGAGCTGTTAAAGCTGTGTTAAAAGAGAAGAATCTAGTTTGTTTTGGGAATTTGAAGCAAAGGGTTAATCAAGCTCGTGATAATCTGACTTTAGCTCAAAAGGATGTTCTTGCTACTTTTGGTAGTGCTGACAGTCTTCTTAAAGAAAAAGAATGTCTTCATGCTTATGTTTTTATTACAAAAGCAGAGGAGTTTTTATTGAAACAGAAGGCTAGGAATCAATGGCTCCAATTGGGAGATCAGAATAACAGCTTTTTCCATATAGCTCATAAAGTTAAATATGCTAATAGAACTATTACCTATCTGTGGGATGAGAATGGTGCTAAGGTGGATGGTGTTGGGCAAATTAAGAAAGTTGCTGAAGACTTTTATAAGAATTTGTTAGGAACAAATCAGGTGCATTTCAATGCTGCAAAAGCAGATCGAATTAGACAACTCATTCCTGTTGCTATTTCTTCTGCTCTTGCTTCTAATTTGGAGAGGGAAGTTTCTGCAAAAGAAATAAAAGACACTTTGTTTCATATGCATGCTAATAAGGCCTCTGGTCCTGATGGTTTCTCTGCTGATTTTTTTTAAGTCATCTTGGTCCATTGTTGGTAAGGAGGTAATTGTTGCTATTCAAGGTTTTTTTACTTCTGGTTCTTTGCTGAAGGAAGTAAATGCAACGATTCTCACTTTGGTGCCTAAGAAGATCCATCCTTCTGCCATGGGGGATTTTAGGCCTATTGCTTGTTGCAATGTTGTGTGCAAGTGTATCACTAAGATCCTTTCTAACAGGATGCTTCCTTTGTTGGGTGACTTGGTTAGTATGAATCAGTCTGCTTTCATTCCTTCTAGAAGTATCTCTGAAAATGTTTTGTTGGCACAAGAACTTGTGAGGAATTACCACAAGGAAAAAGGGAAACCTAGATGTACATTGAAGATTGATCTTATGGAAGCTTATGACTCAGTGAATTGGGAGTTTATTATTCATTGTTTACATTGTTTTGGGTTCCTTGATAAATTTCTGAGCTGGATTAAGGAGTGCGTCACTTCTCCTAAGTTTTCTGTTTGCATATATGGCACTTTAGTTGGTTATTTTGAGGGAAAGAAGGGGTTGGGGCAGGGTGACCCTATTTCTCCTTATCTTTTTGTCCTTGCCATGGAAGTTTTCTCTAGAATAATGACTGATCATACTGGTATTCATTCAGGATTCAGGTTTCATCCTAAGTGTGAGAGCTTGAGGCTTACTCACCTTTGTTTTGCAGATGATCTTTTGGTTTTCTCTGAAGATAGTTTGAGTTCCATTGCTGTTATCAAGGCTGCACTTCTTGAGTTTGAAAATTTGTCTGGCTTAAAAGTTAATCCTTCTAAGAGCTCTTTTTTCTATTCTAGAGTTTTTGACAGAGTGAAGTATGCTTTGCTTGAGGAGTTATTGAT
The DNA here is from genome assembly GCA_006937295.1 of Carpinus fangiana. NCBI lineage: Eukaryota > Viridiplantae > Streptophyta > Magnoliopsida > Fagales > Betulaceae > Carpinus > Carpinus fangiana. Next base: position 41,886,874 of record CM017321.1, on the reverse strand, counting down.
GAAGGAAGGTCACCTACCTGTGAGATATCTTGGTGTCCCTCTCATTTCTTCCAGGCTTTCTTCTGCTGACTGTGGGGCTTTGCTAGATAGAATTACTGGTCGTATAGACTCTTGGTTATCGAAGAATCTCTCTTATGCAGGCAGGCTTCAGTTGTTCTCTCTTTCCTTTACAGTTTACAAGTTTATTGGACAATGATCTTCATTCTCCCTAAGAAGATCGTCAATGCTATTGAACAAAAGTTTAATCGTTTTTTGTGGAATGGGAAAGGTGAAGGTGCAGCAAAGGCCAAGGTCTCTTGGTTTGATCTTTGTCTTCCTAAAAAAGAGGGAGGTTTGGGGTTAAAGAATCTAGAAGTTTGGAATCACTCCTCTATGCTTAGGCGTATTTGGAGCTTATTTGCCAAATCTGGTTCTATTTGGGTGGCCTGGGTGAAAGTTAACCTCTTGAAAAAAAAGAGCTTTTGGAGTGTAGGCATTCCTCAGAATTTTTCTTGGAGTTGGAGGAAAATTCTAAAGCTGAGGGATATTGCCAAACGTTTCTTGAGGTTTGAAGTTGGGAATGGAGATAATATCCATATGTGGTTGGATTGGTGGCATCATGCAGGGATCTTGATTGAGCAGTATGGTTTTAGGACTATTTATGATGCTCATAGTCATATTGAAGCAAAACTTTCCTCTGTCATATGCAATGGGGAATGGCTTTAGAGACCAGCTAGATCAAATGATCTAGTTGAGATACAAGCTAGACTCCCTGAAGTTAAATTGGGGATTTGTGATAAACCAGTATGGACTGCTTCTAAAAGGGGTTCTTATCTAAGCTCTGAAACTTGGGAAGCTCTTAGAGAAAAGAGAGATGAAGCTGTTTGGTGGAAATGCTTTGGTTTCCCCTTGCTATTCCTAAGCATACTTTTATTATATGGCTTGCTATGAAAGGTAGGCTTCTTACAGGGGAAAGATTGCTCAAAATGGGATATCAGGGTGAGGTGCAGTGTAGCTTCTGTCATGTCTATGTGGAGACTCGTGATCATCTTTTCTTTGAGTGTAGTTTTAGCTCCAGAATTTGGAAATTCTGCTTGCTCCGATGCAAAGTTGAGCAGCCTCCTATTCTATGGGATGATATTTTGCAGCTTGGCTGTAAAAGTTGGGGAAAGAAATCTCTGCATTTTTTGCTTTGTTGTTTGGTTTTTGGAGCTGTTGTTTATAATCTTTGGCACACCAGAAATGAGCTTAAACATGTTGGTTCACCAAGTATTGAAGAGCAAATCTTGAAAAAAGTCATGTGGGAAGTCCGTACTAGATTGGCTGGAAGAGGAAATTTCCCTAGAACTAGAGGAAATATTTCTTTGTGGAATTTGCCTACTAAGATGCTTGTTTAATGTTGGCAGTAGGCTTTGTTTTTTTTGTATTGTTTGTTTTCCTCTTCTGTATAAGGTTTGTTTCCCCTATTTTGTTGGTTTTTCAGCTTGTAAAGGATTGTTAAGTGCTTGAGGTGTTGCTCTGGTTTTAAGCTGTGGTTTTTAATGAAAATTCTCATTTATCGAAAAAAAAAAACTCAATAAGATGTTGAAGTTCCCAAGAGATAGCCCAATCGGTTAGGAATCACGCCTTATGAAGCGGAGGTTACTAGTTCGAATCTCCCCTCCCCCTCTTGTGTGGACATGTCAAAAAAAAAAAAAAAAAGATGTTGAAGAAGCAAAATATACGATATCACAAATGTAGATAGCTTGTAGCTACATATCATTTTAGGAAAAAATATATAAAAAGCTCTTCAAACTAACAGCCGTTTGTGATAGAGTCTCACAATGTTTAAAAGGTACTAAAGTAGCCCATTAAACTACCGAAATGTATAAAAATGACCACTTATTTTTTTTATATTCTTATAATACCCCTATTCTTATAACAATTAAAATAATAAAATAATTGTAAAAAAAAACCAATTTTTTCTTCTCTCTTTTTTTTTTTCAAAAAAAAAAAAAATCTTAAACACAATTTGTTTAACTCTGCCACATAGGAAAAAAGGGAAATGCTACAAAACTATTGTTTTTTTTTTTTTTGACATGTCCACGTAAGGGTAGGGAGAAGGAGGATTTGAACTTGTGACCTCGACTTCATAAGACGTGGTTTACAACCGATTGAACTACCTCTTGGGACACTACAGAACTATTGTTGATTGCTAGCATTACTAAAAAAAAAAAAAAAAAAAAAAAAGAATATCCTTCTCTCTCAATAAATAGTTAAAAAAAAAAAACAATAAAAACAAATCATCCATAGAGGGAATCAAGGAAGCATCCTCACGAAACGTGCACCCGTAACTCTCTTCAGGCACAGACAGAAACGCTCTAAAACCGGAATTGACCGAAAAGCCCTTGCTCTCCCCCACTCTTTCCCCCTCTCTAAGCTTTTCAGATTGCGCTCCTTCCCAAACCTCAAAACCTACGGTCCTCGATCGGAATTTCACTCCGGCCTCGCCGGAAACATCTCGGCACCGGATACAGATTCTAGAGAGAGAGAAAGACGTCGCGATTCTCAGAAATGGTGGCGCTCATTTGACTAGATCGTCAGTGCAAGTCTCGGTTCGTTCTCGAACGTTTTCTTTGTTTGTATCTACTATTCGAGCCTAATCGTTCTTTTGTGATTCTTATCCATTTATTCTTCTTGAATTTGAAAACTCCAATCTGGTTTTACGACTTCTTTGATTACATTTTGATTCCTCAAATCTAAGCTTTAGCTGGCAATTGATTTCTATTTTTTTTTGGTTAAATTTAATCTTTAATTTATGTATGGTTGAGCTTTGTCTGTGTCTGTGATTGAGAAGCTATTACAATTACGCTGATTGTTTGGTTGCCTAGAAAGCTGAGTGAAAGGAAAGGAAAGGAATACACTTTTTAGTCTTACTTTTTATAAGTCTATTTAGTTCGTAGCAATCGACGTTACTACACATAACCAGTCAACTTTATTTTAAAATCTTACGAGTATGTATTTATGTATGCACATGTTGTTTCGTCATATTAGTTGGTTGCAACACTTAACATTCATGAAGTCTATTCCTATTAAAATTATGAGTTCAATGAAGTATTTGTTCTGGATGGATAAAGAATTCAAAATGTCGAATAGTTTGCAACGCTTACACAAAATGTTGCTAAAAATTATTATTATTATTTGTTTCTAAATAAAAAAATTGTATGAGAAAGTTTTTAACCGTTTATTTTACTTTCCTTTTCCTTTTAATTGGACAAGTATTGCTTATTATGTATACATTAAAAGTATTATTACTACCATTTGATTATTGTGGTTCCTTTTTATTTTTATTTTTTTTATTTATTCATTTATTTCGTCTTTAAATGCAGTGTAAAAGCTTATTATAATGGGAATAGAGTTTCTTTATTACTTCTTTCTTTCTTTCTTTCCTTTTTTTTTTTTTTTTTAATTCTGCTTTCTTGCGCACTCAGAGTATCAGCATGGGTTTACCTTTGGGTGGTGAGGGCCCTGCTATACTGCAGTTGCAAAAATGGCGCCCCTCTCAGGCCCATCTGAACCTGTCAGAATTTCGTGAAGCTTTCATTTCTCCTACAAGACAGTTATTGTTATTGCTTTCGTATCAGTGTGAAGCTATGTTGCTTCCACTTATTACCGGTGAGTTTTACTAACTCAATTGTCTCTCTTATTTGTGCTTTTGACTCTCCCAGATTGCCTAACATTTCTCAGTCATATGGACCTACGTGTGTGCGTGTTTGACAGGCAGTTGCTTAACCTTTTTTATTTGCCTGCAGGGGACTCTATAAGTAGTAATGGTTTTGACAGTAGGGAATGCACATCTGGGTCAGTTGTGGATTTTGATCATGATTTTTCTCTTGAATCAAGATCTCATAATTATACTTTTCTTGGTGATGTGAACTCAATGGCTTGGGGTATATGTGGTGATACCTATAATCAGCACAAGGATACTTCATTTAGAGAACTTCTATTTATATCTGGCAGCCATGGTGTTACTGTCCATGCTTTTTGTGAACCCAATGGAGGCAGTGCAATGGCTAGAACCGCACCAGAGGGTGACTTTGGGCAAGGGAGGTGGGTGGAATGGGGGCCTTCTGCTACACTAGCTCCACATATGGAGGTGCAGGAACCTTCCATCTTGTGTTGTGAACCCCCTGGAAATGTTGTAGGTGTAAACACAGCCAATGGAACTAGTGAAATTCCACAAAATACTTCTGAAGTAGGTGATGATTTGTCAAGAGGAGTTGCTTCTAAGAAATGGTTGCAATCTTTTTTTGTTAAAGTTGAAACTATCAAATCTGATGATACCGTATGGACCAGGTTCCCAGATAAATCATCAATTCCTTGCTCGGCAGAGGTTGTTTCATTCAGCCTTTTCAATAGTAACTTACCACTTCTCGACTTCTATTACAAAGGAAACTCCGAATCAAATAAGGAGAGCTGGCAGGAAACAGTTCTTGATTCAGCAAATTATACATTTATCAAGTCGAATTCGGCATCACCTGTTTCAAATTTGAAGTCTGATGTTTTGTCCAATGTTTTCAGTTCTGGAGTGAATGATTTATACAAGTGCTCCAGGGTGTTCTCTAGCAATTCACATCACTTAATTGGATTCGTTTTAACATTGGTGGATGCTGTTACTGTTAATACTAGCGATGAAAGTGAAAGTAGCTGGAGCAACAATTTACTTCTTGTTGCTAGGTTAGAGAGTTGGGGAATCCAGTGGGTTTCCTCGGTAAAGCTTGAAGAAAGTCTAAACATAGGTCCAGTGGTTGAGTGGGCCGACTTCTGCTTTTCTGATAACCTTCTTGTTTGTCTTAATGCATCCGGCTTAATCTTTTTTTATGCTGCAATGTCTGGTGATTATGTTGCATGTATAGATGTTTTACAAACTTGTGGACTTAATCCTCAATCAGCTTTCCTGGAGAAAGAAAAGATTTCTGCAGGAATACATATTAAACAAGTTGATGAAGTTCGTGAGAAGTCAACTTATCAACTTGCTGCTTTTTCTGGTAGAAGAATGTTTAAAAGGTTGCTCGTTGATTCACATACTTCTCTCTTAGCAGTGGCTGATGAATATGGTGTAATATATGTAATTCATGCCGGAGACTATATGCCAGACAAGTATTATAAATCTGAGAAATTGCTTCCACATTTTCAGCATTTGGGACTTGGTATGACGGTTGGTGGTTCTGATATTGGCACCCAAAGGGTGTATTCTAGTTATTCTGGTCATCTTAAATCTAATATGTCATCCATGATGGGCGGGAGTCTTTCCTTTTCAGATAATATTGGAAGTAAGGTACCTCAAAAAATCCGAAACTTGAACCTTCAAGGAAAGTGGACAGATCAGAGGTTTCATGATTCTGATGTACCATCACACAGTTTGCGAAAAATATTTCTTTCCACTTATAGATTTAATGAGGACGATTGTATCTGTTTTTCTCCTCTGGGAATTACCCGGTTCGTTAGAAAACACCATATGAAGAATCAAAAGGGTTCTCAAATTGTTCATTTCGATCTGCATGCAGAGTTGGCAGTTCATGATGACAGCTGCTTGAATGGGCATGAAATGTTTTTTCTCCAAGGTAGGAAGGAAGCATTTGTTGGAGAAGCAGTTGGTTGCACTTTTGGAGGATGTTTTTATTTGGTGACAGAAGGAGGTCTTTCAGTGGTTCTTCCCTCTATTTCAATTTCATCTAATTTCCTTCCTGTTGAGACCATTGGATATCGGCAGCCAATTATTGGTAGAGGCATTGGATGTCAAGTTAAGGACACATTGGAAATTAATGAATCAAAACAGCGCTGCCCACCGTGGAAACTTGAAGTTTTGGACAGAGTTCTTCTGTATGAAAGTCCTGAAGAGGCAGATCGCTTATGTTTGGAAAATGGTGAGAATAATTGAAATTGAACTTGTTTGACATTCTAGCTTTCCATTGATGTATATACTTTGCAAGGATTTTCTATTCTTAATTTTGTTCTGGATCAGTGTTTCATATTCTGTATTTTAGCCTGGTTTCAGTTTCTAATTTATTTCACATGATTATTTTATGAGTTTTCTACATATAGTTCATTGGTTGGAGCAAGCTGATGAACAGTCAATGTTTATATCACGTTATTGTTTGAAACTATTACCATATCTAGAAGACTTTTGTTATGATAGTTTGTCTTACATTATTTTGGGGCTGTGTGGTGGGTAATGGTGTTTTTTTTTAAAATTTTTTTTATAAATAATTAATTCATTGAAAAACGCAAAGGGGTGCAATCCTAATACACATGATGTATACAAAGAAGGGCCTCGCTAAAGGCAAAAAGAAGAACAAAATTCCACAAATGAAGACAATATAAAACCGGGAAACATTAAAAGCCTTTGCCCAATTGAATATGGTCTTGACCAAAATGTTTTTGAGCTCGTCATGCGTCTTCTCATGATCTTCAAAACATTGTGCTCTCCAAATTGTCCACATTAAACACAATGGGGTTATTCTCCACACATCCATAACTAAATGATTACCTCTCTGACCTCGCCAACACACTAACAAATCTAACACTCTTCCAGGCATAACCCATGTGTGGTGGGTAATAATAAAAGTGACTGGAGTAGATGTCTCATCGACACTAGATTTCAGTACAAATTAGACAGTTTGTGTGGGTGAAGGGACTGAAAACTATATGGTGATCGGGTGTAGTAGGTGGGTGGTAGACCAAAACAATTTTCGAATTTCTGTTATAATCATTTTAAGATGGAGACAAAGGGAATCCTTGTTAGGGTGCTGAAACAAGCTCTCAATGGAACTAAAAAGCCAAAGCCAATGTTATTGGTCATTAACAAGTGTTGGTTCCACCTAAGTGGGGTCTTAGGAGGGATGGCTTGGAGATAGTTGTACTTGTTGACATTATTTTGAAGTGACTACTCTCTAGAACCCGACCTGTGAACTTTCTCTTGATCCTTGTGACAATATTGTGTCAAAGCCAATGTTATTTGGAAGTAATATGTCTTTTACGGAGCCATGCATAACATCTTCTATATAAAAGTATTAAGACTGAAATTTGGAAAATGAATCATGACCTTTAGTATAAACTAGTCATAATCACAAGTGTGAAATATAAACAAGACACTCAACCACCGTTAAATAGAAATTGTATACAAAAATACTGTTCAAGCATCCATGAATATTTACGAGTACAGTACTAAGAACAGTAATATTTCCTTACTTTTCAAAAAATAAAACAGTAATCTTTCCCTTCATATTTGCTTGCTGGTCCTGCATCATAAGTAGGATTTATTGTTTTTCATTCCAATATAAACATTGGTTGTTGGACATGGCAAATTTCTGAGTCCCAGGTTAGTGATGTGACTTGCTTGCATTTTAGTACGAGCATATGTGCAAAAGAACCACTAAAAATTGAAATGAATTTTGTATTTATGCTCGCATAGGTTTTCAATGAGCAGAGCACGATGAACCTGCTCTTTTTTGATGATTTTTTCGAAGCATTGAAGTCTTTCACAACATCAGTCTAATGTTAGACACAGTTTGCACAAGTGTTGCATGGACTGTTGATAAGGTCAACATTAAGTTGTTAGATAGATCTTGCATTGTGTAATTGCATCATAATAGGCTATACAATTTAATTGTTTGTTAGTTTCACATGGTTGACTCAATATCATATTTAGATGTCATAATGCGAGTTAAATCACCAATTGTTTTAAAAGCTTTAGCTGACGGAAAATAATGAATTTAATAATTTAATTGATATTCTAACTCTCTCCTTCACACATGGGTCTAGACTCCTTTTTATGTATGGGCTAAAATTCCTCCTCAATAGGTGTAGTCTGACATGTGGTCTATTTAATTAGAATGGGGGTAAACTATGAATACATGATTCGAATTTAGGGCCATTGCTCTAATGGTATATTAAATCATCAAATGTTCCAAGCGGAGGGATTCGTGGAACAAGTGAAGAGATGGTGGGATTCCTATCATGTTGAAGGTAATCCGAGTTATGTGATTGCTTGTAAGTTGAAAGCATTGAAAGGTGACCTCAAAAAATGGAATATGGAGGTGTTTGGTGATATTGGAAAACGCAAAAAGGAGTTGGAGGAGGAATTGGGGGAGTTGGATCGCATTGTTGAAAATAGAGAGTTAACGGTGGAGGAGATAATCAAAAGAGATGAGTGCTCTCATAATTTGAAGAGGACTCTTTTTCAAGAAGAGGTGAGTTGGAGGCAGAAATCGAGGGCACTGTGGCTGAAAGAGGGCGACCGGAATACCGGGTATTTTCACTGGGTGGCCAACTCGCATAGGCGATATAATACAATGGCTGCAATGATGGTGGATGGGAATAGGACTGAGGATCCTGCAGTTATAACATATCACATTGTGCATTTTTATAAAACGTTGTATTCTGAACAATTCCAGGGGAGACCAACTAGGCTTTTCGCTCCAATGATGGAAAATGTTGGTTCCATTGATGAAGGGGAGAGAGTGTGGATGGAACGAGAGTTTGCGGAAGAAGAGGTTTGGGAGGTGGTGAGGAAGATGAAGGGTGATAAAGCACCTGGACCTGATGGTTTTCTCTATGGCATTTTTTCAGAAATGTTGGGAGGTGATTAAGAAGGACCTGATGGCAGTGTTTAAGGAGTTTCATGAGACAGGAAAATTTGAGAAGAGTCTTAATGCGACATTTGTGGCACTCATTCCTAAGAAAGCGGGAGCAATGGAGATTAAGGATTTTCGCCCAATCAGTCTAGTAAGTGGGGTGTATAAAATCATCTTGAAGGTGTTGACTAGTAGGTTGAAATCAGTGATGGGGAAGTTGGTGTCACAGACGCAAAGCGCTTTTGTACCAAGTAGACAAATTTTGGATTCTATTTTGATGGCGAATGAATGTGTGAATGGCAGGATTCGATCTGGGGAACCAGGTATTATTTGCAAGCTAGACTTGGAGAAGGCCTATGATCATATAAATTGGGATTTTTTATTATACATGTTGGAGAGATTCAGTTTTGGGGAAAGGTGGAGAGGTTGGATGTATCAATGTGTCTCCACGGTTCGGTTTTCAGTGTTCATAAATGGTACACCTGAAGATTTCTTTAACAGCTCTAGAGGAGTGAGGCAAGGGGATCCGTTGTCCCCCTTATTATTCGTGGTGGTGATGGAGGCATTTAGCAGAATGATGAATGTAAAGGTGGAAAGAGGGCTTTTGGCAGGTTTCTCGGTGGGTTCGAGGTCTTCTGAGGCAATGGATGTTTCGCATCTATTATTTGCAGATGATACACTCATAATTTGCGAGCCAAAGGTGGAACAGATTCAAAATTTGAGGTGCTTATTGTTGTGTTTTGAAGCGACTTCAGGGTTGAAAATAAACCTGTCTAAGTCGACGATTGTTCTGATAGGTGAGGTGGGTAACTTGGAAGTTCTATCAAGCATTCTTGGATGTGGGGTGGATTCGTTGCCCTTGACATACTTGGGATTACCTTTGGGAGCTACTCACAGGGATACTTCTATATGGGATGCGGTTATTGTGAAGATGGAGGCAAAGTTGGCAGGGTGGAAGCGGATGTACTTATCCAAGGGAGGTAGAATGACTTTGATTAAAAGTACGCTTTCTAATATACCCACATATTATCTATCGTTGTTTCAAATCCCAGTGAGAGTGGCAAAGAGAGTGGAGAAATTACAAAGAGACTTCTTGTGGGGTGGTGTAGGGGATGACTTTAAGTTTCACTTGGTTAATTGGTCAAAGATTTGCATGGCTACGGAAGCGGGGGGACTAGGGGTACGAAATTTGATACATTTTAACCAAGCCTTATTAGGTAAATGGTTATTGAGGTTCGCCAATGAAGGAGCGGCTTGGTGGAGGAAACTAGTGGTGGCGAAGTACGATATAATGAGGGGAGGGTGGTGTTCTAAGGAGGTAGGAGGAACTCATGGGGTGGGAGTGTGGAAAGGCATTCGAAGGGGGTGGGATACTTTTAAACGATATGTGAGGTTTGAGGTAGGAAACGGGTCTTGAGTTTTATTTTGGCAAGATGTGTGGTGTGAAGAGCAGCCTTTAATGAATGCTTTCCCTGCATTGTTTACTATAGCATGTGCAAAGGAGGCATGGGTGGAGGAGAATATGGACATAGTCAATGGAGCTATTCATTGGAATGTACTATTTATCCGGCCGGTGCATGATTGGGAATTGGAAGAGGTGTTGAGATTTTTCGAGTTGCTGTATTCTCAACAAATTAGGCATGGTGGAGAGGATAAAATTTGATGGATTCCATTAAAGAGAAAAATCTTTGAGGTTAAGTCATATGATAAGATGAGAATCAATTCGAAACCGGTGGATGGCCCGTGGAAGAGTATTTGGAAGAGTAAAGCTCCCCCGAGGGTAGCTTTCTTTGTGTGGACAGTGGCTTTGGGGAAGATACTAACAATGGACAATTTACGTAAGAAGAACATTATAGTGACGGACTGGTGTTGTATGTGCAAGAGGAGTGGTGAATCTATTGTTCATTTGTTATTGCATTGTGAGGTGGCGGTGGAGATATGGAATATGGTATGTCAGTTATTTGGTGTTATGTGGGTGATGCCACGTAATTTGAAGGATTGTTTGGTGAGTTGGAGAGTACAAAAGGGTAATCGTACAGTATTACAAACATGGAGAATGGTGCCCTTGTGTGTAATGTGATGTTTATGGAGGGAAATGAATGCACGGAATTTTGAGGATTGTGAGCTTGGATTAATGGAGCTGAAGAAAAGGGTGGTTCGAACACTCTTCTCATGGAGAGTTATGTGGCATTCCTCGCAAACAACACTTGTGGAATTTCTAGATTTTTGTGCGACTTTTTCTATTTTTTTTTTTTTTTGGTAAGAACGACTTTTTCTAGTTAAAAGCTTGTTTTGTGGGCTCTTTTTGTATACTTCCTGTGTACATGGGTTGCACCCCTTGCGCTTTTAATAATATTGTTTTTTTACCAATAAAAAAAAAAATCATCAAATGTTCCAAAAGGTTAAACTGATGGAAATGATAAATTTAATGGGAGCAGCTTACTTTTAGTTCACTCTTTTTCATTTTCTTCCATTTGTAATTTAGATTTTTTTACATCATCTAAGTTTGATCCTATGTTCTACTATAAAACACATCTATTAATGAAAATCTTTCTTAGTCACTTCCTTAACTTACTCACTCCCTCTAACTCAATCACTCATTCACTCACCCCTCTTCCTCCACGCCTAACCCCTAACCATTATAGCTACCGCTGCCACTAGCACCATCGCCGCCACCGAGGTAGTTTGTCGCAATCTACAGCAACACTGTCACCATACCTGAAATTCAATCTAAGGAGTGGGTGTATTGTTTTACTACTTTTTGGTAGACAACTTGGCCTTCATGCCATGAAGTTCATCAAATACATAAATAAAGTGGCTCTTCCCTCATTACATAAATCCATCCATAATAAAGTGCCTCTAAAATTCTATTGCATCCAAATCAATCAAGATCTAAGTAGTTGTTCAATAAACTTCCATACTTGTCACATGTAGTATCTGAGTCTTGCGCATTTAAGGAATATGAAAGAGGTATGTGTCCTCTTGGTTTTCTTGACCAATCTTCTCTCATTACATAAATCCGTTAGTACCATTTGTCCAGTCATTTTTCCGCCACATATCACTTACCCATTCTGTTTCTAGTGCTTTTAGCCACAAGAATGTTGTCCATATTGGACAAAGTTTCTGAAGGTTGCAACCCACAAAGCCAACAAAACAGTGCTTCCACAAAGCATTTGACCTCCTCAAAACTCGTGCTGCTGCCGTTGCCAATTCCCCCTTCAAGTGTAGGTCTTGTAGGTCTCCATAGTGCAATTCAAGCCAAACTTTGAGGACTCCAAGCCAAATAGACACAACTCACTCCAACCTTCAAATCCAAGCTCCTGCAATCCAATCCCAAGCCAAATGCCAGGAAAACCAAATATATTCGAAAGAAACCCAATTGGTTCCATCTGAAACCAAATCCCAAGAAAGTCAATTCAATTCTACTAAGACCCAATTGACTCCAAACCTTCAACCCCAAGACAAATGCAAAGAAACCACAATTCACTCCCAAAGAATACCAATTGGTTCCACATCCAACCCCAATCCAATTCTAAAGAAACCCAATTGAGTCTAACCCTTCAATCCCAAGTGAAATCTAAAGAGTCAATTTACAACCCTCCAAAACCAAGAGAAAAACTGAAGAATCTTTCCTCAAATGGATGTCTCCTTGGATTAGGAAACATCCATTTGAGTATGGTGCTATTGGTGCCATAGATTGCAACATGCGACCTTGGTGGCGACAATGACTATGGTGACTTTGGGGTGATGGGTGTGGAGGAGGAGGGAATTGGGGGTGGGTAAGTGAGTGAGTGAGTTGGAGAGTGCGTGAGAATGATTTTTATTTAATTATGTGACTTATTGTAAACCATAAGGTTAAATTTAAATGATGTGGCAAATTCTTTTTTGATAAGTAAGTTTTTTGGCCCCAAGGGAGGGGTAAGGAGAGATTCGAACTAGTGACCTCTACCGATTGGGGGAAAGGAGAATAAATTTAACTGTAGGTGAGCCGTTCCTAAATTTAATCCTTAATTAATGTTCTAACAATGTGAATTTGGAGCTTTTAAATTTTTTTTTTTCATTACTTATGTCCGCCTAGTGGTGCTTCATTGACAACTTCACTTATCAGGTGGGGAGGGGACAGGTTCATTTAAAAGTGCTGGTTGATTTATCCGTCGAGATATTTAGACCTTTCCTACTTTAAAGTTCTGTGATAACTCCATGTAAGCATTTCTTGATGTGTCATTTCCCTCTTTGGGCTAGACTTTTCTTAGCAAGAAGTCAATGATCTCTGATCTAGTGGATTTTGTATAAGCTTGTTCAACTTTTGTCCAAATGGGAAAATCGAAGCAATTTAGATATGCTTTTTTATTTTATTTTATTTATTTATTTTTATATAAGTATATATTATTTACTTTTGGGGAAATTCGAACTTATGCTCTTGAAGTAAATATTATTTAGATATGCTTAATGTGGAATATTGGCATTATCATGAATCATCATGTATAAGTAAAAGAAGATATTGGTGTATCCTTACAAAATTAATTGGATATTCTGCAAATTAGATTCCGTGGGATCTTCTGGTTGGATATGAGTGGCTGTAGAGTAATCAAAAGTCAGACTAATGCATAGCATCTTGTGGGGTAATCGGTTGGCACAGCAGTTATACTAATATGAAATTATAGCCTATAAAAAAAAAAAAGTTGGTGTTCAAACTAAATGCAATATATCATTTTTTATTTAGGTTGAATCAATTTGTGGACAAGAATAAAATGACTAGAGTCGAGTCTTCAAGGTTTATGCAACACACACACACGCACTATAGCCTTAATCATATTATTATTATTATTTTTTTTGATAAGTAATGTGAATTTTATTAAAAAGGTGCAGAGGGGCGCAACCCTAAATAAAAATATGTGCAATAGGACTCCTACGAAATATACTAAGGGCACATGTTCAAAAAATCTTCTAAGGTCGGAAACTCATCTCGATGATGCGCCATTGCTCACAAATGTAGCATAGAAATCATATTCTTCCTCACCCCATCCACCAAGCATTCCTTATCCTCAAAAAGTCACGCATTCCTCTCCCTCCAAATGCACCAAATGACACACAAGGAGCCATCCTACAAATAGTTTTAGCAAGATCCCTTCCCCCCCGCATGATTCCAACAAGCAAACAAACCTAGGACCTTTTGCAGCGTAACCCACTTCATCATTTTATTATTATTTTATATTTACATTTGATTGTTTGAGGGTCTTCCTTTTTTTGAGCATATTTCTTTGGGCACTTATACTAAATATGTAATCACTTGTAAACAGTACATTGTTTTGGTGGGAAGAATATGATATTTTTTAATAAATCTGTTATTTTTTATTTTGGAGAAATCATAGTTCCAAAAGTTCAGAATTAGCAGTTGGAGAAGATTTTAGAAACCAAATTACATGCAGGGCTACAATACTAAACTAATTTCGTTGGTTTTTGCTCTTTCATATTAACATGTGATGGATACTTTTTTTTTTTTTTGATAAGTAACATGTGATGGATACTTGTTCATTGAAAAATGCTCCATTTTGGGATATGCTAAACTGTGTTTGAGTGCTTCTATGACATCTGGATGCTGCCATGTCAGGGTGGGACCTAAAACTTTCACGGATGCGTCGGTTGCAAATAGAGTTGGACTACTTGAAATTTGAAGAAATAGAGGGGTAAGATTTTATTTTTGATATACCATTATTACTTTTCCTTTTTGTCAAATTACTTTCTAGGCTGCTTGCTTTAAGTATATGATTTATGATCTTAGAGTACATATTATAGATATAATATAGGATGCTCTGCTAAAGAAAGAAAGGGGACAAAAAACCTAAAAAACAGATGGACCCATTAGTTTAGCATCAATTGCCTTGAAATAAGGATATGCGTTACTCTTTAATTTATGCAAGCAGTAGCGTAATTCTCAATTCCTGTGTTTTCTGGAATGGCCGGGTATGTGTACATGTATTTTTCACAAACCATTGGTCTATTCTAGAAAGGATCTGATTATCTAGTTCTGATTTAGATTAAGACATACACCCTGATTCTAATTTTATAGGAATCTAAAACAAATATAAACATGTTAGAACTGAGACTCAATAGTAATTAAAGTAGCACAGGTGCTGATTAGGTGCAACTAAATGTAGAGACTATATTTGAATGATTTTGGTGTTTATGCTTGCTTTTTGAGGAGCTTTCACCTGCATCACCCAGTCTACCTGCAAACCTCTTCCTACCTCTTTTAATAGGACCAAAAGAGAGCCAATCAAGGAGAAAGAATTTGATTCTATACTTTGAAACTTGAATGTCAGAGAATCTCCTTACAATTATCTAGATATATCTCTTTCCAACAGCCAGACCAGACAATCTACTACTTCAATATTGTTATGAGGGGATCATATTGAGTTTTTGTTCTCAGGGAAATCATATAATGTTAAACTGATGGATTTCTTCTTTCCTTTTGGTGGATGAACAGATCTCTAGAAAAGCTTGTGAGTGTAAATCTTGCTGAAGAGGGAATTTTAAGATTGCTCTTTGCTGCAGTTTATCTGATGCTCTGTAAATCTGCCAGTGATAGTGAGGTTTCTGCTGCATCAAGGTAAAGTTCTTTTTCCAATTTCCACTCACTCTCATGGATATCCTGAAGACTGTATCCATTGCCATGTCTGAAGCAAGTTGACAGAAAATGTCATTCGCTGCTTGAAAAGACCTTTAAGGGGATAGATACTGTGAATCTTAAATTTGTTTATAACATATTACTTTTGAACCAAGTCAATTGTTGTCTCTGTATTTTTGAAATTTCTATATATGGAAGAATAACTGATACTTATAATTCAATGCATCATAGTTAGATAAAAGTTTGCAAAATAAGTGCAGGATAGGTTAATCTTATTATTTCGGTGTTTTAGTGTATTTCTGTTCCTTTTCCCCCAAACCATGCTCCTTGCTGATGTATTCGTGGAAGTAATTCAAAGACATGAAAATGAAGAAGCCATTTTTGGGGTTCTCATACATTGATTGAGGTGAAGTCGGATTGCAGTGATTAGGGTGAAGTTGATTCAAACACACACAATATATCCACCAAGGAGAATTCCACTTATCCACTAATTGAAGAAAACTGAAATTCAATTTTTAGAGAAAGTATTCGTGAACTTTTTTTTTTGATAGGTAAAATCAATATATATAAAAGCGCAAAGGGGTGCAACCCATGTACACAGGAAGTATACAGAATAGCCCACGTATACAAATGCTTTTAAGCTGAAAATGAAGCACATAAGTCTAAAAGTTCTAGAAGCGTTGAAGTTTGCGGCAAATGCCACATAACTCTACATGTGAACAGAGCTTGGAGCGCCCTTTTCTTCAACTCTATGAGTCCAAGTTCACGGTCTTCAAAACTTTGTGCATTCCTTTCTCTCCATAAGCACCACATTACACACAAATGAGCCATTCTCCAAATGTGTCTAATTGTACGATTACTCCTTTGACCTCTCCAACTTCCCAAACATTCCTTCATCCTACCCGGCATCACCCACGTAATGCCAAACATCTGACAAACCATGTTCTATAACTTTATAGCAACCTCACAATGTAATAATAAATGATTAACTGATTCACTACTATGCTTGCACATACAACACCACTTCGTCACCATAATGTTCTTCTTACATAAATTGTCCGATGTTAATATTTTTCCCTGCACCGCCTTCCACAAAAAAAAAGCCACTCTCGAAGGAGCTTTACTCTTCCAAATACTCTTCCAAGGACCATCCGTCGGTGCTGAATTAACCCTTACCTGATAGTACGATTTCACCTCAAAATTCTTTCTCTTCGAAGACATCCAACAAATTTTATCCACCCCACCATGCCTAACTTGTTGGGAATATAGTAACTCAAAAAATCTTGATACCTCTTCCATTTCCCAATCATGAACAGGTCGAATAAACATTACATTCCAATGAATAACACCATTTGCTATATCCATATTCTCCTCCACCCATACCTCCTTTGCGCATGCTATATTGAACAATGCTGGGAACATAATCTTCAATGGTGACTCCCCACACCACACATCCTGCCAAAACAACACTCTAGAACCGTCTCCTACCTCAAACCGCACATGCTACTGGAAATTATCCCACCCCCTTCGAATACATTTCCACACTCCCACCCCATAGGGTCCTTCTACTTCCTTGGAACACCAATCACCCCTCATTGTATCGTATGTTTTTGTGAACTTAATATACATTGTTGGCCTACTTATTGATAACTTATGTTTTTGGAAGCAGAAGGCTTTGGTGACTTGGTGAAATAGTGGTGGAATTCCTACCATTGTCTTAGTACTCTTTGTTTTGTCTTGGCATATAAGCTTTAAACGGATGAAGCTTTATTTGAAATGTTGGAACAAGGAGGTATTTGGAAATGTAGAGGTGAGAAAAAAAGTCCCTTTTGGAGGAAATCCAAGCCCTCGATTTATTGGAAGAGGAGAGGCCTCTTGCAGAAGAAGAGATTGTCAAAAGGGCTATGCTGAAAGCAAATTTGAAGAGAGTAGTTCTTATGCAAGAAGTTAGCTGGAGGTAGGGCGACTTGGTTGAAAGAAGGGGATCAAAATACGAGTTTTCCCTCCGCCTTGCCAACTCCCATAGGAGGAATAAATTTATCTCTAGTCCTAGCATTGATGGTTCAAATACTTGCATTCAAGAGATGATCAATGATACAATCAATCAATATTACAAGAATCGTTTTACATAATCAACCCCTTGGCAGCTCAAGTTAGATGTTTTGGAGTTTCGCTTGCTTGATGCTAGATAAGCGGATTGGTTGAAGAGGCCATTTCAAGAGAAGGAAGTCCATCAGGCGTTGCTTAGTATGGATGGTGATAAAGCATCGGGACTGGATGGATTCACTATTGCCTTTTTCCAATCGTGTTGGGCAATAGTGAAGGTTGATCTTATTTGCATCTTTCATAATTTTCATGAACATGGTTTGAGAAGAGTCTAAATGCTACTTTTATTTCTCTCATCCCTAAAGAGATTGGGCAGTTGAAAGTAAAGGATTTTAGACCTATTAGCCTAGTGCGAAGTGTCGACAAGATTATGGTTGAGGTTCTTGCTATTAGGATGAAACAGGTGTTGGGTTTGTTCATTTCTAAAAATTTAAATGCTTTTATTGAGGGTGGTGGGGGGACAAATTCAAGATTCAGTTCTTATAGCCAACAGATGTCTAGACATACTAAAATCTGAAATCCCAAGCTGGACTTGGAAAAAGCCTATGAACTTGTCAATTGGGATTTCCTCTCCTATGTTCTAGGGCGCCTTGGCTTTGTTTCAAAATGGAGGAAATGGATATCCGCATGTATATCCATAGCCCGTTTCTCTCTTTTGATCAACGGCAGCCCACATGGCTTCTTTGTGAGCTCCACAATATTCATCACGGGACCCACTTTCGTCTCTCCTTTTTGTGATTTTATGGAAGCTCTTAGTAGGATACAAGCTAGAGCTATGAGGGGGCTATTTATTTGGGTTCCATGTTGATCTTCATAACACATAACACAGTCTCTTTGGAGATCTCACATCCTTTTGCCAATGACACTCTTATTATGTGTGATGCAAATTTAGACCAGATACTTAATCTGGACCACATCCTTGTGTTTTGAGGCTATTTCGGGTTTGAAGATCAACGTTCAAAAGTGAGAATTAGTTGCAGTGAATCAAGTACCAAATCAGGAAGAGTTGGCTAACATTTTGGACTGTAGTATTTCCTCCCCACCGTTGAAGTATCTAGGTCTCCCTTTGGGCGCTTCTTTCGAGTCCAAAGCTATTTGGGATGGGGTAGTGGAGAAAATGAAAAAAATATTGGCTAGTTGGAAGAAGATTTATTTGTCTCAAGGTGGCCGTCTAACTCCTATCAAGAGCACTCTTTCCAGCTAACCTACTTATTTCTTGTCCCTTTTCCACTTACCTGCTGGTATAGCTAAAAGATTGGAGCATATTCAAAAGTATTTCCTTTGGGATGGTGTTGATGGAGAGTGTAAGCTCCATTTAGTGAATTGGAAGTCATTTTGCTCCCTAGTTCCTAGAGGAGGGTGGGTGTGAAAAACCTCTTGCTGTTTAATAAAGGTTCACTGGGTGAATAGCTTTAGAGATTTGTTGAAGAAGAGAATTCCTTGTGGAGACAGATGATTGTGGAGAAATATGGGATCTAGAGAGGGGGTTGGTGTTATGAGGAAACTCAAGTGCCATATGGGGTGGGTCTTTGGAGGAATATTAGAAATGGATGGGGGAGTTTCTCAAACTTGGTCTCCTACAATGTAGGGGACGGATCTCGCCTTTGTTTCTATCAGGATGTCTGATGCGGAGAAGCAACTCTTGAATCCTTTTTTTTTTTTCATAAGTAATAACCAGTCTTATTAAAACTCTTGAATCCTTATTCCTAGAACACCATTCTATAGCTTGGGACAATGAGTCATTAGTGTTGGATTACATGGACAATTGCGACACTTATGTCCATTGGAACTCGACTTTTCTTAGGGTGGTCCAAGATTGGGAGCTTGAGTCCCTTGTTGCATTCCTCCATCTATTATACACATGGAAACCCCACCCGAGAGAGACAAATGGTTATGGTCCAAAGCTCGTAATCATATGTTTGTAGTGAAGAGCTACTATTATTCTCTACAGTCTGGATAGGCTTCCCTTTTTCCATGGAAGAGCTTTTGGAAGGTGAAGACTTCACCTTATATTGCTTTCTTCACCTGGACGGTAGCTTTGGGTAACATTCTTACAATTGATAACCTTCAGAGGCGGGGTCTTACCCTTGTCAATTAGTGTTGTCTTTGTAAGAAGGGTGAGGAGACCGTAAACCACCTTCTCATTCATTGTGAGTTTATATGGCTCTTAGTTCTCACCTCATTTGGAGTCTTGTGGGTCATGCTTAGCAATATGCTAGATTTACTTCTTTGTTGGAAGACACAAGGGAGGAGACAATCCATAGAGGCCATATGGAAAGTCATCCCTACTTTACTAATGCGGAGCATTTGGAGAGAGAGAAATTGCCATCTTTTTGAAGACTGCAAGCCTAATGTGCAACAACTTAATCCTCCTCCTTTAGTTCTCTTTTAGATTGGGTTGTATCCTTTGTTCCTAATTTTTCTTCCTCTAGTTTTGTAGATCTTGTTAACTTTTTGGATTTTCAACCCCATTAGAGTGGTTGCTTCTCTTGTATATTTTTTGTGTATGTGAGTTTTTCTTCTTCTTCAATAAATTATTATTTTTTTTGATAAGTCAAAATATATATAAAAAGTGCAGAGGGGCGCAACCCTAAGTACACAGGAAGTATACAAGGGAAAGCCTAAGAGGGAGAAGAGAAGTGAGAAAGGAAATCCTGAAAGCTAATAACAAGCGGGTCAAGCCAGCCCACAGCCCAAGTGTAAAGAGTAAAAAGAAAGTAATGAAGAATTTCCTCAAAAGAGCGCGCCGTGTCTTCAAAGCATCTGGCATTACGTTTCCTCCAAATACACCACATCAGGCACAAAGGAACCATCTTCCACACCACAGCACTCCTCGTGCGACCCCCCGTCCACCAACAAGCGAGTAACTCTCTAACCGAGCCAGGCATAACCTAGCACAACCCAAACCGGCTAAAAATGACATTCCACAAGGCATTCGCCACTCCGCAATGAAGAAGGAGATGATCCACTGACTCCCCATCCAACTCGCATAACTAACATCTATTAACCACAATCATGCCTCTCCATCGAATATTGTCAATAGTGGGGATCTTACTCCTAGCAGCCGTCCAAGCAAAAAACGCCACTCTTGGTGGGGCCTTGGTCCTCCAAATGCTTTTCCAAGGAAAGGGAATGGACCTAGGCGAAGAAAGAACCTGATAGAAAGTGCTCACCTTAAAAGAGCCTTTGCTCGAGTGAATCCACCACAACTTGTCCTCCAAATGCCCTCGAAACTTAAACGAATACAAGCGGCTATAAAACGAAGCCAGAACCTCCACCTCCCAGTCATGAATCAACCGAGTGAATACAATGTTCCACTGGACAACATTGTTGGAACGCTCCACATTATCTGCAATAGACGCCTCCTTTAGTCTGGCAATGTTAAACAAGCCAGGAAAAGAGTCTTTGAGAGAGCTCTCCCCACATCAAACATCCTCCCAAAACCTGATCTTGGAGCCATCCCCAGGGTCAAATCTGAAGTGCCTCTTAAAATTTCGCCACCCCATGCAAATGAACTTCCAAAGCCCTACCCCATGAGCCTCAGTAATATCACAAGAGCGCCAACCCCCCCAAGTAGACCCATACTTGGCTACCAAAACCGATTTCCACCAAGCTTCCCCCTCATGTGCATACCGCCATAACCATTTACCCAAGAGAGCTTGATTGAACTTCCTCACATTTCGGATTCCTAACCCTCCTTCAGAAATGGGAGAACACACTGTGTCCCAATCTACCAAGTGAAGCTTAACCTCATCATTCAACCCTCCCCACAGGAAATCTCGTTGAATCTTCTCAATACGCTTCGCCACATCAGCAGGGATAGGAAACAAGGACAACAAATAAGTTGGCAAATTGGAAAGGGTGCTTTTAATCAACGCAACCCTTCCCCCCTTTGAGAGGTACAAACGTTTCCAAGGAGCCAACCGCCGAGCCATCAAGTCCTCCAAATCAAGGATTTCCGTCCTATTAGTCTTGTGGGTGGGATTTATAAGATTATTGCTAAGGTGTTAGCAAATAGAATGAGGAGAGTTATGGATAGGATCATCTCTAAGCCTCAAAATGCTTTCGTTAAAGGTAGACAAAATTTGGATTCGGTTCTCATCGCGAATGAATGTTTGGATTCTCGGATTAAATCTAGGGAACCGGGCGTGTTGTGTAAGCTGGACATGGAAAAGGCTTACGACCATGTAGATTGGAATTTCCTCCTCTACTTGTTGAAAAGATGTGGATTTGGGGAGAGATGGTGAATTTTCTCCTCAAACTTGAGGAGAGGCATCAATAAATTATTATTCATCAAAAAATGTGTTAATAAATTATATTGAGAATTCAATATACAGATTTGTATTTCATTTTCTTTTAATGCATACATGTTTTTGTTAAGTATGTTACTTGTATGTCTTATGCTTTTATCTTTACTAACATAGATAGTAAATTAGTTATTTTATGTTTTTAATTAAAGTTTAACATTTATATATATTATGATCATGAGAATGCACCTAGCTTGTGTCGCTGTCTTAGTCTTGCAATTTTGGACCTGAAGTAAATTTAGATGGTTCCTTGACTTGATTGCTATTTTTATTTGATTTATATGCATGTGTTTTTCATCTTTGCATAAAGCCTTAAATTTATTATTAAAAAAAATCTTGGTTTGATGTGGATGATTTCAGTTTCAGCCTGGTTTAACCTTTCGTGTTCTGTCCTTGACATCTCCATATTTACTGGAATATGGTTTACCAATTGTGTGTGATGTGGTGTCTATGTCAAGAACGGAATGGACGCAGCTTTGAGGATCGTGAGAGTGGCATGATTGAATTGAAGAAATTGGCGTTAAATACTTTGTTCTCATGGAGAGTGACTTGGTCTCACTCTCATGTGTCTACATTTTCTGATTTCTTAGAGCTTTGTAATTCCTTTTCTAGTTAGTAGGGGATACTTTGTATACATCCTGTGTACTTGGGTTGCGCCTCTCTGCGCGTTTGATAATATATATTACTTATCAACAAAAAAAAATGGTTTACCCATATGTAGGCATACATCTGAATTGAGTCTCTTCATGTAAAATCTGGAATCTGTGTTTATTCCCTCTCTCTCTCTCTATCTATCTCTTCTCTCTTTTGTGTAAGCTAGTGTTTGGTTCTGGAAAATGGCTGGCACAGATGGTATGGTGATGTCTGGAATTGTTTTGTTAGCATGTTTGGTTGGTAATGCAATGTAACAGACTGCTTTGGCCATATGTAGGCATACATCTAAATTGAGTCTCTTCATGTCAAATCTGGAATCTGTATTTATTCTCTCTCTCTCTCTCTCTCTCTCTTGTGTAAGCTGTTTGGTTCTGGTAAATGACTGGCACAGATGGTATGGCGATGTCTGGAATTGTTTTGTTAGCATGTTTGGTTGGTAATGCAATGTAAGAGGCTGCTTTAGTATGGTCTATCCAGACTTGCTGTAAGTCATAGTTGATTGATTAACTAAACCTTTAGCAATTAGTCATGTGTCAAAGAATCCCAATGTTAATTTTGGGTGTCAACTATGTTTCAGTGAGTCCCTAGTGCTGGGAATTTCTTTGATTATGTGATATAAAATAATTAGTTATGCTTTCAAAAGGGGGAAAAAAAGATGAGCAGAAGTGCGATCTATGTATTTAGTGTATCTTTCGTATTTATTACATTTTTTTTTTCTTTTATTGACATTCATTTTTTGGAACTTCTTTCAATTCAATCTTGTAGGCTTCTCGCATTGGCCACCTGCTTTGCGACCAAAATGATTCGTAGATATGGACTACTACAGCGCAGGGAAGATGCTTACATATTGCAGGGCTTTAGTAGGACTCACATACTTTCTCTTCCACCAGTTAGACCAGACAAAGTACACAAAGATCAGGGAAATTCAAGAAGGCTTAGTGAGATGGCCCACTTTCTAGAGGTTGTTCGAAATCTGCAACATCGACTTAGTTCAAAATTCAAGAGGCCTGGCCAAGGATCGGTAAGCTGTTTTGTAATCCTGCTACTCTAGATATTTCTGTACTTCTTGTTTGCATCTAATCACTATAGTTTTAGTAATACCTTATTGCTATATTGCAGGTGGATGGTAGGGAAGAATCAAGTTTGGTGGATATGGATTTAACCCGGGATGAATGTCGTCTTTCTAATCTTTCAACAGATGCTGTATCATTAGAGACAACAAACCAACTTGAAATTTCGTTTCCTGTGTCCTCAGACTCCATCACTACTGAGAACCTTGCTTTGATGCCTGTGGATGCTGAATCCCATTTGGACCCAGAGGATTTGAGTGAAGTTTCTGCTCTTGTGCCGCAAGTGTTAGTGCTGGAAAAAAAAGTTCTCCCCTTAGAAAATCCAAAGGAGATGATTGCACGGTGGAGGCTAGATAATTTGGACCTTAAGACTGTGGTCAAAGATGCATTACTCTCTGGTCGTCTTCCTTTGGCAGTTCTTCAACTGCATCTTCATCATTCAAGTGGTTTAGTCGCTGACAAAGAGCCTGTTGATTCTTTCACTGAAGTTCGTGACATTGGAAGAGCTATTGCTTATGACCTATTTTTGAAGGTAACTTATCATTGGTTTTCACATGAAGATTACATCATTTAATGTCATTATCTTTCCTAACTAATATTAACATGATCTACAGGGTGAAACTGGACTTGCTGTAGCTACACTGCAAAGGCTTGGAGAGGACATTGAAACCAACCTCAGGCAGTTATTGTTTGGCACTGTAAGAAGATCTCTTCGAGCAGAAATTGCTGTGGAGATGAAAAAATGTGGTTACTTGGGACCATATGAGTGGAAGATATTGGATAGGATATCAATCATTGAGGTAACTGGAACATTTACTGATGTATATCTTATGTTTCTCATACAGTTATGTGCATTTCGATTTTAAGTTCCAATATGATAGCAATAGAGCTGAGACTTCCCTTTTCTTTTTCCTTTTTTTTTTTGGGAGAGGCTCTACCCAAGCAGTAGTTTCTGGAAAACATTTCTTGGTCGACAGAAAGAATTCGTGAGAACTTCATCAAGTTCAAATTCACCAGGGGGACTTTATCTGCACCTATTGCATTCACATTTGTTCGACAATCTGATAATTGAGTGTGGTGAGATTGATGGAGTTGTTTTGGGTTCATGGACAAATGTCAATCTGGGCTCTTCTGTTCCTGTGGTTGATGAAGATAATGCTCATGCTGGATACTGGGTGGCTGCTGGTATCTGGTCAAATACCTGGGATCAAAGAACCATTGATCGTGTAAGTTACTTTCCATTTCTTTCTTCAAGTAATATTACCGTTGAGAGATACTCTATTACTTGATTTATTTAAAGTTTGTTATGTTGCGCTGAAACCTGTGTGAAAGGAAAATTTAATATGATGATAAACTTGGACCTGGTCCCTACTTAGAGCTTGCATTAAATGCCCCCTTTCCCAACTGTGTCATCTTCTCCTTTTTTTCTTTTTTTTTGGTCCTGGTTTGTCAATTAAGCTATACCAAGGCATATTATGCAAATTCTCCCTTGCATTTGCTGCAGAAAAGTTAAGCTTGCCAGAGTTGTCATATTAAGGTGCAGGTGGAGGTTCTGAAATTGATAAATATAATTAATAAGTTGTAATAAGTGAATCCTTTCTAAGTATGGCGTTCATACAGTCTTGCAATGACAAATGGGGCTATAATTTGATTGTCTACAACCCAAAGTTTCCATTTTGAAATTATTCTTTAGATCTTTGCAGGGCCACTTGAAATAATGCTGCTCCCTAGTTTGATAAAGAATGTAGATCTTGGCTAGTGACTTGGTAATTTATGATATTGGACGTAGATGGTTATCCTTCTTTCTTCCACACTTCCTTCGCTTGGATTTTACTTCTGCACTTTCTTTTTCTCTCTCCTGTATTTTGTTTGAAATTAAGATTAGTTCAGAAAGAGGCACACTTTTTTCTGCCTTTGATGCTGTTGTTTTGCTTTCTGGATAGCCGACCTTTTTGAGAAAATCAATGTATATTTTAAAATTGAATATGAAGGCTCTGGTGGAATTTTTTGTTCCATTCTTGTTCCCACCCCTACTCTGGATCTATATATCCTAGTTTATGAAAGCTGAGTTCAAGCTCTTCCCAGCAAATCTGTAGGAATTTGGTTGAACTTCTATTGCAACTACCAAGTGAAAGCAGCTTTTTTTTTGTTATGTTAATTCTTATATGAAATTGTTTTTTGAAAAAGAAGATAGATGTTGTGTTATACAAAAATTTAAAATAAAAAGGGGCTTTATAACAGAGCACTTCTTTTTGTAACGGTTGTATTTTTCACTTTATAGTCTTTTCTTCTTGCCATCAAAATGGGAAAAAAAAAACCTTAATTTGGATAAATACACATTGCAATTTATATCAGAGCTTTGTATAGCACTTGCTCATCCCTAATTTGGTGTGAACACTAGATTCAGGCCACTGGGCACACATGTGTGGATGCCGATGTCGGAGGACAGCCAACCTATGACTTTGTGGCTAGGTGATTGAGATCTAGAGATGTTATTATGGGCACTTCTGTTATTTCACATTTTATTTGTTTTGTTATTTTTTTTTCAGACCGGTTATGTTAACTTTTGAGCTTTATGTTATTTTAGTGGGCTGCCCAAGTGTCGCTAGGGTTAGGGTTTAATCCTTAGTCTATTTAAGCATACTTTTGTACTGTTGTTGGTGGATTTTGATGAATAAAATAATGAATGTTTGTATCTTCTTGTCTTCTTCCTCCTCTTCCCGACTTTCTTCTCTCTTCTTTTCCCTCTCTCCCATTCTTCTCTCTTTTAATTGCTTCTAGTTTCTGTTGATTGTGCTGCATCATTTTTCATATCAGAGCCAGATTTGATTGTTTCCTATAACAATCAAGTGATTCAGAACCACTTCTTCTCTTCCTTCTGTCCCCTACTCTCAGAAGCACCAATCCTTGTCACCACCAAATCTACACCACTGCCTATCAACCATCAACACCAGAACCAATTGCCAAACACCCACCATGCTACCACCAACAACCCATAGAAGACCACCCACCCCAAACTACCGCTCAGCCACCGTCAACTCCCAGACCCAAACACTGCATTTCGTCAACACGATAGTACACCCTTCGTCATCAACCACAAATGCTCCGCCTGGTACTAACACACCCAACTGCTGTTTTGCACAACACTACCGCTTCGAATCTCAGCCACCACATGGTACCCAAACCTCTTTCACCATTTGTTTGCGTTTTTGTCTATTTGGATTTTGATTAATTAAAAAAGAAGATAAGAAACGATAAAGAAAAAAAAAAATCAGAACTAATTAGCCTTAACTATATATTGGGCTTTGGTTTGCAAGGATTTTGCTGGTCACAGATGCATTCAGATAACGGTTTATTACATGCATTTATGTAATGGGCGAGTAGTCTCTAGTTCTGCATCCTTACAGTCATGAGCCCCACCCAATTTGACACCTTTAGGCAACAATTACAAGACTAACTGAAGGTCGTCGAAGACCAACTGGGAAACCTCCGTGACCAGATGAGAGCCTCCTAAGACTAGACAATAGACCTCTTTCAGAGGGTTGTGTCAATAGGGGCTTCCATCAAAGAATGGAGGGTCACAATGAAGGTGTGACCTCCCACATTGGAGGCAAGATACTTCACAGGGGTGTCCTTCAGGGCGAAGGTCATGATGTAGAACATGATTACCACCATCAAGGCCACCCCAACCAAGGCATCCAAATCCGTACTATCAGAATCAAGGTCAAGGTCAAGGTAATGGGCTTGGTTATTACAACCAAGGTCCCAACAATTATGCCAACCCTGATGAGAGTCATGGGACAAATCAAAGTGGAGCCCCTACTTTTGATGGTCGTCTTAACCCATGGGTTTTCACTAAGTGGTTGCGTGACATGGACTTCTTCTTGTGTGATACGATTTATCAAAAAATAGGCAGGTCAGATTTGCTAAGATGAAGCTCATTGGTAGTGGCTAACGTTTGTGAGTGTCAAGGAACTCCTTAGGAGGAATCAGCCTCCTATCATTGATTGGGTTGAAATGACGCTCAAACTTAAAAGACAAATATCCACCCTTGAAATATCGAAGTAACCTTTTGGATCAATGGAATACTTTGAGGCAAGGAATCAATTTGGTATTGACTATATATCACAATTTGATGAGTATAAGATGAGGTGTGCTGTAATTGAAGATGAAGCTATGACCTTGAGTAGATTTAGGAGAGGTCTAAATGATGACCTTAGTAGGGAAATTGTTCTCTGTGGTATTACCACCCTTGACCACGCATGTACCATGGTCCAAGATTATGAGTTGGTCAATAAATCCTAGTTACGAGGCACACTTACACTTACAATGCAACCACCAAGTCTCAGCCTTTGGGTAGTAATTCCTTGCTAGGACACCCTTCTTTGAAACACAATCATAATGGTGCTTTGCTCTTCAAGGATAACAAAGGTAAAGGAGTAGCTAGTGAAACCCCCAAGCTGCATTCTAGGGTTCAATGCTTCAAGTGCCAAGGCTTCGGTCATGTTGCCTCTTAATGTGCTTGCCATCATTGGACAAGAGTATGCGAGTGAAGAGGTTGCGGTGGGTTCTGTCTCGTCGGCGGTGGAGCAGAATCCTGATAAGGCTGTTTGTCACTCTTGCCCAGTGAAGGGCATGCTCCGGCGGGGTTTTTTAGGGCCGATTATTGCTCCTTTTGCCTCGTCTTCTGCGTTGGCCTCCGGTGGCATCTCCGAGGCGCTTGCTGCCCCTGAGACGGTGAGTGTGGGTCCAATGGAGTCTGAGGATGGGCATTTGGATTTGGTTCTGGATCCGGATCCAGAGAAGTATGCTGTAGGGGCCTCTCCTTTGGATTTTTGCACTTTTGACACCATTATTGACACCACTTCTGTTGAGTTGACTGATACCCAATTAGGGTTGATTGAGCGCCTAAGGAAAGAATTAAAGGTCAATGATACAACTAAGGTGGTTTTGAAGCATATCAAAGAGAGTTTTCTCTGGGTGAATAAAGGTGTGCTTGATGGGGTGCTGTCCGCCGAGGAGAGGGAATCTATTTTGGCGTTTCACTTTGAGCAGATTGAGAAATTTTTAGGTGGAAAAGTGGTCGAGCAACCTAGGATTAAGGGCAAGAGAGAGCTGTCAAATTTAGAAAGCTCTATTAATTATGGTATTGCTCGCGGGCCATCCCGGACAAGGAGGGGCAAGATCACTGTGATGTAGTGATCTGTTTGGGTTTGTGGGGTTTTTTTGGGTGCTGTTGAGGGTTCTTGGGTGGGTTTGTGTTGTGGGGTTTCTTTTTGTGAGTGTGCTTTGGGTTCTTCTTGTACAGTTCTTTCTTCTCTTTTTCCTCTTTCAATAAAACTCCTTATTACCTATCAAAAAAAAAAAAAAAAAACTTACCTATGAACCCAACCTTGATGAGTTTGAGGACTTAGATGATGATTGCTCGGGCGATCCTAACCATCTACATTGCATCTAAGCAACCTTATTCCAAATAGGTTAACCAGAGAATGGTCTTGAATATCCAGGTTAGGGGTGGTTAGGTGTGCACTCAAACAATCTCTGAGTGCAACCTAAAGAGACTGATGGCTGGAGAAAGAGTGCAATCCATACCTACATCAATTGTGGAGACAAGAATTGCTAGGTTTTTTCATAGATATTAGGAGTTGCTTTAACACATTCTCTTCAAGCACTGTCACCTACCTAGATTTGAAATCAGTCACCCATTCTAACCCATACAATTTATCCTAGGTTGACACTTCCTCTATGGATGTCTTGTCCCTATTTAGTTTCTAAATTACAAGGACGAGATATGGTGTGATGTAGTCCCCAAGGATGTAGGACATATCCTCTTAGGTAGGTCATGGTGTTTTGATTTGGATGTCACAACTTACGGTCATTCAAACTCATGCTCCTTTAAGTTCAAGGGTAAGAAGATCCAAATTAACTTTTTACCTCTGAACCCTACCAACAAGAGCAAGAAAAAGGAGGTGACAAAAGAAAAGGGCTTGAACATCATAAGTCCCTGAGAGTTTGAAAGGGAAGCTAATGAAGAGTTTGTTCTGTTCGTTGTGGTCACTAAAGAGGTTTCTGTGGATTGTCAAGAGGAGCCGCCTGAAGAGCTAGTCTCTTGACTCTTCGCCTCTAAGGTGGCAAAGCTTTATTTCCATGAGGTTGTCAAATTATCTGGTGTTCTTAAGACCATAGTGTCTGAAAGGGACTTTAGGTCTATGAGATTTTTTGGGAAGCCATATGGCACATGGTTAGTACGACGTTGAAATTCTCCACTACCTACTATCCCCAAACAGATGACCAGACCGAAGTGGTTAATCAAAGTTTTGGAAACCTTCTGCAATGTCTGGTGGTCAACAACAACATGAATTTTAATTTTAATCTCTCGACGGTCCATTCTTAATACACTAGTGCTGTCAATAGGTCGATAGTCGTGATTCCAGTTGAAACTATGCATTGTTAGAAGCCTTAGAAACCTTTAGACCTCCTTCTGATGTCTCCATATGCTAGGGTTTTTGAGTTAGCCGAAGCATTTACCCAACATGTTCATGATTTGCATAATGGGATCAATAAGCAAATTCAAGCAAGTTTTGCTCAATATAAACTTCAAGCTGATTCACATAGGCGTGTCACATTGCATTTAGCATAGGAGATTATGCCATGGTCCATATTAGACCTGAACGGTTTCCAGCTGGATTCGTTCGAAAACTGCAAGCTCGTAGTGTTAGGCCTTTCAAATTGTTGTACCAGGTCATACCAAATGTGTATGTCATTGACATCTTGCCCGACCATGGTATTAGCTCTACATTTAATGGAGATGATCTAGTTTCTTACACAGTCCACACCGTTCTCTTAAACGATCCTTTCGAGAAACCTTCTCTTGTCCCCAATATCTTAAATCTGACCCCATGCAACCAATTTTTCCACCAGCACATAAAGATGATGCTTTTTGGATGAGCATGTTGTTTTTGCTAGGGATGGAGGAGTTTAGCTTTTCCTAATTTGTTGGAGGGGCTCAACAAATTGGATGGGGAGGTGTTGTCTTTGTAAACTGGATGGGAGTCCGTTGATCACCTTCTCCTCCACAGCAAGGTGGCTCACGCATTATGGAACACTATCTTGAGTCGATTCGGGCTTTCCTGGGTTATGCCTAACAATGTGGTGGACTTAATGGCTTGCTGGTGGTCTAGGGGATATTCAAGGAGCGCAGTTGTTTGGAAGATGGTGCCTCTTTGCCCTATGTGGTGCATATGGAGGGAAAGAAAAGATAGGAATTTCGATAATTTTGAGAGGACTTTGGAGGAGCTCAAGTCCTTTTTCTTTTATTCCCTCTTCACTTGGATATCTGCTTACTTGGCTCCTTTTGTTATTAGCAATTCAGATTTCCTTGCTCTATTTTCTCCCTAGTCTTAGGCATTGTCTTATGTACTTTTTGTACACTAGGGTTTCGCCCTTCTGCGCTTTTTGATATATACAACATTACTTATAAAAAAAAATAAAAAAATTGTTAAGAGGGGCCCAACCAGACTCAGGTTGTCCATGGATCCCAGGGACACATTGCAGCAGCTTGATCCTAACCTGTTGGAGCACTACCAGAGCTGCTAGGAGCCTAGGAGCCACGCTTGACAGGGTCAAGTTTTTCCCACCCTAGGAGAGTTGTTGCGGACATCAGATACAAGCCACTGATCACACGTGTATGAACACTGACGTTGGAAAACGACCCAACCTATGACTTTGTGGCTGGGTGATTGAGAGCTGGAGATGTTATTATTTGCACTTTTGTTATTTTGCATTTTATTTGTTTTCTTTATTTACTTTTCAGTTTGGTTATGTTAACTTTTGGGCTTTATGTTATTTTAGTGGGCTGTCAACCCAAGTGTCACTGGGGTAGGGTTAGGGTTTAATCCCTAGTCTATTTTAGTGTATTTTTGTACTGTCTGTTAGTAGCTTTTGATGAATAAAATAATGAACGTCTGTATCTTCTTGTCTTCTTGCTCTTCTCCTTGACTTTCTTCTCTCTCTTCTTTTCCCTCTCTCCCATTCTTTCTTTTCTCTTTTATTGGCGTCTAGTTTCTGTTAATTGTGCTGCATTATAATTATTCCGACTCTTAAAAAGAGTGAAACATACTAGAGACTCACAATGAGATCTAAATTGGTTTTGTTGAGTTATTGCAATTATAAATTACGATTTAGTTGAACTTAACAATCAACTTGATTGGCAATATATGCAAGAAGGGTTTCCTAACTCATCTATTAATGTCTTTTAAAGCTGAAAACTTTCTTGCATCTTTAGTTTTCTTTTCAAGTTACTCAAAATCACCCATTGCTTATGTTATCATACAAGGTTTAGTCGCTTGGACTATGGACTTACATATCTCCATATCTCTTTCTACACAGATACTACTGGATCAATCTTTTCTTATGGGTGTTAATGTATTATGGGAATCTCAACTTGAGTACCATGTATGCCGTAATGACTGGGAAGAAGTCTCTAAACTCCTGGACCTTGTTCCTACATCTATTTTATCAGATGGAAACCTCCAAGTTAGTTTAGACAGTTTGCAGCCTGCTTCAACTGTTGGGTACAATAGGGAGCCTGCTGATTATGGCAATTACTTATGCTCTCTTGAAGAACTGGATGCTGTGTGCATGGACATCCCGGACGTCAAAATTTTCAGGTTTTCAGCCAATATAATGTGCTCCATCTGGTTAAGGTTGCTTATGGAGGAGAAGCTTGCAAGGAAGTTCATTTTTATGAAGGAATACTGGGAAGGCACAGCAGAGATAGTTTCTCTTTTGGCCCGTTCAGGCTTCATCACTATCGGATACAAACATCCTTTTGAGGATGATCACATCAAGAGTTCATCAGATCTAAAATTCTCAGATAGTGGTGGACCATCTCATGTTGACACTGTGAAAGCTTTGCATAAATTATTTGTACGTCACTGTGGTCAAAACAACTTGCCAAATCTTCTGGACCTTTATCTTGACCATCACAAGCTGGTTCTAGATAATGAGTCACTTAGTTCATTACAGGAAGCTGCAGTAAGTTTCTACAAATCCAGTGAGTGTACTGTTCTTCATGTGGGGTCTTCTTTAATAGTTTTATCCTTGATCACACTTTAAAAAAAAACCTATGTAGTTTGTTGGCTGTTTTTATACTTGTTTGTGCCTTATGGTTCAGTTGATTGCTTCTATATTGCTGGTTGTATTTTGAATCCATTTTAACTTTATATTATAAAAAGTATGTGCAAGCAATAGCAGCTACATTGCAATAACAAATGCGAGGTCTTACTTGAATCCAGATTACCTTTTTATCATGAAAACTATGTTCAAGTGATAGCAGCTACATTTAATTACAAAATGCAATTAAACCCTCTCTCTCTAAGTTTATGTCATAGATACTGGTTGGATTCCTAAAGTGATGAATCTGACGTAGTGGTCCGAGGATATCAATAATGGATTTTAAAATGCTTCAGTGTTTTGATGGTCCAGCAACATCCTTTTTTTATCATTTTTTAATCTAAATCTATTGAAGAGTCTTAAAGAAATTCAGAAAACAAACAGCAAATTTTATCTAATAATTCTAAGGAGTTGCTGCATTTAAAACTTTTCCTCTCCTGTTCAATTGACTGCTTGATTTATTGTAATTTCTTCATATATCATGTGTGGCCTATCATTCCTAGAGCTCTCTGATCCTATCACATTCTTTTTGAAAGTTTTATATGGTGTGGCTTGTAAATGCCTTGGAATAATGTGTGTATGGGCTTACATGTGTTCAATACAATTCATCTGTACAGGGAGATTGTCAGTGGGCAAGATGGTTGCTCTTATCGAGAGTTAGGGGGCGTGAATATGATGCCTCACTTTCTAATACTCGTTCCATAATGTCACGTAATTTAGTTCCTGGAAGTAATCTCAGTGTTCTAGAGATAGACGAAATAATTCGTACTGTTGATGACATAGCTGAAGGAGGGGGGGAGATGGCAGCTCTAGCAACCCTAATGTATGCCCCAGCACCAATTCAAAGTTGTCTGAGTTCTGGTAGTGTAAACCAGTATAGTAGCTCCTTTGCCCAATGCACCTTGGAGAATCTTAGACCGACCCTTCAGCGGTTCCCTACATTGTGGCGTACGCTTGTAGCTGCATGTTTTGGACAAAATGCAGCTTGCAACGTTGTGGGCCTCAAAGCAAAAACTGGTTATTCTTTTGCTTTTACTTTCTTTTGGTTCTCTCTTTTGTGGACACAGCACACCATTCCTATGAAATTTCTAGTTTCTTGTATATAATCATTTGCGTTGTCTCTTAAATTTGCAATTTGGCTATTCAGCTTTATCTGACTACCTAAAATGGCGTGAGAACATCTTCTTCTCTGCTGGACGTGATACTTCACTTCTACAAATGCTGCCATGCTGGTTTCCTAAGGCTGTGAGAAGATTGATTCAGCTTTATGTCCAGGTCTCTTTTATCTGCTTCATTTGTCACTGAACTGCTCTGATGTGTTTGCCTTTTCTCTCCCTTCTATCTTCTCTCTCTCTTCCTCTCTCTCTCTCACTTTCTAGTCAAGTACGAATATAGGATATTAGATGTCTTTCTAAACGATGCTTTGAGACCGAATTTTCCTAGAGATATTGCTAGGCATTTTACTATGATATTCCTGTTTTTTACATGGATGAATTATCATATCATGTAATTTGCATGATATTTCAGGGTCCTCTTGGATGGCAATCACTTTCAGGTCTGCCTATAGGAGAATCTCTGCTAGATAGAGACACTGATTTTTTTGTAAGTGCTGATGAAAACGCTGAGATCAGTGCAATCTCCTGGGAAGCAACCATCCAAAAGCACATTGAAGAGGAGCTCTATGATTCTTCACTTGGGGTTTGTGCTTCTTCTTTCTCTTTAGGTAGTTACGTTATGTTTCCGCTATTTTACATTAAGGAAGACTACTTAAACTATGCCCTTAAAGAAATGAAGTGAAATATATATATATATATATTAGATGAGTTCTTAAGATGGTTTGCCTTACCTTGTAACGTCCTGTTAGAGTATTTAATTTGGAAATGCAATTTGGCATGTATCCTAATTGCAAATGGATTTCTTGCCTCCTGGGCATGAGGATAAACTGCTTAGCCCATCAAGGGTGAAAGCTCTTGGATTACCTGGTACTGGTTCTGGCGGGTGGGGTCAGTTACCCGTAGGAGTTTGATTAACAATGAGGATTATTGTACAATATGCTCTGCGACATGCAATTAATCTGAGTAAAGTTCTTTTATGTTAAAGAAAAAAGAAAAATGGATTTCTTGTATCATGATATTCTATCTGTGTACTTAAGGGGAGTAGGTGAAGTATTAATTTAAAAAGGCTGAATCACACTTTGTGCCCTCAAACGAAACAAGTATACTTCTTGTGTACTAAAGTTGCGTCCCTTTGCTTTTAATGAATTTGCATTACTTATTAAAAAAAAAAAAAAACTATTCAAGGTTGTATTTTTCCTGGATTTGTAGTGAATGGTTGATTAATGATTTTGTAAAGTTGTATGAGAAGGAGACTTGTACAAAAAACAGGGCCCTTTTCTGCAATAACCCAAAAACAAAGTGGTTCCTGTGTAGGTGAAGCTGGGGGAAGAAGGTGATACATTTTTGTCAGAACATATTTCCTGCCACTGGATGGTAGTAGTTTTTGTTAAGTTATTAAAGATGCCAAGGAGGCACACCCAAGTAATATCATACTAGAACGGGTAAAAATTAAAGTATGGTTTTAGTTACTTTTGAGCTCCTTACTGGCTATCTGTATGTTGCTGGAATGACCTCTATGGTTTTCAGTGTAGCTGCCTCTCATTTCAGTGGTTTTATTGACTTCAGGAAACTGGACTTGGACTTGAGCATCACTTGCATCGTGGGCGTGCACTGGCAGCTTTCAACCATCTTCTTGCTGCTAGAGTTCAAAAATTGAAATCAGAAGGGCAAGTTGGCGCTTCAGTACAAGGACAAAGTAATGTTCAATCAGATGTGCAGACATTTCTTGCACCTTTAACACAAAGTGAAGAGTCTCTTCTTGCATCTGTAAGTCTTAATTTTCTTGTGATTTACATTTATACTTGAAATGAATGAGAATACTTTTGTTCGATTTATTCAGACTCCCAACTCACTTCTCTTTTCAGGTCATGCCCCTTGCTGTTATGCATTTTGAGGATTCTGTGTTGGTGGCTTCATGTGCTTTTCTCCTGGAGCTTTGTGGTTTATCTGCCAGCATGCTTGGCATAGACATTGCTGCCTTGAGACGGATATCTTCCTTTTACAAGTCCTCGGAAATCAATGAGAATCTTAGACAACGTTCACCGAAGGGTTCTGCATTCCATGCAGTATCTCATGAAAGTGATATAGCGGAGTCTCTTGCTCAAGCTCTGGCCGATGACTATCTGCACCAGGATGGTGTTACCATTACTAAGCCAAAGGGAACTCCAAATTCATTTACTAGCAAACGTCCTTCACGAGCTCTCATGCTTGTCCTACAGCATTTGGAAATGGCTAGTCTGCCAATGATGGTTGATGGAAATACATGTGGGTCTTGGCTATTAAGTGGCAATGGTAATGGAATTGAGTTAAGATCTCAACAGAAAGCTGCAAGCCAGCATTGGAATTTAATTACAGTTTTTTGTCGGATGCATCAGCTACCCTTGAGCACAAAATACCTTGCTGTATTAGCAAGAGATAATGACTGGGTATGTCTCTTTTTATTTTTATTGTTATTTATAATATTTCTAGATTATGAATTAACTCTTCTTCAACTTTGAATCTTATGTTTCCGTTTTCATATGTAAGGTTGGGTTTTTATCTGAAGCCCAGGTTGGAGGATACCCTTATGAAACTGTTGTTCAAGTAGTAAGTACTTTCATTTTATAAATATTGCAAATATTTCAAGTTAAAACAGTGCCATTTATATCCCCTTACGAAATATGTGTTTCAGGCATCAAAGGAGTTTGGTGATCCACGTCTCAGAATTCATATATTAACAGTTTTGAAAGGCATGCAGTCAAGGAAAAAAACTAGCCCTTCATCATATTCAGATACTACAGACAAAGGGGGTGAAACTCTCTTTTCAGATGACAACATATGTATCCCAGTTGAACTCTTTAGAATTTTAGCCGAGTGTGAGAAGCAGAAAAATCCTGGAGAGGCCCTTTTGACGAAAGCAAAGGACTTGTCCTGGTCTATTCTGGCCATGATTGCATCTTGCTTTCCTGATGTTTCTCCATTATCCTGCTTAACTGTTTGGCTGGAAATTACTGCAGCAAGGTTACTATCAAATATTTCCAGATTACTCAACTTCCTAGAATATATTTCATCCTTGTATCTGAGATTTTGTCCTAGTAAAGTTATACCCCACAATGTGTGCATTTAAGTCCACAGATTCCCAAATTATCTATGCATACTTCCAAGGTTAAGATCTGATTGCAACTATGTTCTCTACAGGGAAACGTCATCCATTAAGGTGAATGATATTGCGTCTCAGATTGCAGATCATGTTGGAGCAGCCGTGGAAGCCATTAATTCTCTGCCAGCAGGTGATAGAGCCTTTACATTTCATTACAACCGGTGCAATCCAAAACGCAGGCGGCTTGTGGAGGCCAAATCAGTTGATCCGGTGGCTCCCCCAACATCGGATCTTTCAAGTACTTCTATGAGTGCAAAAATATTTGTTGCCCAAGGCATTATTGCTGAAGAGGAAAGAAAAGTGCAACTTGGTCAACATATCAAAGTCTCAGGTGATTTTGATGAAGGGCCTGTTTCTCTTTCCACGATGGTCGCAGTGCTATGCGAACAACACTTGTTCCTGCCCTTGCTAAGGGCGTTTGAAATGTTCCTTCCGTCATGTTCGCTGCTACCTTTCATCCGTGCTCTTCAGGTTTGTGAGAAAGCTTAAAACCCAGCTTTTTCATTCATCTATTGGTTCTTTTGGTTGGATAGAACTACTCTCTTTATTATGATCTTGAATGTGTCAGATGCAATGTTGATCATCTTCCCAGCAGAAACAGAGGCCCGAAATGTTTCGATATTTTTTCAACTTATCACCTCTTTTTGAAATATGCTACTCCATGAGCCCTGTAGCAAAGGATTACTTGCTCAAATGAGGCACTTCTTTCATTGGTAATGTAGAAAGGATATGATCCTAATCATTTTTCACCTACTGCTTTCCAGCAGCTACAGATAATTAAAGTCAGGTGCCTTACCCCTCCAAGGCACCTCTGTTTTGTTGCACGTGCATCCTCTTCTTATTCTTCTTAGAGGCGTAGGTTCTATTCCAGTCATTGC
Source organism: Carpinus fangiana (assembly GCA_006937295.1). Lineage (NCBI taxonomy): Eukaryota > Viridiplantae > Streptophyta > Magnoliopsida > Fagales > Betulaceae > Carpinus > Carpinus fangiana. Next base: position 41,849,209 of record CM017321.1, on the reverse strand, counting down.
TATTTAGTGTGGATCATGCTCAAATGAAGCACTTTTTTTTAAAAAAAATAGTAAGTAATTCAATCATATGAAAGCACTAAGGGGTGCAACCGAAATATATAGGGAGTATACAAGAGAAACACCCACTAGGGAATTGATGAGGAACACAAATCCAGAAATTCTACAAAGTTAGCAAAGCAAAAGCAATTGATAGCGACTATCCACCCATAGAGAGTTTTGACAGCTCCGGAGATGTCACCGGAGCTGTCAACAGAGGTCGGACGGCATGATGCGACCGAGCGATGTGAGCAGAAGGGGACGGAGATATCGTGGTGTGAACAGAAAGGGACGGCGATGCCGACGGAGGTGTCATCGGAGGTCAGATGTACTATTGCGACAGATAGGCGTGAACAGACGGGGCTGGAGTTGTTGTCAGAGTTGCCACCGGAGACCATACGTTCTGTTGCAACGGATCGTGGTGAGCAGAAGGGGCCGAAGACGTCACCGGAGATGTCAACTGAGATCGGAAGGCAGGTTGCGACTGAGCGAAGTGAGCAAAAGGTGCCGGAGAGGTCGTCGGAGGTGTCACCGAAGTTCAGATGTCCTGTTGCAACAGGGAGGAGTGGACAGAAGGGGCCGGAGATGTCGCCGGAGGTGATATTGGAGATCACAAGTCCTGCTGAGACAGATTATCTCATCGAGGGGGCCAGTAGTTTTGGCTTGGAGAGCTCGGGAGTGAAAGTGCAAGCAGAGGGGAGGCCAAATAAAGCTGACCGGACAATGGGTCAGAGCAAAAACTTGAATGAACTAGAAGAGGGGTGTGGGTTAGAGACTGAGGATGATTCAAGTATGTGTGTAGAGGAAACTGTTGAACTTTTGGGGGTGGGTCAGGGGGTGGACGCAGGATTGGAGGATATAGCTTCAGACAACATTTCAAATAACTGGGTAATTGATAAATGTATGGAGTTTTATCCTAAAGTGGGAGTAACATGTGAGGGGAAAGAGAGTAATATGAAGAGGTTATTCAAGGATATTGAGGATGCTAGACAGCAGCCAGATGTAGAGGAGGAGGGTATAACCAACAGTGCTAAGGCATCCAGGCAAATGAGGGAGTTGAAGAAACTTGATAACTATGTAAATTATGATAGGGCTAGGTCAGATGTTCAACTTGGGAAGGGAAGAGGGAGGGGCAGAAAAGGTGTTTTATGAAGCCAAAAATCATAGTGTGGAATGTGAGAGGGCTGAATGCCTTCAAAAAAAGGTTACGGATTAGGGGTCTTTTAAAAGAATGGAAAGCGGATATTGTGTGCCTTTTTGAGACCAAAATGGAGGTTATTACTAGGGAGATGGTACGCAGCTTATGGGGGGGTCAACATGTGGACTGGATGTATAAGGGGGCCAATGGGGCGTCGGGGGGTATATTGTTATTATGGGATAGGAGGGTGGTGGAGAAAATAGATGAGTGTTTGGGGAGCTACACAGTAGCTTGTATGTTCCAAAATGTGGAGGATCAATTTGTATGGGCTCTTGGGGGGGTGTATGGACCAAATTTGGATGTGGAGAGGAGGATTTTATGGGAGGAATTAGCTGGGGTGATGAGCTTGTGGGAGATCCCCTGGGTTATTGGAGGTGATTTCAACATTGTTCGTTTCCCTAGTGAGCGGTCTTGTGGATCAAATTATTCTACAGCCATGATGGAATTCTCGGATTTTATAGCTGAACAAGGGTTGGTAGATATCCCGTTGGTAGGGGGGCAATTCACATGGTCTAATAATCAAGAAGATGAAATTTGGTCAAGAATTGATCGGTTTTTAATTTCACCGGGTTGGGAGGATCATTATCCGGACGTGATGCAAAAAAGACTTCCACGGGTATGTTCCGATCATTTCCCATTGTTGCTAGAATGTGGGGATTCTAGGGGTGGAAAAAAGTATTTCAAATTTGAGAATATGTGGTTAAAATATGAAGGTTTTGTTGACAAGGTGAAATCTTGGTGGGATTCGTATACTTATGAGGGGCTACCAAGCTTTGTGTTGGCGAATAAGCTGAACCTGAAAAAATGGAATGAGGAGGTGTTCGGTGATATTGGGAGAAAAAAAAAAAGAGTTGTTAGAAGGTATACAGGAGATGGATGTGTTGGCAGAGAATAGGGGATTATTGGAGGAGGAAAAGGTGAAAAAGGAGGATATGGCTAGAGAGCTAGAGAATACTTTGTTATGTGAGGAAATTCATTGGTGACAACAATCGAGAGCCTTATGGTTGAAGGAGGGGGATAGCAACACACGGTATTTTCATAAGATGGCCAACTCCCATCGTAGATATAATCGTGTGGAGACGCTGCGTATTGAAGGTGTTTTGTCCAATGATCCGAATGAGGTAAAAGAGCATATTGTGAATTTTTATCAAAATTTATATACGGAGCAAAGTAATTGGCGACCTAGAATGGACAATCAAGCTTTTTCATCCATTGATGAGGAGGAGAAAGTTTGGTTAGAAAGAGAGTTTGAGGAAATGGAAGTTTGGGAGGTGGTGAAGGGGATGGAGGGTGACAAGGCACCAGGTCCGGATGGGTTCACCATGGCTTTCTTTCAATCTTGTTGGACGGTGGTGAAAAATGACATCATGGCTGTTTTTTCTGAATTTTATAGAAGACGACAGCTAGTGAAGAACATGAATGTTACCTTTGTGACCTTGGTTCCAAAAAAGGCGAATGCGGTGGAGATGAAGGATTTTCGGCCTATTAGTTTGGTGGGAGGAATGTATAAAATTCTGTCCAAGGTGCTAGCCAATAGAATGAAAAATGTTCTGGGTAAGATTATTTCTAATTCCCAAAATGCGTTCATAGGAGGTCGTCAAATTCTTGATTCGGTGCTGATTGCAAATGAAGTATTGGATTCTCGTATGCGGTTCGGTATGCCGGGTGTAATATGTAAGTTGGACTTGGAAAAAGCCTATGATCATGTGAATTGGAATTTTTTGCTATACTTGATGAAGAATGTGGATTTGGAGAGAGATGGAGGGGATGGATAGAGTGGTGTATTTCATCAGTTCGATTCTCAATTTTAGTAAATGGCACTCCAGAGGGTTTTTTTAATAGTTCAAGGGGAATAAGGCAAGGGGATCCGCTTTCACCGCTATTGTTTGTGTTGGTGATGGAGGCGTTGAGTAGGATGGTGAATGCGACTGTAGAGCAAGGTCTATTATCAGGTTTTGGTGTGGGAGAGAGGGTTTTCTCAGATTTGGTGGTTGCTCATTCTCTTTTTGCCGATGATACATTGATTTTCTGCGAAGCATGCCCGGGGCAATTACGGTATGTACGTCTTATTCTTTTATGTTTTGAGGCTGTTTCGGGGTTGAAAGTAAATCTTGGCAAATCAGAATTGATGGCTGTAGGAGAAGTGGAAAATATTGGGAATTTAGCTGCATATCTTGGGTGTAGAGTTGCTTGTTTGCCCATGAAATATTTGGGGCTGCCATTAGGGGCTGCATATAAGGATATTTCTATATGGAATGGGGTGACGGAGCAGATGGAGCGGAGGTTGGCAGGGTGGAAGAAAATATATTTATCAAAGGGAGGGCGATTAACCTTAATAAAGAGTACGTTATCTAATCTCCCAACGTATTACTTATCTCTATTTCCGGTTTCTATGAGTGTGGCTAATAGGATCGAGAAGATTCAACGAGATTTCCTATGGGGAGGAATGGGGGATGAAAAGAAATTGCATCTTGTTAGTTGGAATCAAGTTTGCCGTCCCTTAAGGGCCGGTGGCCTAGGTATTCGAAACGTATTCAAGTTCAATAAAGCTTTATTGGGAAAATGGCTTTGGAGATATGCGACGGAGAGGGAGGCACTTTGGTATAAGGTGATTAAAGAAAAGTATGAGGAGCAAGATGGTGGATGGTGTTCAAAGGAGGTGTCTGGGCCTTTTGGTGTAGGGTTATGGAAACACATTAGAAGAGGATGGGACATGTTTGTTCGAAATGTGAGGTTTGAAGTGGGGTTAGGTTCGAAAATACTATTTTGGCATGACACGTGGTGTGAAAATCAGCCGTTGAAGCATGTCTACCCGTCATTGTATCGTATTGCAAGGTATAAAGAAGCATGGGTTAAGGATAATTTTGGGTGGAGGAATGGGGTTGTGGAGTGGAATGTCATTTTTATTCGTTCTATACAGGATTGGGAGATGGATATGATATCGACCTTCTTTGAAATGTTATACTCGTGTAAGATTTCACAGGGAAATGCAGATCGGCTTTATTGGTCTCCATCTAAAAAAGGTGTTTTTGAGGTGAAGTCGTTTTATAAGATATTGTCTGATACAGCCATTGAGATGTTCCCTTGGAAAAGTATTTGGCGATCCAAGGTGCCGTCAAGGGTGGCGTTTTTTGGGTGGAATGCGATACTTGGGAAAATCTTGACACATGACAATCTGAGGAAGAGAAGTATTGTAATAGTGGAGTGGTGTTGTATGTGTAAGAAGAATGGGGAATCCGTAGATCATTTATTGATCCATTGCGAAGTGGCAACTTGTTTATGGCATTATATGTTCACATTATTTGGCATTGAGTGGGTTATGCCGCAAAAGGTTCTAGACTTGTTTGCTTGTTGGAATCATGTGGGGGGGAGGGATCTTGCTAAGGCTATTTGGAGGATGGTTCCTTTGTGTGTCATTTGGTGCATATGGAGGGAGAGGAATGCAAGACTTTTTGAGGATAAGGAATGTTCGGTGGATGAGGTGAGGAAGAATATGATTTCTATGCTACATATGTGGGCAATGGCGCATTATCGCCAGGAACTTTCGACTTTGGACGACTTCTTGAACATGTGTCTTTTGTATATATCTTAGGGGTTCTATTGTATATATTTCTTTTTTTTAGGGTTGCGCCCCTTTGCGCGTTTTAATAAAACTCACATTACTTATCAAAAAAATATATATATATCCTTTAACTCTACTATCGTTCTCTCACAATCTTAAAAAAATTGGGAATTGTGTTCTCTCCAAATCCACCACATCACGCAATGGGGAGCCATCCTCCAAGGCTCTAAATTATGGTGAATACCAAACTAGCCACTCAAACTAGTGAATAACTGCACCACCTGATTGTACATTAACCACTCTACCCCGAAAACATTGAGAACTAAAACCCACAATTCTCTTGCAACTCCACAATGGAGAAAAAGATAATCAATGGATTCTCCACTATTCTTGCACAAGCAACACCAGTTCTTCACTATTACGTGCCTATTTCTTACATTATCCTAGATCAAAATTCTGCCTAAAGCTGCTGTCTAGACAAAGAAAGACACTTTTATAAGCACCTTATTTTTCCATATGCTCTTCCAAGGGAAAGAAATACTAGTAAGGAGATTAAGCGCATGATAAAAAGATTTGATTTCAAAAGTTTGCCTTTTAGAGGGGATCCAACAGGTCCTATCCTCGCCGCCTCTATTTAACCTGATAAAGTATAAGAGATTGAAGAAAGAGGTGATCATCTTTATCTCCCAATCATGCATGGATCTGATGAAAGTTTATATTTCACGGATAGGTGTCATTCGCAACCAACAAATGGTTTGCCTCTTAAGGCCTCCTTTAAATAGGCAATATTATACAACGTTGGGAAAGCTTCCTTCAGGGTCCGATCTCCACACCATACATCATGCCAGAACCGAATCTTAAGCTCATCTCCCGCTTCATATCTCACAAATCTGGAAATATCCCCCCATCCCCTCCTAATGTTTTGCCACACCCCCATCCCATAGGACCCATACACCGCATTGGAGCACTACCCTCCCCACACGCTCTCATATTTAGTTTCCACCACTAGTCTCCGTAAAGCCTCCCTCTCCATGTCATAACTCCAAATCCATATTCCCAAGAGAGTTCAGTTAAACAGAATTAGGTTCTTATCCCCAAACCTCCTGAGGACATTGGAGTACAAATCTTGGACCAACTGACTAAATGGAATTTACATTCATCACCTACTCCGCCCCATAGGAAATCCTATTGAATTTTCTCAATAATATTAGCAACACCAATTGGGATGGGGAAAGGAACAGAAAATAGGTAGGCAAATTGGAGAGAGTGCTTTTAATGAGAGTAATCCTACCACCCTTTGACAGGTAAAGCTGCTTCCAACCCACTAAACGACGTTCTATATTTTCAAGTATGTCATCCCAAATAGATTTTGCCTTGAACAGAGCTCCCACCGGCAGGCCCAGGTGCCTTACCCCGCCCAAGGCACCTCTGTTTGGTTGCACATGCATCGTCAACTTATCATACTTCTTAGAGGCAGGAGATAGGTTCTATTCCAGTCATCGCTTTTTAGTCTGGATCAGTAAGATCATTGTCCAATGGTAGACTAAATATAGACCTCCACATACATTATTATAGGGGGAATTTACCTTAGAGTAATACTAGAAGTCACTTTTATGTCACTCCAAGAATGATGTAGCTTCTAAAACCACCATTGGCCTTGTAATTGATTATTATTAAATTTTGATAAGATGGTGACTTTGAAAGCCACCTTATTTTTAGAGGGACACAAGAGTAACTTCTAGAATTACTCTTTACCTTAGAGTGCAATAAGTAGATAGATTTTAACTAAGTAAGCAAAAATATTAAATTGTAGTTGCTTTTTGCTAGTAACCCACCTTTCAATGTATACTAGCATTTGCTTAACTGTGAATTACTAATGAGGGAAGACTAGGAATGTTATGTTTTTTGGTATGAACAGGAGAGGGACCCGGGGAGGGGGGGCTTCAATTATCTATCATATGTTTTGTGGAATGCCCACATTGACCAATCTTTTAATTTATCATTAAAGTGGTATTAGCATGTGTCAGGTGAGTCTTTTTGAACAAAATGTCTATATTGACTTGTTTGAACTATGCATTTTTTGACAGTTTTTCGTTTGATATTCAATATGAGTTTAGCGGGATCATTTCATAATAGGAATTGATCCTTTTTTCTCCCTAGGCATTTTCACAAATGCGCCTTTCTGAAGCTTCAGCACATTTGGGTTCTTTTTCTTCCCGAATTAAGGAAGAACCTGCATATCTGCTGGCAAATATCGGAAGAGAAGGGCAGGTTGGGACTTCGTGGATTAGCTCCACCTCTATAAAAGCTGCGGATGCTGTGCTTTCAACTTGTCCATCTCCTTATGAGAAAAGATGCTTACTACAACTTCTTGCTGCTACTGACTTTGGTGACGGGGGATGTGCGGCAACATACTATCGACGACTTTATTGGAAAATTAATTTAGCAGAGCCTTCATTACGCAAAGATGATGGTCTACACCTTGGGACCGAGACTTTAGATGATGCTTCACTTTTAACAGCACTAGAAGAGAATGGGCATTGGGAGCAAGCACGCAACTGGGCCAAGCAGTTGGAGGCCAGTGGGGGATCTTGGAAATCTTCTGTTCATCATGTTACTGAAACCCAGGTACTATGTACAATTACATTCCTGCCTGCTTGGGTTGTAAAGCATGCTTTATGCCTTGTTTAACTTTTCGGATTTTGTTAATCTTTCCTGATTTGGGGAAGGATCTCTTATTTAGGAGCTTAAAAGTATTCAGTAATTTTCCATTCACAACTATACCTGTTATTCTACAAGAGTCCCCATGCTATCTCAATCTGTCTTCATCTTGTTATTTTGTAGTATGATGTTTATGGTGCTGTGATTTGTATTCTGAGGTACAGCAACCAAGTGACGTGTTACAACATGGACATAGGGTGTGGTATTTGGAAACTCCTGATAATTTAGACATGGGACACAAGAATGCATGTCTGTCTGTGTGCTTTTTATCTCAAGCAAATATGTTTGCATCTTTTTTTTTTTTGGTGTTGTTTGTATCTTTTGTTTGTGGGTGTGTGTTTGTTCAAAGAACAGTAATATTAAAGAAATTATGAAAATAAATTATTTCATATAAGGTTGTTGAGAAAATCTTAGCATTCTCACATTTGTGCACCTTTATATATAGTGGTCATATTTGATTATCACCAGCTACATCTCTCTTCAATTTTAGGCTGAATCTATGGTAGTCGAATGGAAGGAGTTTCTTTGGGATGTCCCGGAAGAGAGAATTGCTTTATGGGGCCACTGCCAGACGCTGTTCATTAGATATTCCTTCCCTGCTTTACAGGTAGCTTTTCTAGTACCAGTCTTTGACCAAAGCTGTTTTTCTGGTGACTTGCATATTTGTTGACATGATCCTGCTGTCATATGGCTTGTAGGCTGGATTATTTTTCCTTAAACATGCAGAAGCTGTGGAGAAAGATCTCCCTGCAAGGGAGCTTCATGAATTATTGTTGCTTTCTCTACAATGGTTGAGTGGGATGATAACCATGTCCAATCCGTATGTTATTTATCCAGATTTACTTGTTGCTTCAAATCTTGACTTTACATAATCTTTTCTGACCTCTGTGATAAATTTTATCAGAGTCTATCCATTGCATCATCTGCGGGAAATTGAGACTAAAGTATGGCTCTTGGCTGTAGAATCAGAAGCTCAGGTGAAGAGTGAAGGAGAATTTAATTTAACCAGTTCCACTCGGGACTCTGTTAAAATTAGCTCCAGTATTATTGACCGGACTGCGAGTATGATAACTAAAATGGACAATCATATAAATACAATGAAGAATAGAACTCTAGAGAAAAATGATGCAAGGGAAAATAACATGACACATCACAAGAACCAAGTATCAGATGCCAGCTTTCCAACCACAGCAGGGGGAAGTACAAAGACAAAACGCAGGGCCAAAGGCTATATGCCACTAAGAAGGCCATTAATAGACCCAGGGGATAAAAACATTGATCCTGACGATGGATTTGGTCCTCTTAAATTTGGAAATGATTTGCCGTTGCAAGAAGAGAACATTAAAATGGAAATGTCCTTTTCGAGGTGGGAGGAAAGGGTTGGACCTGCAGAGCTGGAGAGAGCAGTTCTTTCTCTATTGGAGTTTGGACAAATAACAGCTGCCAAGCAACTCCAACATAAGCTGTCTCCGGCACAAGTACCTTCTGAATTTGTACTTGTGGATGCTGCTTTAAAGCTTGCCGATATCTCAACTCCTAGTAGTGAAGCATCCATATCAATGCTTGATGAGGAAGTGCGTTCTGTTATTAAGTCATATAATATTCCTACTGACCAGCATAAGGTCAACAAGCTGCAGGTTATTGACCAAATTTCGTTTCCTGTTTTCATAGTGTCATTTCCTTCTTTGAGGTTTTGTTGTGCATACTTTTTGTATAATAGGTTGCCTTGGTGATGGGCTACAGGTTGTTTGTTCCCCTTTTTCCCCTAATGGTCATATATTCTGTTTTTTTCTCAATGTCTGCAAGATCATCATATTAATCCAGTATTAAATATGCAAGTATAGGTTTTGGAGAGTTTGGCAACCATTTTAACTGAAGGTAGTGGACATGGACTGTGTAAGAGAATAATAGCAGTTCTGAAAGCTGCGAATGTCTTGGGGCTTTCATTTTCAGAGGCATTTGTTAAGCAACCAATTGAATTACTACAGCTTCTTTCTCTTAAAGCACAAGAGTCATTTGAGGAGGCAAATCTCCTTGTGCAAACTCATTCTATGCCAGCCACGAGTATTGCCCAGATTCTCGCAGAATCATTTCTAAAGGTTTGGACACTTTTCTCTGTGAATTTCATTTACATTGGCATGTTGCTGCTCAAAGAAATATTCTAGGTTTTTGGTATTGCTCTAGTGGTGGGTAAAAGTCATAAATTTAGGTGGAGAAATGAGTAAGAACATGCCTTATAGCCTGGGCTGGATCTAGGCTAGGCCTTTATTTATTTATTTAGATCGGTAATCAAGAAATTTTATAGAAAGCATGGGCACCCCTAAGCTTACAGGAAGTATATAGAAGGGACGCAAAAAACAAAAACAAAAACAAAAACAAAAAAAACAAAAAACAAAGAAAAGCAAGAAAACCCCAAACACCAAACATCCCAACAGAAACCAGCCCACAAACCCTAAACAAGATTACATCACAGCAAGGCCTTTATTTTAGATGGGATGTTATGGTCAATCCTGAATTTTTCTGGGTATGCTCTATGTTGGCTACTCTGGCTGGACGAGAAATTGGTTGGTATATTTCAAGGTCCATTTTTTAACTTTATTTAAACAATATCTGTCCAAGCTTTATTTTCCCCAGGTGAATGGGGTCACAAAATAATTTCTCTTAGTTTTTGGAGGCTGGAGAGGAGTTGTTAATTGACATTTAGAATTGCTGATATTGCATTATCTATACATTCTACAGGGCCTATTGGCTGCACATCGTGGGGGTTATATGGATGCTCAAAAGGAGGAAGGGCCTGCCCCCTTACTGTGGAGATTTTCAGACTTCCTGAAGTGGGCAGAGCTGTGTCCTTCCGAACCAGAAATTGGCCATGCATTGATGCGTTTGGTGATTACTGGACAAGAGATACCGCATGCTTGCGAGGTATTATTATTATAGTGACACATTGATATTATTATCCTTTGTGCCAAATATGATTAAAGTCTATCTACATTAATAACAAACTAAATTAGATATGTTTGTGGAAATATTATGACAAGAATGATGACAGTAAGTATTATATGTTGTTATCATCATCATTATCACTGTTATTGCTGTTTCTGTTATTATCATCATCACCATGAATATTAACATCATATTCTTTAAAGCAACTCATGTAGCGGGCCCTCTGTAGTAATCAGTCTTTGTTAAGCATTTTTGGTTTATTGATTCTGCGCCAGGCATCATTATTAGCATCATAACTTTGACTGTTCATGATGTATTTCTGTAAGCTCACTAGTGTTATAACCAGCAAGGTAATAACTCTAGGTAAAATAGCATCTTATCCACTTGCAACAACAAAGTGGAGGATGAAGTTGTGGGTTTAAGACCCACTGGGTGTGTAACTCACCTATACAAGTGTTATAACCAGCAAAATTGAACACCAAGTTAAAAAGGATTAAAAAGGTAGAAAAAAATATATGGAAAAACTTTACTATTTATATTTCCTCATGAGCTTAAAACTTTTTTTCCCTTTGGGGAACTGTGTTTTCAGGTTGAGCTTCTTATCCTGTCTCACCACTTCTACAAGTTGTCAGCTTGCCTTGATGGAGTTGATGTTCTTGTAGCCCTTGCTGCAACCAGGGTTGAAGCTTATGTCTCCGAGGGTGATTTTTCGTGTTTGGCTCGCCTGATAACTGGAGTTGGAAACTTCCATGCCCTCAATTTCATTCTTGGAATTCTTATAGAAAATGGTCAACTGGATCTTCTTCTTCAGAAATATTCAACTGCTGCAGATACAAACACGGGCACAGCTGAGGCTGTCAGGGGATTTCGAATGGCTGTTTTGACGTCATTGAAGCAGTTTAACCCCAATGACCTTGATGCGCTTGCGATGGTATGCATATGCATTCATGATTTCACTACACACCCTATGAATGGTTTTGTTTGTCAAAGCTTGTAAAGAAGTTGTACACTTAATTAGGGTTTCTTGGTTATTGAGATACTGGAGCAGCTTTTGGTAAGTACTACTCAGATTTGACACAGACATGCATCTATCCTGGTTATCAAGTAAGACAACCAGCCAGATGGATGGATGGATAGAGGGAGGGAGGGGGAGGGAGAGTCTATAATTACAACCAATCTCAACATAGTCCTTACAGGGTCAATTTTTCTGATTTGGTCCTATTATGTTTTAGTGCTACAGTTCTATTGATCTATCATGGTGTTTACATGTTTGAGAAAAAGTTGATTACGTGACTTTTTTTGTGTCAAAGTGGATGGTCAGAACTTGATGTGACATGATTGTTAGACTGAATATGAAAAATGGGTTTGCCATGTGCATGTTTACAGAGGGGACTTGGTACACATGCGTGTTATGTGCTGCACATCCCCATTAACCACCATGCCATTTAGTTTCTGAGAGTCAACTTTGACACATTTCAGGCCACATGTTCAACTTCCATTCAAACACACTAAATCTTGTGGTGGATGGGATTTCCCTGAACCAAAATAAATTGAAATAATTAGTACTTTTAGGACCAAAGTGAAATTGATTGCAGTGGTAGGGACCAAGATAGTTGGTAGGCGTGCATTTTCGAGGTTGATTTTCTTCTCAATTTTGTTAAACCAAAGTTGAACATGTGGTATATTTCTAACCTCTAGGACAGCTTGAATAATGGGTTAATAAAGAAGGAAACCTAATGTTGTCTGTTTGTCAAATTTCATAAAGCAAAGTTCTCCAGTATTATGTCATCATTTCGTCTATTCCTTTTCACAGGTCTACAACCATTTTGATATGAAGCATGAAACAGCTGCTCTTTTAGAGTCACGAGCACAGCAGTCTTCTGGGCAGTGGCTCCAACGTTATGACAGGGATCAGAATGAGGATCTGTTAGATTCCATGCGCTATTACATTGAAGCTGCTGAAGTTCATTCTTCGATTGACGCTGGCAACAAAACACGCAAAGCTTGTGCTCAGGCTTCCCTTGTGTCCCTCCAAATTCGAATGCCAGATCTCCAGTGGCTTGATCTAACTGAAACCAATGCCAGACGAGCCCTAGTCGAGCAGTCCCGTTTTCAAGAGGCACTAATTGTCGCTGAAGCATATGGTCTTAACCAGCCAAGTGAGTGGGCTTTGGTTCTCTGGAATCAGATGCTCAAACCAGAACTATTGGAAGAGTTCGTAGCCGAATTTGTGGCTGTGCTTCCTCTACAGTCCTCGATGCTTGGTGATCTTGCAAGATTTTATCGGGCAGAGGTTGCAGCCAGAGGAGACCAGTCCCAATTCTCAGTTTGGTTAACTGGAGGAGGACTGCCTGCCGAATGGGCTAAATATTTGTGGAGATCCTTTAGATGCTTGTTGAAGAGAACTAGGGATTTGAGGTTGCGATTACAGTTGGCCACTGTGGCAACTGGATTTGGTGAAGTGATTGATGCATGCATGAAGGCATTGGACAAGGTCCCCGACAATGCGGGGCCGCTTGTTCTGAGGAAAGGCCATGGCGGGGCTTACCTCCCACTGATGTGAATCAAATGTCAATGGCAACAAGTTTGATTACTATGCTCATCTTGTGATGGTGATAACAAAATGGTGGCCACTTTAATGTCCCTAGCTCTCTTTTGGTGAACTAGGGGCAGGATTCTTAATTTGGGGAATGGTGGTATGGAAAAGACAATCCAAAAAGAAAAAAAGTAAAGAAAAAAGGAAATTGAAGCAGGTTATATGAAGATTGGGGATAGTTATAGATTAGTTTTAAATTCTTTCAGGTTCATTGGACCAGCCAGAAGCAGAGAGCAGTGAAGAAAATATGTAGGTTAGATCAGTTAGTCAATGCTAGCAAAGTCTTTGAAAAATCATATATTGTTTTTGGCCCTCTTTCTTTTTTTCTTTTTTTTTTCTTTAATTTGTTGATTGGTAATTTGAGGCCAGTTGTATATCCTGAATGATTATCGACAAACCAAGTGCTTCAATTTTGTGAGAAATGTATAATTTGATCCTATTCTTTTTCAATGTAAAGCTCTCGTGCTCTTTTTTTTTTGGGATTTGTTTTCTTCATTTTATGAGGAAAAAAAAAAAAATCAAATTTAGTCTCTAGGTTTACACGATTTCAATTTAATCCCTTAGGTTCTTAAATTTTAACAATTTAGATCTTATAGCTTTAAATAAGACTTTACATCAATTTATCACTCAATTAATTAACGATGTCATGTCATGTCGTGTCATTTACCATCGGTATGTTCTATGTTTCTAAATTTGATAGCTTCTTATTATGCTCAAACAAAAAACTCGCAACAAAAACATTTAGCAAACTTAAGTCTTCCTCTTTAATGACTTTCGTTTTACCAAGAGTGTGGGCTCTCATCACACTAAGTGCTTAACCTGTAGAGTTCGAAACTTGAAGACCAAGGGGTCATTTGGCAAACGCTTTTGGCTTTGGTTTTATGTTTTTGCACTGTTCATGAGTTGAAAATGGCAGGGTCATCAGACGTGTAAATTCAGCATCCCTCAGAAGCCTTGAAAAGCAGCGCCAAAAAATATGCTGCCTTTTCCAATAATGCCCTTCAAGGCACAAGTGACCCTCCTTCAAAAAATGGACCATTTTCTCGTCTTTTTTATTTCTAGTTCGGTTGAAGGCAATCTTCTTCATTTTTTCCTTCTCTGACGAACCAACCGCACAGCACAGGCCTCTTCAAAAGTTAAAGAAAAGGAAAAAATGGTCCATTTTTTGAAGGAGGGTCACTTGTGCTTTGAAGGGCATTATTGGAAAAGGCAGCATATTTTTTGGCGCTGCTTTTCAAGGCTTCTGAGGGAAGCTGAATTTACACGTCTGATGACCCTGCCATTTTCAACTCATGAACAGTGCAAAAACATAAAACCAAAGCCAAAAGCGTTTACCAAATGACCCCCAAGTCTTTTAATAGTATGTGTTGGCCGCACACTACAATAGACACAATCTTGGTGCAATTCGACCTATCCCAAAAGGAAAATAATAGCTTGAGGAGAGACCTAAGAGAAAAATAAAATTACAACTTATTTCATTAAAAAGTTGAAATTGCACTCCAATATTTATTTAATTATTAAAAAAATAAAAAATAAAAAAAGAAGAAAGAAAGAAAGAAAGAAAGAAGAAGCTCTATTTACTTATTATAATTGATTTTGATCCCTCCATGAAATATCCTTGGTGAAATAAAAATCAAATTTAATTTAATTTTTGTCAGATGCTAACATGAACACTTATGTGTCAAATGAGAGATGTGACAAACCGTTAACTGCAATAGTAAAGTAATATAGTGACATTCCCCTTTCCTTTTCCCTACTTTGAATTAAAAAATAAAAATGGTGACAAAGTAACCTATTTGAATTCTAGACAAAAACTAAAAGACCTCATTTTTAAAATTAAAAGCCCAAAAACTAAATCTAAATCAAATAAAAACTTAAACATTCAATATGATTTTTTTTTTTTTTTTCAAAAGAACTGTTACGGCAAGCCATAGCCCACAAAAGTGATAAATTCAGAATAGACCGGGAAGGTGCAATAGGCCATACTCTTCCCATGCTTTAATGCTCATATAGTTCTTTATAAGAAACTAATGGATTCTCTAGATTATTCCATAACTAATTCAGCTTAAACTTTTGAGAGAAATATAAACTCTTCATTGTATCAAAGCGTTAGTATTAAGTTCAAATTCTAACTATATTCTATCTCCCATTATAAAGTTGGTGGGGGATGGGATGTGAAGAGCACATATGATGGGCTTACTCATCAAGTGAGAATTTTGGAATGACGATTTTAGTGACGAAATTCAACGTTTCTATAAGTTTAAGCTTATGTGATAGATGATAATTTAACAATGATGACAAGTATAATTAAATATGATTATCATGCTTTCAACATCTCACGTTCTAAATTATGTAAAATAAACAAAATTGAAGACAGTCAAAGTTAAATCTAGGGACAGAGGGCTACAAAGTATATAAAAAAAATTAAATTAAATTAAATTAATCATCTTTTGTATTCGGCTGTTGAGGAAGTGCAGGACGCCTCTGAGCAAGGGACCGCTTCGTACTCTCAAGGACACCAAAAAAGATTGAACCGCCTATCCCTATCCACAGTACTCTTGGCCCAATACCCTGCAATATAAGCAACGGAAATTTTCTAGCTTCAATGTGCCATAGTTTTCGTAATTGGATCCTCTCCAGTTCATTTCTCTTCAGTTTAAATGAACTAGAAAGGAGCCGGTTCCAACAAATAGGGCAGAATTGTCCAACAAAAAGTACAATTCTAACCCTCCTTTTGTTGGAACCAGCTCCTCTCATCCAATTCCTGGTTTATCAAGTTAGGTTATCACGTACTCAAAGCAGTAGCCTTTATAACCATGAATTCGTATGATTGGAAAAGATTAGTGGGAAATTCATACCTTCAGTAAAGCAGGAGGTCCCTCTTCCCTAACGATAGTTTGAACACAATCAAGGATTCCTTTGTACTGATTTGCAGATCCCTTAGAAAGAACAAAAGAAACCATATAATAGCTTCATATCTATTATTAAATATACATGCAAATAACTGAATGCATGCAAAACGTCAAACATATATATGCATTGAATGTATGCGCATATATATTTATATAAAAGAAAACCTATGAAACAGTTTTACTGACATTGAACAGTAAAATTTTCTCCGTTCTCTCTCTTCAAATTTTTTCAAATCTCATCACTTTTCAGCAGCTCCGGTGATCATGTAAGCTCGCAAAGAGGTGTGTGCTAGGGTCCGGCGTTGCTGCGATGGAACGGAGGTTTTCCATTGAAGCAAAATCGTTTTGATTCTCGTCTAAGGAGGGGTCCTCCCTGTTTCGGTTGGAAGAAAGGAGGAAGAAATTTGTTGGGTACATTTTTTTGAGCCATCAATGTTCTTCCTGGTTGATTGACACGGTGGAAGAGGCGTGTCTGGTGAAGGAGAACATCGCCAAGTCCTTTCATGAGGGGGAGAAGGCGTTGATGGTCCATGGGGGAGATAACAAGTCAGGGAGGTTTCTGGAGGTGGCCGTGTTCGCTGAGGGAGGTCGTAAAGGCGGCCTTTGGCTACCAGAGGGGCGATATGGGCGGGGTTGGAGGCGTTTTGCGGCTGAGTTGCGATTATTGTTGGCCCCCTCTGATGGCGGTCCGTTGGAGTGTGAGCTGCGCCCATCGCCGAGTTCGAAGTGAAGCCTGTGGAGGCTGGGGTCTCTGGGGAGGGTGTGCGTACCTTCGCGGAGGTTCTGATTTCAAAGCCCCATTCTTGCGGTGAAAAGGAGACCGGTGGGGTTGAGCTCCAGAGGGAGGCAGCTGGAGCTGTGAAGACGACGAGGGGCAACGATGTCAAACGCTGGGTGGAGCCTTTGCTAGGGCTCGTGCAGTTTGGGGTGGGCCGGGTCGTTATTGGGCTGCTTGAAGGCCTGCTTGTTGGGCCTGATGAAATGCCCATGCGTAAAAGGATTAGGGCTGTTCTTAAAAATCTGAAGGCTACTAAGGTTGGGCCTCCTTTGGTGCCCACTTCTATGGGGCGATCCAGTGGGTTTCGCAGGTTGAAGGTGGGCCTGAAGGGCTATGGGTTTGGGTGGCCTTTTAAGTCTAAGAAGGCACCTGAGGTCCGCCGGCCTTCTTCCCCGCCATTGTTTTCGGTGCCGGCGGGCGAGGTTTGCGTGGGTTCTGGCATAGGGGTGGAGGCTTCTGTCCTTTCGCCAGTGATGGAGATTTCTCAAGACATAGTTGCCGGTGAGGGGTTTCGTGCCGATGATGGGGCCGCAGGTGTTGTTTTGGTGCCGGTGACTGGTTTTACTCTGCCGGAGACTAGTTCTTCATCGCCGGTGACATCTGAAGGTGGTGTGGTGCCTTCTTCTAATTTTGGGCTGCCAGTGGGTTATAACGCCGAGGATTCTTCTACGATGCTATTCGTTCCTACAACTCCGGCTATTAGTCCATTCATCCCAGAGTGGGTCGTGAATGCTGAGTTGGTTTCTGGGTCGCCGGAGGTCTCTGTAGCTGGTTTGGAATCGCTGGGCTTTGGGGATCCGGGGGAGTCGTTTGTGCAGGGAAGCGGCTCTGTTTTGGTGGCCAGGAGGATATCTCAGGTTAAGTATCCTGACTTTCCCCTCCCTTGGGAGGATGATTTGGCGGTGAGCCCTAGTAGCAGGGTCCAGGAAGGGTCAGTTTCTGGGGAGGTGGTTTCTGTTGTTGTACCGGGGTCGGAGTCTTTGGCCAAGGCTACATCTCAGGCTAAGTCAGCGCGGAATTCTTCTCCGGCGAAGAGTCTGATCAGACGCGGTTTTTTTGGTCCGAGAGCTACTCCTCCTTCTGCTCCGACGAGTGCTGCCCTTTCCGCTTTGCTGGGGGTGAAAGGGACTGCTTCTACCCCGGAGGGGGCGGCTGCTTTGGGTAGGAGTTTAAGCCAAACTGTTGCGTCCACGCCTGCTGTCTCCAAGTCTCAATTGGGGTATTTTTTGAGGGTGAAGGAGAAGGTTGCCAAGCAACTAAGTAAAAACAAGGAGCTACTGGCTGAGACTATAGTTGCTAGTCCGAGGGAAGGGGTGGAGGGATATCCCGAAGAGGTGCATAGGGTGTTGGGTGTGGCTTCTGTGGTGGGGATGACTTGGGGAGGGGATGACAATAAGATGTTGGATTTACTCTCTACCAGGGAGCGGAAGACTAAGGGGACGAGGGAGCTTAAGAATTTGGATTGCCCCATGTCTCCGGTGAAGTCTCAGCGTAGGTGGGGGGGTGTTGGGCCTAAAATCGATTATTCCTTTCCCCCTGAAGTTCATTAGGGGGTTGTGCTGCTAGGTGTTTTGTTTTGCTGCGGGGTGTTTTTTGCTCTGGTATTTGTTGTTGATTGTTAGGGCTTAAGGTTTAGGGTTTTTGTCAGGGTATTATTTTTGGGTGTGCGGTTGGGTTTCCTATGTATGCGTCGAGGCGTTCCGCGCTTTTCCTGTATACTTAGAGGCGCATTGCGCTTTTTGATATATACATCACTTATCAAAAAAAAATATTTATATAAAGTTTTTTTTAAATAAAAAAATAAGAAGAAGAAGAATGAGGAGGAAGCAGATTGGTCATACCTGAACCATCAACCTTGTCTTAATCACATCAAGGGGAGTAGTTATAGCCCCAGTTAGTGCACCTGCAAACAAATTGATATTCAATGTGAGGGAAGCACGATACAAACCAGCAGGGCAACAGATATCCATGTGTGAAAAAGCATAAAATGAAAGGGGTGAATTTGAATCAGGGAAAAAATTTCAAAACAATGATCTTATATTATTTTATCTTGAATATGACATACATTTCATATTGTATCAGGATCATTCTCAATCCTTCCTCTTGCTTTCATATTAATCCTGATGAATCTCACTCTTTTATGCAGTTTGCTGCCATCATCGCTATACACATGGTCTGAATTAGGCCATTTAGATCAACCTCCCTTGAATCCATCAATTTGGCAACCACGACCAAAAATATCCATAGAGAGTAATGGAAGCTTGGAACTCATACCAAAGCTTGCCTAAAGCTAAAGCTCTAGACCCCACAACATGCCAATACACTCAAAATAAACTTTGACGTGGCAGTCCAGAATTCATTTTCAATGATCGCCGCCATTTGTTGAGATTTGCTAGGCAATACCCTATGTGCTTGGACAGCAAAAACTATGGGTAAAAAGACAGTTACGGTTAGCGATTACTGACTAAAACAGCTAACCGTAACCGTCTAGGCGGTTAGTAAAATCCGCTAACCGCTTAGGCGGTTAACTTCCGATTAACGGTTAATAACCGCTAACTGCTTTTTTTAATAAAAAAAATTAAAAACAAAAACAACCCAAAACAATGTTGTTTCTATGGTAATACAATAATACCCAACTACATACAACATCATTTCTAGAATTTTATATATTTTTATATATATTTGAACACAAAAATGATGTCGTTTCATGTATTTTTATATATATAAATATAATATATATAGGCAGTAAGCAATTAGCGGTTAGTACGGTTAGCAGACAGTTAATAACCGCCCACCTTTTCACCCCTAGCAAAAACCACTCTTGATGACCCAACAATAGGGGAAGCTACCCTTATAACTGTCAAAGAATCTCTAGACTACGTTCTAGATAAGATCATTGTGGGGGTAGACTCCTTGGTGGTCATTCATGCAATCCTCAACCACAATCAAGCTTGTGATCAGAAGATAGATCCAATCATTAGAGAAATCCACCACATCTAGGGCAAATTTCCTTCCTGGACTGCACGCTAAATTCACCATAGCATAAATGTCTTTGCACATAATTTAGAAAGGACCGTTTCCAGCATCATCACTAGAAGATTCCCACCAACCCTCCTTGGATCCTTTTTTTTGATAAATCAGTAGAATATATTAAGAAGCACAGAGGAGTGCAACCCTTAGTACACAGGGAGTATACAAAGGGGGACTAGGGGGAAGAGGAGAAGAGAACGAGAAAATCAGAAAAACTAATCACCCGCGGGGCCAACCAGCCCGCTGTCCAGGTGAATAGGGTAAAAAGAAAAAAGTGGAGGAGCTCCTCACTAGACCGCGAAGAATCCTCGAAACATCCAGCATTTCGCTCTCTCCAAATACACCACATAATACAAAGAGGCACCATTTTCCACACAACAGCGCTCTTAAAACGACCACCAGCTAGCAAGTAATTCCCTAACTAAGCAAGGCATAACCCAACAAAGACCAAACCGGGCGAAGAAAGCATCCCACAAGGCTCTCGCCGCCCCACATTGTAGAAGAAGATGATCAACCGACTCCTCATCCTATTCGCAAAGCCAACATCTACCTACCACCACCATACCCCTCCTAAGATTATCCATAGTAAGAACCCTCCTTGGATCCTAACTCCGATTAGTGACCTCAAACCCCCATAATATCCTCCCTCTTCTCCCCTTTAGTTGTAGTTGCCACAATGCCAACATATTTTTGCAGACTGAATAAATGGGGAAGTAACATACTAGCTATCTGAATCTGTTTTGTGTTTCTTCATTTTGACTAAGTTGATCCCACCAGAGTTGGCCACTTAGCGACTCTTATTTTTTTTAAAGTAAAGAGTCAACTTTACATTTGTTTGGGCTATCTCCCACATAAAATATGTTCTCAAATGTTGACCCCACCAGAAAATACCTCACCTTTATGTCACATCAAAACACTTTTTCAAACCAAAAACAAAAAACACTTGTCCGAATACACTAACAAACAAACCCTAGGTTATTTTTTTATTTCCTCATTGCCACATGATACTAATCTAGACATACATGACTTAGGAGCATTTCAGACACACAAAAAGTAGACTTTTATTATCTTCTACACAGCATTCAAGAGAAAGAACAGGTTCCCATTAACAATTCCTTACAAAATATAGGATATTGAGTACCACAATTCCTTACAAAATATGACAGCTTCTCACTGTTAATGTTGAAATTTTGAAACAAAGTCGTTTCAAGAAAACCCAAATCTACTACATCATGTTCAATTGATGGCTACAATTTTCTTACGCAACCAAATTGTGAAAGACAGCTTTTTGCCTTCGTATGAAAATACAAAACCCAAGGGAACATTCGATTTCATCGGATATCTAACCATGCACTCCTTCAAACTTTCATGGCAGACATTG
Organism: Carpinus fangiana; assembly: GCA_006937295.1. Lineage (NCBI taxonomy): Eukaryota > Viridiplantae > Streptophyta > Magnoliopsida > Fagales > Betulaceae > Carpinus > Carpinus fangiana. The sequence continues at coordinate 41,828,052 of CM017321.1, read as the reverse complement.
CATTACTCAATTTATGGAGGATACAAATCCTATGCTCCTAATTTCATGGATCTCGAAATACCTATGTCATCAAAAAGATGTCATTTCTTGAAAGCACCAACACCAGACTGCAGTAGTAAATTTTTGCACTCTCTAGTGCATGCATGTTGATCAAACATTTCAACCGCGGCTGTCTTTTCTATCTCATCAAGTGTTTACAATTTATCATCACTATAACATATGCAGAGAGGTGCCTTATCTTCCATCGTGTTCTCTCTCTCTCTCTCTCTCTCTCTATATATATATATATATCCTAGAACCCCAAAGTTCACATCCATGTGTCCGCAGATTTCCCCAACTACCTTGAATCTTGGGGTTCCTTGTCATTTTTAAATAAAGAGGAAAAGAGTAATCTGTTTAAACTTTGCAATAGAACTAACCCTGAGTAGAAGGTATGTTCTTCGGACTTTTCTAGTACTGAATCAAGAATTATGTTCAGCCATTTAAGTGTCATGCAGATCAGAAACATATATCAGCAGGATGGAATATCAATGTGCTTTTTTTTCTGACAAGGTATCCAAGGCCTTTGGAGTACCCAAAAAATGTTGGGGCCGCATTTTTCTTGGGGGGTGTTGTTGGGGTATGAGATGGTAGAATTTGTTCGACCAAATCTTAAACTAAGTCTCATCTGAAAGACCATATTTCATGAGATACACTAACAGTGAATGGAATTTTCCTTCTCAGAATAGGTAGAAATGAAAAGCTTCAATATAACTGCAGAATCCTAGTAAAATGTAAAGTTGTTAATCTCCAAAGTATCATGACAATGATTAATTTTAAATGAAAGCATCAGGAGATCATGGTATGAATGTCTTCTTACTTACCAGCAAAAGCACCAACGATGGCATTTTCAGGATCATTTAGATCTCTCCGTGCCTGGCAAAAATGAAAACAGGTTAAAATTATCAACCATGCTACAAAAATAAATAAATAGAAGTACTGATAAAAAAATAAAATAAAATAAATAGAAGCAAAACAGCATGTACACCAGCAGGGCTTACTATGCCATCACATTCACTGCTCTTTTGTTAGTCAATAATTGATCGAATCTATTCACTTAATCATATATTCCTTCCATAATCACACTCATTCTGCAGGTGTAGGTTCTAGCTCCAGTTGGGCTGATGGCAACCTGAATGCCTTGCCGGTGGTTTCAGAATTTGCTTGTGTTCAACCGAGCTCTTCTAGGGAAGTGGTTTTGACAATTTGTTTGCTAGAGAGAGACCTTATGCAGGGTGGTAGTAGATTCTAAATATGGCAATGCATGGTGTAGGTGGTGTTCAAATGAGGTCCATGGGTCGTATGGGGTAGGGGCTTTGAAAAAATAACAAAAAGGGGTTGGGGAAAGCTTTCAGCCATACTCGATTTGAAGTAGGTGTTGACTCCAAAATTCGATTCTGGCATGTTGTATGGTATGGGGATCAAGCCCTTAAGATAGCTTTTCCAAACTTGTTTAGCATTGCCCGTTTTAAAGAAGCAATGGCAGACAATTTGAAGCTTTCTAGTGCCTCTAATCAGTGGAATACTAACTTTCTCAAAGCAACTCGCAATTAGAAAGTGGATCCCTTTACCACGTTCTTCACTTTGTTGTTTCCATTAGAGTGAGACAAGGTGGTAAAGACAAACTTTGTTGGGTTCCTTCCAGAAGAGGATTGTTTGATGTTTGAAGGAACTCTCAATGATACTACAATGTTCTTGTTCCCAATGATAGTACTCCTTTCCCTTGAAGGAGTATTTGGCATAATAAGGTTCCCTTGAGAGTGGCTTTCTTTATAGATTGACCATTAGAAAAGATCTCTACCAAGGACAATCTAAGGAAACAACATGTCATTGTTGTTGAGTAGTATTGCATGTGTAAAAAGAATGGAGAGTCAATGTAAATCATCTTCTACTTCACTGTGATTGCTGGTGCCCTATGAAATACTATCTTCAGCAGTGTAGGGTTGGCTTGGGTTATGTCTAGTCCGGTGGTAGATCTCTTTGCTTGTTAGAGAGCGCTAGCTGGTAGGTTTCAGATTGATGTTGTTTGGAAGATGATAACACCCTGCCTTATGTGATGTCTTTGGAGGAAAAGAAACAATCAGAGCTTTGAAGATCATGAGAGGACATTATTGGATTTAAAGGCTTTATTCCTTGAGACTCTCTTTCATTGGGTTGCTGCCTTAGATTTTAATATTTCGAGCTACCATGTTCTTTTAGATCTTTTTTCTACTTCTAGTTAGGAGTCTCTCTTGTATACTTCTTGTGTACTTGGGTTGCGATATAAAAAAAAAAAAATTAAAATAAAATACATTCAGACACTTGTAGCTATGCTTAGGATAAAGAAAGAGAAAGACAAAAGAGCTGAAAACTTTAAACAATTTAGAGAGAGAGTATATGCCTAGTAATTCTCACCTCAAAGTATAAAATCAAATAAACCTAAACAAATAGGATTCTGGCCTCAGCATTGAATAACACACGCAAACACATAATATTATAGCAAAATAAGCTTAGTACAGAGTTATATGGTACTATCAAGTTGTAAGCTCAAGCTCCAAATTCAGTTACAGGTCTGTCAAATGTTAAGCTTAGTATCAAACTTTAGTGTCAGATACAAGATGTAGATTTTGGTAGTACATAATTCTATAAACAATGTTGAAGAATATACAAAATACTTTAGCTTTAGAGAAAAGGATTGTGTAACCAATCCTTACTGATTTTTATTAGGCTTAGTTGAGGAGTTTAAACAATCAGCTCGTCTTGCTACAGAATAAACCATTGTCCAAATCCCAAGAATGAAGACAAGGACTCTCTTTGCCTTCTAAAACCACACTAGCTAACCCATACCTTCCTTGATTCAACCAACTTCAGGTTCAAGAGAACTCTCTCTATGCGTTCTAAACTCAACCCAACACAACTAAGCCTTCTTCACAATTAAACTAGCCAATGTATAAATTTTTTTTGATAAGTCAAAATATTATATCAAAAAGCGCAGAGGGGCGCAACCCTTAGTACACTAGGAGTATACAAGAGGGACTAGGGAGAGAGGGAAAAGAAGGAAAGAAAATCTACAAAGCTAATAACCAGCGGAGCAAGCCAGCCTGTAGTCCAAGAAAAGAGAGTAACAAGGAAAGAATGTAGGAGCTCCTCTCGAGACCTCGACGAGTCTTCAAAACATCTATTATTCCGCTCCCTCCAAATGCATCACAAAATGCAGTGTGGGACCATCTTCCAAACAACAGCACTCCTTGTACGACCCGCCGTCCACCAACTCGCTAGAACCTCCTTGACGGAGCGAGGCATAACCCAACAAAGCCCAAACCGAGCAAAGAAGGCATTCCATAAGTCCCTCGCTGCTGCACAATGGAGAAGGAGATGATCAACCGACTCTCCTTCCATTTCACATAACCAACATCGGTTTACCACCACCAAACCCCTCCTCCCAAGATTGTCAAGAGTAAGGATCTTGCTATGAACCGCCGTCCAAACAAAGAAGGCCACTCTAGGAGGAGCTTTGGACTTCCAAACACTCTTCCAAGGAAAAGAAACCTGCCCACAAGGTAGAAGCGCTCGGTAGAAGGTCTTCACCTCAAAAATACCCTTGCGAGAAGGCACCCACCATAACTTGTCTTTTCCCTCACCTCGCAGCTTACAATCATACAAGCTTTTATAGAAAGAGGCCAACTCCCCCACCTCCCAATCATGAACCAGCCGGGAGAATTGGATATTCCACTGAATGGAGTTGCTAGAACGCTCCATATTATCCGCAATTGAAGCTTCCTTGAAACTAGCAATACTGAACAGGCCGGGATACTCCTCCTTAAGAGCCCTCTCACCACACCAAATATCGTCCCAGAAACGAATTTTTGAGCCCTCACCAACATCATACTTAAAAAACTTCCTAAAATTCTGCCATCCCATACAAATAAATTTCCACAAGCCCACCCCATGCGAACCGGAAATGACTCCCGAACGCCAACCTCCCCAATCCGACCCATATTTGGCCACCAACACCGATCTCCACCAAGCTCCTTCCTCATGCGCAAACCGCCACAACCATTTACCCAAAAGAGCTTGATTGAACCTACGAATACTCCTAATCCCTAAGCCACCCTCATCAATAGGAGTGCACACCTTCTCCCACTCTACTAGATGAAACTTGAAATCATCATTCATCCCTCCCCAAAGAAAGTCTCTTTGAATCTTCTCAAGACGCTTTGCCACATCAACAGGGATAGGAAACAAAGATAACATATAAGTAGGCATATTGGATAGGGTACTTTTAATCAAAGTAACCCTACCTCCTTTAGAGAGATACAATCTTTTCCATGGAGCCAATCTTCTCGACATCATATCCTCCAAACCCGCCCACATGGATTTAAGCTTAAAAGAAGCCCCCAACGGAAGCCCCAAATACTTCAAAGGCACTTCACCAAACCCACAACCCAACAAACCAGCAAGCTGCCCCACATTCTCCACATGACCAACCGGAACCAAGATCGATTTGGCTAAGTTGACCTTCAGACCAGCAACTGCTTCGAAGCATACAAGAAGAGCCCCCAAGTGACGAATTTGACTAGAATTGGCGCCGCAAAACACCAAAGTATCATCAGCAAAGAGGAGATGAGAGACATTAACCCGATCCTGCCCACTTGAGCCCACCGAAAAACCCGAAATCAGCCCTCTCTCGGTAAAAGCACCAAGCATCCTACTAAAAGCCTCCATCACCAAAACAAAGAGGAAAGGAGAAAGCGGGTCACCTTGACGGACCCCACGAGAGCACCCAAAAAAGCCAGATGGCACACCATTGATCAAAACTGAAAAGCGAACTGACGAGATACAATGCTGAATCCACGAACACCATTTCTCCCCAAACCCGCACCTCCTCAATAAATAAAGGAGGAAACTCCAGTCTACATGATCATACGCCTTTTCCATATCTAGCTTACATAGCACACCGGGCTCCCCAGATTTAATCCTACTATCCAAACACTCATTTGCAACGAGAACCGAATCTAAAATCTGTCTCCCTTTAACGAATGCATTTTGGGGCTTGGAAATAATCTTGTCCATAACTTTTCTCATTCTGTTAGCCAAAACCTTGGAGATAATCTTATAAACTCCTCCCACAAGACTAATAGGCCGAAAATCCTTGACCTCCTTAGATCACATGGTATGGGAGTTCCAAAATCCAAGGTTAAAAGTGATGGGAGTTCCAAACACTAGATCACATGGTATGGTGTCAAACTATCAATAAACAAGTATTGAAGTAACAAAGAATCTTGTAGTCAAAGAAATTGCAAACCGTGTTAGAATAGAAGCATCACCTATAAAAAGAATTTCATATAACATTAGCATGTGGCACAGTCAGAGGGAAATGAAAAACATCATCTAGTATAATAAATTCTTCCAAAAAGTGTCAAACATTGAATTATATGTTGTGAGGAGCTTACCGCCGCCTTATAACCTATCCGAAGCTGTTCATAGATGCAAAATTGAATTGCATCAAATGGCAAATCCCGTAATAAGAAAGATCCATATCCCTGCAATCTCAGCAATGGAGGCCATAAATACAAACAAAACAATAAAAAAGCTGCCACTAACAAATGGCATGCAGGTCACACATTGATGCCACATGTAATGCATAATCAACAACACAGGCCCATCCTCTCCTAGAAAGACATCTTTCAACCTTTAACCAAGAATGAAAGAAATATATATATATATATTTTTTGATAGGTAAGAATAAAAGAAATATAAATTCTTCTCTACTATTGAAGTGTGTCAACCTATCTATTTCAAAAAAAAAAATGGAGTGAAGAGATGGAGAGGGTAGTTGGTGAGGACCACACACCGCATAAAATCCTTTAAAGCCCTCCTTAGAAACAATAAGGCGGACAGCATCAGGAGCTGAAGTAAACTGACCCGTCTGCATCCTTTGCTTAACAACCTGAGAAGTTGAAAGTGTTAAAAGAGGAAAAGTGGAGGAGGGGTGATTGAAATGAAAGTAAGTGATATCTACCTCTGTTGGAACACGAATGAGAGAAGCAGCAATGCCTCCTATGGCCCCCGCAGTCTGAATAAAGTTCAACCATAAACACTTTATTCAGCCAAACTATCAGCTATAGTATCAAACAACCAAACAAATTCGGGAGGTTTAGTTGGCCGTACAATTAAAACTAGAAATGCATTCTCATTTCTATTTGAGGATACGCAGTAGATTTTGTAGATTATTCACTAGTACGGAAAACAAACTCTTGAGGCACTAGAGGAGGTTGTTCACCCAAAATGTGTTTAGCACTTCAACAAGCATACAACAACCAACACCTTGTTGAGTGTCAACCTTTGTGTTGTGACAAGCCTTAATAAATAAAACAATTGAAGACACTCATTGATCATGTGCCAAAGTGAAGCCCATAAATTCATACCAAAATAAGAGGGATTTTAAGAATCTCTTACAAAATGAGCTGCAGCACTAAGATTTTCAGGAAACATCTTTAACAATTTCTGCTTTGCAGGTTCATACACACCAACAAATACAGCAGACGCCCTGCATAAAAGAATTTTACCAAAACAAGTCTGATGATACGAAGACATTATTTGTTATAGCAAAAAAATCCAAAAGAAAAGAAGAGAAAAAGCTGCTCCAAGAACCATAATTTTAGGGCATTTCCTATTAAAAAACTGGTGTTTCGGGCACTGAAGGACATGGCATACCTTCCATCCACCTCCAACAACTCGCTTGGATATTAATAAATTTCAATATCTTTCGGCTTAAAAATCTGCAGATTTAGAATGATGTTGTGCATTTTTTTCAAGAAGCTTACACATAATTAGTATTTTCATAACTATTTAACAGTCTATGGCCTTTCAAAAAAAAAAAAAACAGTCTATGGGTCCTCTACACAAACATAGACCACCAGCCTATAGCAACAGAAAGTAGATATAAATTTAACTGATGAAATTGAATGTGTTAGAGAGAAGGGCAAGAAATCTATATGGTTATATTCAATCTCGTGCAGAAATCTATTCCACAGTTCACGACAAATTAGATGAATTTAACTATCTCTAAGGATGACAAATAAGAATTTAGCGACCTAGAAAGCACTCTGAAGATTGCTAGTCTTAATTGTTGAGATTCCATAACAAACATTATTGAAAATTTGGAACTGAACAGAATCCAGAGATAGATGACATAACACACTTATGGCACATACGATACAATTAGTACATTAATCAAGGAAGCGTTTTTCTTTTCTTTTCTTTTTTCTTTTTTTTTTTAATGAAACTGCATAATCTTTAGAAGGAAACAAACTCGTCCAAAGAGCATATACCAAGTCATTTCCAGGTTCAAAACTTGACCAAAGAACGAAAATGGATACTGACATATGAAGTTGTGAACCCTAAATGTTAAGGGAAGTCATGCATTTCGAAAGGTACTTACGGCAAGACACCAACAAGATTTCCAGCCAATCCAGAATAAAGGCCTTTCAAAACTATTTTTCCACCACCATGCGCAGCCTGCAACAAAAGCTCAATAGTAAAATTTGGAAACACACAGCGAAAAAACTTGCAACCTTGAAAAACTACTTCCCCCAACAAAATGTACCAATTTCAAAGCCTAAAGAAAGAGACCTATCCCAACCTTTACCTTCTGAAGGAAACAACAATGTGTGAAATCAAAGAGTTCTTTAGATGTAAGGCACTAGAAGTTAAGAAGAAGCAATTGCTGTGTATTTCTATAGTGGGCCACATAGCACCATAACCCATGTTTTCATGTTCTAAGACTTACAAAAAATAAAAAAAGATTTATATCACTCATAAAAAACCAAGATTTTAAAAATGATTTATAAATGATAATTGGAAAATATCAAACAGAATCCATAATCTCTGCGTGCCAATTGGATGAGTACCAAGTAATTTTTTAGATCTCTGTGTTTTCCAACATGATTAATAATTAATTATAGGTACATTTATTAACCTCGAATATTTAAAAAAATAATAATAAAAAAAAGAGTAATTAACTCTAGCAAATGAGAAGTAATTCAGGCATTTATTAGGTCAAAAGCTGTATTGGCCACTGCATACAGATTCTAAACAAAGAGGTCAGGATCAATTGTGTGACCAAGACAGGAAACAATCAAAGAACAAAAATTCCGGACTCAAAGAACATTTTTTATCTTGAAGAAAATGCCTGAAGTTTTCAACCCACCAGCCCTCCACCCCCCACCCAGGGCCAAAACAAAAACAAAAAGGAAAAAATTGCAGATGAATAGATAAAAAGTAGAGGCATAAATCAAATCGTTCATAGTCCATCAAAATATAAGAAACAATGAAGGAACAATCTCTACATCCATATGTTCAGCAAAAGCTTAGCATTTTACATCAGGCAATTACCAGTAACCTGGTGCGGTAGATTCTTTAAATTTATTTTAAATATTAACACCCTTAACCCACCTGAAGACGTGTCTTTATAGTATCAATGGGATATAAAGCTGTCTCAACAACAACACCAGCTGTACCTCCAGCTATAACACCCTCTGCAAAATCCACAGCCAGACTACTTAGAAACTAAAAACAGAACTAGATAGATTTATTCTTACCAGCATTTTGTCAATCTAATGTATTCAAAGAATTTGACAAAATGAAAGAAGCAAATGCTCCGACTACCTCTCTATCAATAGAAGGTTTGGAGGGGCAAACGCCTTCGGTGTTCCCTCCAGTCAAGACCTAGGGCCTTACAGTCACCAATATCTTTTCATGTCCCCTCAAGCATAATTTATTAAAGAAACAAAGAAAAAATTATTTCTTCTTTTCTTTGAGTTCAAAAATTCATTGTTGGGCATCTACCTAATACTCTGCTAACATATGACTTCATCCAGTGTATAAACATTCATGGTTCATTATACAATATTAATATGAAAGGTTACGACTCAAAGACATTATTACCAAGAAGAAACATCATAAGAGTCCACAAAAGTTACACAACAAACTCCAAGCCACTTAAAATAGAGATTACCATGTATACACCCAGTTTCAGGCTATAAAAATATTCATTATTGGTTTTCAATGTAAAGAAGAAAACAAATTGCCCAGGCAACGTTGTTTCCCATTCCACAGGTTCCATAAGTAACATATATGAAAAGGCTACAACTGAAAGCTCGAGAAAGAGATAGAGGGATCTACAAGAGAAACTCAGTGCATAATCTTAGCATTTATTCTTATATAATCTCCTCCAAAAAGAAGTAAGCATTCCATTGCTGATCCAAAACAATAATTGATTAAGAAACCTGAGCCTGTTTGGTAAAGTTTTTCAAAAGAGTTTTTGATTTTGGGTTTTGAAAAGAGATTTTAAGAAGTAAAAATTGTAAAGTGTTAACAATGGGCGGCACATTTGAACAAGTGTTGTTTGTAGGGTCCACCAAAGAAAACTCATTTGGTAAACTGCAGCGTTTTTTAATAGCAAAAAATTGATAAGTGTTTCCAAACATTAAAAACAAAAACAAAACAAAACAAAACAAAACATATAAAGAGATCTGCTGGAGGCAGGCCTCCATAGGTGGTGGCCGGCACCCTTTCATCAAAGGAGGGAGGTGGGTCTCCCCTCCACGAGGGACACAGCGTCTAGGTCTCTAATCCCCCCACCTCTTTGCGAGGGTGGCAGACTCAACCCTGTGCCTTCGCAAGAGTTGCGGAGGGGTAGAGTCTCCACCTCCCCCTCTATGGGGGTGGATCTTCACCACTGCAAAGTGTAGCGAGGGTTGGAGTTCCGCCGCTGCTGCCTCTATAGTGGCGGGGGCGGTTGACACCAAAGGTAGGGAGAGGAGACCCACCTCCTGTGAAGGGGGTGGAGGTCAACCTCCACTTCTTTCTTTTCTTTTTTTATAAATAATCGAAATATCATTAAAAGTGTAACTTAGGCACACAAGAAGTATACAAGAAAAACGCATATCTTAAAGGAGAAAAAAGAACAAAAGAATCATTAAAACGAATCACCAAAGAAGCTACAAACGCAATTGTCCAAATATAGAGGGAAAAAAAAGGACTTAAGCTATAAAAACAAAATTTTGAATCCCTTTGGGTGCAAACAACTCATTGGGGCCACATCCCTGGTGAAAGCAAGATTTAATCGATCTATGCGGTGGGGTGCGTTATACAGGTTTGGAGTTTATCCTTTAGGGATGGGTCACGGGATGGGTCACGAAGTGGTCTTGCCTTAGGAGGATTCCCCGTCATTAAACAAAATTAAAAATTAAAAAGGAAAAAAAAAAAAAAGACTTTGAGCTCCTCCAACATCATCTCTCAGTACTCAAAATTTTGATCATTTCTCTCTCCAAATGCACCGCAAAAGTCAAGACTGCACCATCCCACATGACAACACTCTAAGAGCAACCATAATCCTTTAATATTTTTTTAAAAAAAAAATTATAAATAACAAAGCAACCTTCACATTTTGAAAAGGTGAGCATGTATTTCCAAAATATTCTTATATGATGGTGGGGGAAATTCTGAAAGAATTTTAAGTGTGTTCTTTTTTGAAAATGTTTTTAATTTTGTTTTGAAAAATGTGTTAGTGGTGGAGTCCACATCTGTAAACCCATTTGGGTAACTGTTGTCAAAGAAGTGTTTTTTAGTGTTTGAAAATTGAAACTTGTATTTAAAAACTTAGTCAAATAGTCCCAAGTCTTATTCATATATGATATTTATTCTCCTATCTTAGGAGAGGATAATGCCCATTATTCAATGTTTGTAATCAAACCTTTTCAAAATTTGCCATCACTCCTATAAGAATAGAGTAATGCTAAAAACCACACTCTCATCCCAGTGGATTGACGTAGCAATGCCCAATAGCCCTTAGATCAGCGTTGGTTAAAAACAATCTAACAATTGATGGACATTGTCACGTCAGCTCAGTGATATGGGAGTGTAGTTTTTAGCATTCCCCAAAAGAATATAATTGTCCACTGTAGAACAAATTCTTTCCTAACCATACTTGGTTTCTTATGCATACATTTTTACATTAGAGCTAGGAATGTAATTGAGTTGAGTCGAGACAAGTATTGAATGTTCAAGCTCAATTCATCTAATTTTATTTCGAACATGAGCCGGGCTCGAGCTCATCACTGAGCTAGATAATTTGTTCAAGCTCGGTTCATTTATTATTCAAACAAACTCGACCTCGTTCACCAACTGCTCAATTAACATATTCATTCCTATATTAAGTAAATATCGTGATTTTTTTTTTTTGGGTGTAAATCCATACTAATCACTAGTTAATTAGTTATTGCTAGAATTTTATCATTTGAGTTAGTTAAATAAATTAACTTGAATCTTAAACAATTCAATCTCGAGACAATATATATGTTTTATATTATGTATATAAATTCATTATACACACACACATACATATATATATATACACACACACATATATAGATATATATATTATATCTATACATGCACACAAACACACTCATGTATACACAAACACACATATATCTATATAAAACTCACAATCACAATAGTTCAAGCTATATTTATCTTATTAGGAAGAAAATTCTCTTTTATCTTTATAAGTACTTAAGATCTACTCATTAAAAAATTAAAATATTACTATAAAAATAATAAAAATTAAGTTATACGAGTCACGCTGAGTTTATGGGATTCGGCTCGTTTAATAAACAAGCCTAAATTTCTGTTCAAGCTCAATTCCTTTAACAAACAAACCGAACTTGAGTTGAATTTTTACAAGTCAAGCTCGAGTTCCTAGTCAAAGCCATTCAATCTATTGATCAACTCATAGTTTGAGCTTCAATATCATTCTTAGTCAACCCCAAAACATTCAACACACCTTGACAATATTTGTTTGACAAGAAGTTTTTAACATACCAAAGAAAGTACGAAAAAAATCGAATGGCTTTTCTTCTCCCATCTTGACTGATGCAAATGGCTTTCTTCTTCCCAGGAGCGAATTTTGCATTTTCCTGTCACATGAATCTGCAAAACCATATCACCTGTTCAAAAAGAAAGCATGATAGTATAATAAAAATATCACCGAGGTAACACACCCAAAAAAAAATCCAATCAGATCAAAATAGATAGACTCATACAAGAATATGAGACCCTAATTGGGACTTCTCCCAAAATTCAAAGTGGATGCTAAAATCTTTGCTCATGCACATATCTAACTGAGAAATTCATTCTCACAAGCAGTACCCTGTGTATATATCCTCTTAGGCCAAGTTATACGTTATCTAATAAAACCAAACGAAGACATGAATAGGGGAAAATATTTTCTCTATCGTGCCTTGTTCTTTTCTTACCAAACTGGTAGAAGATTATTGGAATTGTTTTATATAAAATCTGACTTTTAACTCTTGTTATTTACCAAATTAATATTTAAGGTAACAAAAAAAAAAAAACTTCTTCAAAAGATTGTGTACTGAAAGAAAGGAAATATCTTATAAGAGGTTACCATAAACTGGACCTCCTAAGTACTTAGGGCCAATTTGGTTCTGTTCTCCATAAACAGTTCAAAATCCCAAGTCACAAGAACTAGAAAACTGCATGAAAAAATATTCAGTGTATTTTTGGAAAATGTAAAAAAAAAAAAAAAAAAAACAGAAATCAAAAAATTTCAGTTTCTATTCTGGTTCAGGAACAGCTAACTAAACAACATTGTTTTGATATAAAACCAGCCAGGGCCCTAAATTCCACATCCCCTCAAGAGAGACATAAGCACGTACAATTAACGCTGTTGCAAACTATAATGTAAAGGACTTAAAAACCTATAATATGAAGGACTAAATATCTCCCTATTTAAGATTCTTAAAAAGGACTTGTACTTTATCATTTGGATATCCCATAAAAATACAATGTAAAATCAGCATTCAACCCAAATATATCATTCTAAAAAACTGGGCAATGGCACATAAATTTAAAACCTTTACTTTAAGAAGTGGTATTCTTCAGTGATTGAGAAACAGAATATAAGGTATTCTTCTGTTATTTGGCTCACACAGACACATATACAGAGGTTTAAGGGTGATACTGGGAAAAAACAAATTGCAAATTATGTGATTTTTGTTGTAACGGCTAGCTCTACTCATGCTTATCAATGATGGATAACCATCACAGAAATCCTTTGCAGGAACAAAACAACAACAACAACAAAAAGGAGGGAAGGGGGGCCGGGCTATTACACTTTATCCACTTGTGATTTGGTTTAAGTTTGATTTCTCAGCCGGTGATTTGTGAAAAGCTGCACTTTACCCATGTGACATTGTTTAATATTTTTTTTCAACTCAAATCATTAGTGTATTTCACTGCAATTTTAAACCAAATCGCAGAAAATGTATTATTTAGGAGTGTGTTAAAAAAATTACAAATTAAGAACACATAAAAATCTGCATTTTCAAATCGCAGGCAAATGAGTGTGTTTTAAGAAACGTAAAACTGTGATTTTAAACGCCATATTGCAATTTTACCGAACACTTAATTGTGTTTTTAAAAATTGTATTTTCGAATAGCACGTTTTAAAAATCTCTATTTTTAAATAGCACTTTTGAAATTGCAAACCCAAACAAACTTCAAAAATAAGCCCAAAAAGCATGTTGCAACCTGAATACACCAAACTTGTGAACCAAAAAGAAATAAAATTAGACCTCATGTGGATAAAGTGCAGTTTTTGTTGAACCACAAGTTGGGAACTCAAGCTTAACCCAAAAAAGAATGAGCTTTAGACCATTAAAAAAGAAAGAAAAACAGGCACAATATAATCATCCGAAAACACGATACGATGCTCAACGATATGTACACAGTAGCTGCACTAGAATAAACAATAAAAAAGAGTTACATTATGGCATAAATACGCAATTATCATCTAAAACACAATCACGTTAAAAATCATATACAATTAGATATTCAAGAAATGGGTTACCTGATGAAGCTAATGAAGAGCTTTTGGCATCGGCGGCTAGCGTAATAGGACCCATTTGAGGTCCCCCAAACTTCACCACAACGGCAACAACTCGAAATAAGCACACTTCCAAACTGATACCAAAAAATGTCAACCAAATCTCTATATCAGCCAATTATGCAATTATTTGTTTGTAAATTAGTGCATGTGTGTTTATGAGAGAGAGAGAGAGAGAGCAGAGGCCGTGAGTCACCGACTGCGGTATGGTCAAGCGAGGGGATGAAGTACCGTGTGACCGTGTCGGGGAGAGAGCGTTTTGCTTGGTTGGTTGTTTGGATGGTTCTTTTCATGCCGATGATTATAAGGACGACTAAAATCATTCTAAATGTGACGTGACATTTAAAATTATTATTTAATTTGAGAGGATTATTATTGAATTTTAATTTATTGATAATTTTAAATATCACATCATATTTATAATGATTTTAGTTCTCCTTATATTATTACTAGGAGTAGTGTTGCTATACGGTTGTGGCAAAAACCATGGGTTTTCTGCCTTCTACTCAAATGCTGCCACATCATCTATTACACCATAAGAAATAAGAACAAAAACACCCAATCAACAACCTAGCGAAAGAGAAAGAGAGAACCTGTGGAACACGTTTGGGTCACCGGAGAGAAAGAGAACCACGGCCGGCAATGGGTCTCGGTTGGGTCACAGCAGACCCAGCTGCTAGGTCACGCGTGACCCACGGCTGGGTCGCCATCTCCTGTGAGTTTTGAGACATCTCCAGCGGCCGTTCTACCAAAATTAGCCTAAAAAATCGTTTCTAATGCCTCAAAAATCGATTCTAATGCCACAAAAATCGTTTCTAATGCCTCAATTTAATTTTGGATTAAAAACTAAAACTTATAGGGGAAAATTAACCCTTGTTGGGGTTTTATCATCCTAAAATTTCTCACCGGAGCAGCCTGGGCGTTGGTGCCAACTTGTTTCAGCCGGCTGGGCGGGGGCGGTGGGAGCGGCCGTTCTTCCTTCTCTTCTTCCTCTTTTCTTTCTCTGTTGGTCACCCCTTGTTCTTCTCGTTCATCCTTTGTTTTCCTTCTTCCAGCTGCCAAAATCTAGTGTTTTTGGTCTACACAAGCTTTTTGCAATTTTTTTGTTTTAGATGAGGTGTCTTACTACTATTGGAGGGCGTAAATTGGGTCATTTACGCCCTGACCGAACGGAAGATATTCTCTATTACTGGTTCTTTTTAAGACGAGTTCCAGTAATTTCTTTTTTTTAGAAAGAGTTCCAGTAATTTTAAATGCTACATTACATTTGTAATGACTTTAGGAAAACTATATCATTACTCGGTTCTTTTTTAAGACGAGTTCTGCTATACGGCAGACCCTGGTAGTCCCGGGGTCCACCCAAGTCTGACGTAGCCTTGGGCCACATTTGAGTTTAAAAAAATAATTAATTAATTTTTTTAGGTTAGAAAACTGTAGTGTTCTCTCATCGCCGAGCACCGCTGATGACGAGCCAACCACATCTCCGATGACAGGCTAGACAGCTAGACCAACTTTTTTTGGATGAATTAAACCCACTTCTTTTCTTTTTCAGTAAACTCACAATTAATTCAAATACGATAATGGTGAAATGATAGCTAGGGAGCTTTCTTTCCACAAAAAAAAAAACCCAATAATGCATTTGAAACAGAGAATAACCCCATGAAAAATTTGAGAAACCGCGAAAAAACTGGGAACGAAAAAAATGTAATAGAAAAAAAAAATTGAAATGAAATTGAAACCCACAAGCTTCTAGTCGAGCTTAATGACAGTGCCAATGAAGCCTCAGGCGGAGGCTTGGCAGAAGCTAAAGAGGCCTTCAAAGACCGAGTAGTCCTTGTTGACGTTGAAGCACTTGAGGTGGGGCAAAAAGGTTGGGTCGGTGAGGGTCTCCGGTGTGGTGGAACCGGTCGTCGCAAGGTGAGGAAGGCCGACGGTGGTGGTTGTCGTCTCACAGGGAATTTTGGGGGTGGGGTATATGTGTTTGGGAAGAAAATTTGGACTCTCTAGAAAGAGTGAGTTTTGGCATTGTGGTTCTAAATTTGAAAAATAAAAAATAGGGGAAACTTCAGATACACTCCCCCCATCTTCCACCGATTTATAATTATCCCCTCCGATACGAAAAAATTCTCACTTACCCCCCCAATCTTCCAGATTCTCTCACTTAGGACCCTTTTGGTAGTAATTTGTCCAAACTACCCTTCACTCCAAAACTACGCCGTTTTGAGCGAGCCCAAAACGACGCCGTTTTGCCCAAAACGACGCCGTTTTGCCCAAAACGACGCCGTTTTGCCCAAAACGACGCCGTTTTGCCCAAAACGACGCCGTTTTGCCCAAAACGGTGTAGTTTTGGCCATTTTAGTTTTTTTTTTTTT